>JAMAFX010000032.1:0-160438 GCA_023625875.1 Trichocomaceae sp. PYS4502
GTAGCAAATTCGATTGGTTGCTGACCCCTGTAAGGCCCACCGTACTAACAAAACCACCGGGGTCAACCGTAGTAGAGATGAGGATATTCTACACAAGATAATCATATAATTCTTAAATTATTTTTGATCTCTTGGTCAAGCTTACTTCTAAGGATGATCAACTTATATCCCAGGATTCGTTATAGCCAGGTTCTACTGTAGGCTGTAGCAAGTGGCCGCCGCTCTGGGCTTAGCGCGCTGTTCGCGTGCGGGGAGTCGGGGACAACCCCAACAACGTCTTAGGGTTATTTAGGGTAATTGCATGGCTTTATCATTTTGACATCCAGCCGTTGTCTATAAACCCGCTGGTAAGCTGGATTATTTGGAAACGAGCCTATCTCTCGTCCTAATGCAGGTCACACAATATGCCGCGGTTTATGGGCTGCTTGTCCTGTTCCGCCGCATTGGAGAATACCTAGGTATCAAAATCCGTCAGCCGAGCTCAAGGTTGATGGTGATTGTGCGAGATAAAGAGCCTAAAGATTTGAACGAGAAGATAAGAGTATGCATTGCCGCCACCAAGGCAAGGTTAGTCAACTGCTTGATACTAAGAATTTATACAGTCAACCAACAATAGCATAACTACCTGTTGTGCCGCATGCGAGATGCCTAGGCATATGCCGGAAAGCCTCGGCTATTTCAATGAAGCTCGGCCAGCCGCGGCGGATGGGGCGCGGAATCGCCTCCGCGCTCCCACTCTTATATACATGCAGTAACTATACGTGTTTGTCCTTTACACTTATGTTGCTTGCTGATATGTACACTTGTTTCTAATTGTCACTATCACTCGATCCTTCTATATATCCATCATGCAAGCTTCGAGGGCAACTGTTCGTCTCGCCCTGCACGCCGCCCATCTGCCGAAGCGGCCCTTCAGCACTTCGCGAGCGGTGGCAAAGGAGATTCAAGACGTGTACATTCTCAGTGCGGCGCGAACGCCGGTTGCAAAGGTGGGATAATTAGCAATACGCATATATATATATCTATATATATTCTTTTTTACCTTTACTGACGACCGATGTGTACAGTTTAACGGCTCGTTTGCCTCCCTCTCCGCACCCCAACTCGGCGCCGTCGCTATCAAATCCGCGGTTGAGAAATCGAATATTCCAGTTGAGAAAATTACAGATGTTTACATGGGCCATGTGTTACAGGGAAATGCCGGCCAGGCACCCGCACGGCAGGCCGCTATTTTCGCGGGGTTGTCAAACACAGTGGAAGCCACTACTATAAATAAAGTCTGCGCATCTGGACTGAAAGCAGTAGTCATTGCCGCTCAGAATATACAACTAGGGCTCGCCGAGGCTCAGGTCGCTGGAGGAATGGAAAGTATGACCCAGGTTCCATACTACTTGCCGCGGTCTAGTCAATTGCCGGCATTCGGGAACTTGAAGCTCGAAGATGGTTTGATCAAGGATGGCTTATGGGATGTCTACAACCAGTTTCACATGGGCATCTGTGCCGAGAAAACTGCTTCCAAATACAACGTCACTCGCGAGGAACAAGATGATTATGCTATTCTATCGTATCAACGCGCTCAACAGGCATGGAAGGAGAATAAGTTTGCCGATGAGATTGCTCCCGTCACTGTCAAGAGCAAGAAGGGCGAAACAGTCATTTCGAAAGATGAAGGATTTGAGACCTTGCAGATTGAGAAATTGAGAGGACTTAAACCGGCTTTTGTTCGTGATGGCACGGGCACAGTGACAGCTGGAAATGCCTCGACTTTGAACGACGGTGCTTCGGCTTTGGTACTTGCAAACAAAGAACTGGCGCAGCAATATGGTTCCGGGAACCGCGCTCTTGCACGCATCATCGCGTCTGCAGATGCCGCTATAGACCCCGTCGACTTCCCAGTTGCTCCATCAAAGGCTGTACCAATTGCCCTTGAACGGGCTGGCATCACCAAGGACCAGGTTTCTGTATGGGAATTTAATGAAGCCTTTGCTGCTGTTATCAAGGCCAATGAAAAGGTATGTTTAACCCATAATTCTCTCGATGTTGATCAACATTCTTTGCAGTGCTAACGCAGTCCTATTGTATAGATTCTCGGACTGGAAAAGGCTCGCATCAATCCTCTCGGCGGAGCTATTTCCCTCGGCCATCCGCTCGGCAGTTCTGGCTCTCGTATTCTAACCACCCTTATTCATCAACTGCAACCTGGCGAGTACGGTGTGGCTGCTATATGCAATGGCGGAGGCGCTGCGACAGCAGTTGTTGTTCAGAAACTGGACCGAGTTGCTTAATGTAAAAAAGATCTTGTCTCATAAAAACTTTTACGTTGCATTGTAATGAAATATATTTTTCCTTTTCTCTTTCTCTTTCTTCGTACCTGAGTGCAACCCAGCTTGTGTATTGGAAGTCATTCTCACGTATCCAAGGTGATACGCGGCTCCATCGATCAGCTAGGTCTATACCAATTGGAGTAGCTTGCCTGCCACAGGATCCCACTCCTGATCCCATCTTCGCAGGCTTTCCTTCAGAGCACCTTTTCTCAATATCTCCAGCTTGGCTGCGTTCCCAAATAGGTCCGTAAGATGAGAGGTCAGCTCCTCTGCACTACCGAACCCCCGCCCGTTCACACCTTCGGTGACTAGCTCGGGCCAGGCTTCGAAGCGATTCCAGCCAACAACCGGCAAGCCGGCTCCGAACATGTCAACAACTTTCATGGGTAGATCGACACCACTGCTGCTCGTATGCAAGCTGACGCCTAATGATGCACAGCCCAGAAGTTTCGCGTAATCAAGGGTACTAAGCCAGGCTGTTCGAATTGACACTTTCTGCAACTTTCCGGCCTTTTCACGATCAGAAATTTCCTTCACATACATCTCTTTTTGTGGACCCTTGCCGGTAATTATCGCCAATATCTTTGGCAAAGCCGGACTTTCAGTGGATGCAATTTCCGAATACTGGCATAGGGCATCAATCAAAACCGAGAAGTCTTCGTCGGAGGTCCAAGACGTTGAACTGACAAGAACACGTACATCACCAGTGGCCAGCTCAGCTCTATTTGCTGTTAACTCTGGCAGAGACTGTAGGAAGTGCAGTCTCTCTTCCTCATCTAAAACTGGCTTAAAGTGCTTAGCCGGTCTATCGTGCAAGGGGAAAACCGGGGTCTTGTTTAACCCAAATTCATCTTTCAGCACGCGAGCCATTGCATTTGTGACGCAGAAATGCGCATACGCCCCGCCACAAGAGACTTTCTCGTACCATCTCGACATTACAACCAACGGGTGCCTGTCACCTAATTTCAGCGCAAGGATTGAATATCCAAAATTGTGCCAGTCGATTATGAGTCTCGTTCGTCGGAGGTAACAAACGATAGAAGAGAGCGCGAGACTCGGAATTGACGGAGGATTTTGGACAAGCAGGTACTTTGCCGGCTTTGTACGGTATGCAAGGCATAGCCACAAACATGTAATTTGGAATAGAACTTTGAGAGGGCCAAATGCGAGGAATAAGATTCTGTTATTTGTTTGGAGAAAAGCAGGATGTGGAGGAAGAGGGACAATTGAGATATTTGCATTGGACGTGATCTCGGGGTGAGGATCGGATTCTAGATGTACCACAAGGGTTAGAATAGATAATCATTCACTATTCATCTAAGAGAGAACAGAACCGGTGACTACTTACCACGATACCCAATAATATCAACATGGCCTCCGTGGCCAGCGATGCTCAATGCATGGTATTGCATTCGCGGGCTGCGTCCAATATCTCCCAAGACTAAGATCTGAACCGTGACTTTCTCCTTGTTATCATCATTGCCGGGTGCTGGCCGTGGAATATACTGTGACGGCAAAGCGAGAATAATAACCGTCAGCAGGCTCGACAGCCAGAAAGCGATGCTGATGGCCTGCTCGATCATGGCTGCGGTTCATGGCCTGGGGGTGAACAATCCCAACATAAGACATCACCAGACGCCATCAACAGTCCTGTCGATATCGAAATTGTCGAAGTTGTCGAAGTTGTCGACGTGGAGCTCCTGCACCGGCGGCGACTGCCCGGAGAAGGCGCTGATTGGGCCGCGCTTCCCCGACTGCGCGAAGTTCCGCCTTTTGCGCTCTGCTCCGAGTTCCAACTCTCCTCGCTCTTTCGTTGGGGAAGAGAAGACCACAAGGATATACGTATAGGCTCTTCTGGTCGGTCCACACAGTTTGTTGGCTGTCGTCGAAAACCGTGTCTCCTTTTTGCCCAGTCGAGGCCCGCTTCTAACGCCCCCGCGCCCGCGCCGGACGAACCCTCAACGAACCCATGTCGACAGGATAACACTGCGCGATCACCTCGTCCGAAATACTGTGCTGCATAGTGAATAGAGATGTCGGCCTCCTTTACTATGCCGGATTTAGCACAGGTACCTTCAGGCTCTTTCGGACACAGCCGACGACCTCCGCGAGGCCATATGCGGTCTGGCAATTGGCCGCAAACACCTATAATACCGCTGCCAGTTGAAACTCCCATGGGAGAAGCTACAGAACATGCTGTACATGATGCCGAGGGCCACGGCCACCATCACGATGAGCCAGGGAATACCAATGGACATAGTCAAAAATCAGATACACACGCCCACGCCCACTCCCATTCCCATTCCCACGACCATGGCCATTCGCACCCACATTCTCACTTCCACTCACATGCACCTTCTCCAGTAGCCGGAGGATCTACTTATATAGAACGCTCAGATACTACACCGGTCGCAGGGGTAAAGGCTTCCGATGCTTATTCCACTCCGTTTCAGACTTCCGAAAATACGCCACTTAGGTAAGTGCGATGGCATCTGGCACTCAAAACCATGCAACTGACATTCCTTGCAGTTATGAGATTTCAACTGGAATACTGACGGCAATTCCATGGTCGGTGCTGTCATGGTACATGAGACAATACACCGCTCCCACATCGCACAAAGTCTGGCGGATGCTGAAGGTAGCAGCCGCCAAGCAGAAGGCTATGAACACATACTCCCCAGAGACCGCAGTAGATGCTGTATGGTGGCGCACTCTAGTGTTAACCTCTGCAACAATGCTGTCAATTGGTGGCATAGCACTGCTTCGCCGTCAACGCGGTAGTCAAAGCCTACCGAACATGTCAGGCTTATCACTCAGCGTAAGCTCCGCAGGAAAAGGCCTTCTACGTATGTTATCTCTGGCACTGCCTATATATGCTGGCATGGTCATCGGCGGCGCAATTGTTGCTCTCGCATTAGGCTTGAGCTACGCTGCAGGTATTCCATCCGTTCTTCAACTGCAAGGTCACGGCGGCAAACTGCCTGAAAAGCTTGGTAACAAGAAGGCTTCTTTATTTGTATTATCTTTATTTCTGGTTTTGCATGTGCTTGGCTATGATTTTCCCATTGATACCCAGCCATTTCGCGGATATATTGCACTAATGATCTCGATTTTTGTTCTCCGGCCACCTGTCGCGACACCGAGAGACTCTATCCCTGCAGTACAAAAACCAGATATCGATTCGGTCCCGCGTCTATGGGATGGGTTTTTAGCCCTCGCCAGTCAGCAAGCGTCTGCTCTATTAAACAGCCCGCTAGTCGCATCTTCCGAAGACATTCAGCTTACTCTGACTGCTGGAGGGCTTCTTGGTTTGCTTTGTATTCTAGTTTCACCGTTTAATACGGCGAAGACATCCTTTGGAATATTCGATCTCACTACCACTGTACTTGTCGCTCTGGTTTTTGCATTATCCTTCTCATTGGCATCGCCCATCGGGCTACGGTCGCGCCGAAAAATTGGCTTTATCGCAGCGTCACTCATTGTTGTGCTCACAAGTGCCGCGCCTCATGAAGAGACCAGCCGTATCGCACATTTATCTTGGTCGATCTTAGCGGCATTTTGTTATTTTGCCGCATTTTTTGACAACCCAAAGCCAGGCGAGCTTACACCTGCCAGGGCCGAAATGTCGCATGCCACCAAATTTCTGCTTCGGCATGGCGAGTCATGGCCAATATTACACAGCATTCTGTCAAAGGAAGACTCGCGCAAAATCTTCTACTTTATGTGGTTAGTCTTACGTATCCCTAGGAATGTGGTGATTACGCTTGCTGATTAAAGGTAGTCTGAATTTCGGATTCATGCTCATACAATTAACTTATGGATTCGTTACGGGATCACTCGGTCTCCTTAGTGACAGTATTCACATGTTCTTTGATTGCCTGGCTCTTGTCGTTGGATTATGCGCTTCAGTTATGAGCAGATGGCCTCCTAGCGTACGTTTCCCATACGGCTACGGCAAGGTTGACACCCTATCAGGCTTTGCCAATGGAGTCTTTCTCATGATCATCAGTCTGGAAATTATATATGAGGCAGTTGAAAGACTCAGCTCTGGTAGTGAAATGAGACGCATCGAGGAACTCCTTGTCGTCAGCATTGCTGGCCTCGCCGTGAACCTTGTTGGCATTATGGCTTTCGATCACGGGCACGCTCACTCGCACGGTGGTCATGACCACTCGCATGGCAATGAGAATATGCACGGTATTTTCTTACACATCATGGCCGATACACTGGGGTCTGTGGCGGTTGTCATTTCAACAATTCTCGTGCACTTTTACGGCTGGTCAGGATTTGACCCTCTAGCGTCTTGTCTCATCGCCATCTTGATTTTTGCGTCTGCGGTTCCACTTGTATCAAGCACAGCGTCGTCACTGCTTCTTGCCTTGCCAGCGGACGTGGAATACAACTTGAGAGATACTCTCGCCGGAGTAAGCTCATTAAGGGGAGTAGTAGGCTACACGGTTCCCAAGTTTTGGTTAGACGACACTACCAGTGCAGCTCCGGCTGGACATGACCATGGACATGGACATAGCCATAGCCATAGTCACAGCCACAATAACCATGATCATAATCACGATCACGATCACGATCATAAGCATGTCGTCGAGCATGTCCATGCTCATTGCGATTCCCATCATCATCACAGCCACGACCATTCCAATTCCGAGCGCAAAGTTGTGGGCATGATCCACATCATAGCATCGCGCAACGCTGACCTCGAAGACGTACGGAAACGAGCAGTTGACTTTCTAAAAGAGAAAAGCATGGATATCGTTGTCCAAGTGGAGCGCGAAGGAGAAGGGAAGTGCTGGTGCACCGGTAATGGGGGCTTGATTGGAAATCGATCACCTTATATGAAATAATATTGTAATATACCAGACATCACCAGGCAGATGCACATAAACTTAGTATATTAGATGCCTGGGTAAATACTACTATCGAAGAGACTTTATTCCCATCTGTTAGCTCGCGGTTCAGAACGTAAGTTACAGGGCTAGACAAATGATCATTCATCTTGATACTTCCCGCCGCAATACGCGCAAGTACCATATCTATCATACAAAACATCATATAGCTCTCTCCTCCTTGGGTCAAACTCGGCTCCAGCGCCATTATCCTTCTCCGCTCCATCACTAGTCTGCTCCTGTTGCTGAGCATTGGTTGACAGATTAACTCCTTCCAGCGTGTAGTTGACGCCTTTGTTTCGCGAAAGCACGCTTGTGTCGCATATGGAGCAGAACATGGAAATGTATGGTTGTTGGATGGCCAGAAAAGTCAAGGCACATCGGTCTGTGTGGTTAGATTAGCGAGATATTAAAAACAGAAAGTCTGTCTTGCAAAATAAAAAAAAATAAAAAATAAAACTGTGGGAGGTAAACAACGTACTCCAAGTATGTCCATTCGCGCAAATGGCTATGTTCGGATCTTGCCAACTCAAGCCTACATTCTCGCCCCTACGGCGGAAGCACGTTTGGCATTTCTCAAAGATCCAGCCTCCCGGTCTTTCTAGTAGGGATGCTGGTTTGGGCGTGGCGCACAGAGGTTTACTACTATCTTGTTCGGAATCGCAGTATGATAATTCCTCGGCGATTGGCAGGTTGAATATAGCAGAAATATGCATGAGTGCCTGACGCGCAAGGTTGAGGAGGTCGTCGTGCTTTTCGGCATGATGATGATAATGATGATAATGCAAGTTGATAGCGTAAACACAGGCTGCATAGACGAGCCTGGCGGATCGCAGGTCACACCAGCGGAGTTGGTTAGCTGAAGAGAGGATGTAGTGTACTATTTCGGAGCGTTTCATTGCAATTAGTTCGTCGGATATTTCTGCGGGTTTTGGAAATACCGCGCCAGGTTCTGGGTGCGTGAAAATAATGATCGTGTTCTCTTCGGCCCTAGTCGTATACTCAAGGACGTCGCCTGGATGCATTGTGAAAGCGACGGCTGTCCAACCATCGAATGTGCTGAGACCCCATGTCCGTACAATAGCCATATCACCTAGTTCATATTGAATGTCGTATTTTTGTCGGTAGCGCTCCATATGGGTTCTCCATGGCGGATCTATCTTAGAAAGAGTATTTTCTAATGGTGTGCCAATCGTAGAAAGAGGCACTGCTTCCGAAAAGAGACCAAGTGTCGACAGATAAATCCAGCGGTTATCATTGAAGTTTATTAATGACTGAGGGCATACGATTCCTGTTTCTGATCTTAACAACTTGAAATATTGGGCATTGAAATAGAGGGAGGTGCGGATCTACCTGTTATGGGCTCGTTGTGCTGGAAGTATGTAGCTCCAATGCATATATAGCCTTCTCTCTCTTGGAATGATCGCTGGTCAAAGGCGATAATGGCGTTTTCGTGACTTATCCTTGCAATTGAATTTTCATAAGCATTATTATCGAAATGAAGTGTGGCTCGCCCGCCAAGAGAGCCGACGACCAGCAAGAGTCTCGAAGCATCCTATTTTATTAGTATTATTCTCGCCCAAGTAGACAAAATTGAATGGTTATGCCTACAATAGGGATCCAACTTAGTGGACCAGTGAAGTTGATAACTTCTAGTGCCTTAGGTTCGGAAAGGAGGATCTCTGAGTTATAGGAGAACTCTCCTTCGATTGATACTGCCAAATCGTCTCCAGAAACCAGATTGGTCTGCGCACGTATAAAATGCAAATTAGATCCAAGCACAAATGCAATCAAAGCCCCAAAATTGA
Organism: Trichocomaceae sp. PYS4502; assembly: GCA_023625875.1. NCBI lineage: Eukaryota > Fungi > Ascomycota > Eurotiomycetes > Eurotiales > Trichocomaceae > Trichocomaceae sp. PYS4502. Next base: position 9,034 of record JAMAFX010000032.1, read on the forward strand.
CTCTCGACTCTCCGCCATCATTACTTTGTTCGGGCATTCGACTCCACGGACCACATGCAACATGTAATATTCTGGATTTCGACTCCAGAGCGTCTGCCCACAGTGACCCCTTGGGGAGCATGCCGAAATTCCTATCGACGTTGTCTAATGTGAAATGTGTGATCACATCCATAGAGTACTGGCTAGCAGTAAGCTCTGGTGATGAGGGGTTGTCGCTGCGTCTTACACGGACTAAAACGACATCATTGTCATCTGTAGTAAGGGTAAGCAGATGCTCACCCCATCGCGCATCTGCACGGTCATTTTGGACGCTTTTCAACGGCGGACACCAAGCAAAAGATCGAATCCTAGTCTTGCGTAGAAATTCCCCCGGGCTACCGTTGGAGCGATCTACTTTTGCTCGAAAATACTTTTCAAGGGCTTTGTTGACAATAGCAGCGCGGGACCACGTTCTCCTCTGGCCGTCCGCTTCGTATATTGATAACAGGAGGTTGGTTGTTAGCACAGCAAGCACGCATCGCCGATGTATTCCAAGACCCTGATTGGACCATCCCAGGGCAGCTACTGTACTTAACGATTGCTCTGCACCGATCGAGAAAGAGTCTCGGTCAGAGGGCCACTCAGTTTTCCACTCTTTATTGGTGAAAACATTGGCCCGGACCTTAGTCGATGTCCATGGCATGGATTTCTCTTTTTCAAATAGGGGATGGACATATTTTGGTTTCCATTGAGGGAGCTAAATATACGTGATCAGCCGAGCCCTACCCCGAGTGTGCGTGAAACGATGTGCCTGTCTATCATCCTTACTTGTAGATGTATTGAGTCGCCGGCTGCTACTGCAAGCTCGCCGTCGCTAGACCAGCTTAGGCAGTTGTAGCACGAAGGAAATAGATTCAGTTCGAGAGCGTCTCCCATTGTTAAATATGCGCTTAGGAGTTCGTTCTGTCTACATTTTGTGGAGATTAGTCGAGAGGACGCGAGGTGGAAGTGAAGAAGTCAAGAAAAGAATGTCTGTAGCCTGAGGCAGCAAAGGCTTGGCGCATTTTCAAGCATCAAAACTCATCGGATTTACACAAACAACTATTCGAGATAAATTAATCCATTAGCTGAGAAGCAATAATATAGATTTTGTTTACATGACTAGATCAGTAATGCTACTGGTTTTACTTAGGCACCGCGTGAGATGTGACTGTCTTCATTTCAACATACATAAACGTTCATGTTCGTTATCCATGCTAGAAATACCTATACATCTCGTGGTCAAGAGCTCCAGAAAGTACCAAAACTCCCTACAAAGCGAAACCTTGATCCGTCTCTGTACGTCACAGACACTATACAAAATAAAGACGAATGTCTCGAAAATATCGAAAAGCCATGCACCTCGACATAGTCATCCGGGTACTAAATCGACAGAAGGGGGAATGTTTGACAGGAACAGAAAAGAAAAGATAAATGAAAAAACACCATTGCACCGTCATCCTAATGTGCTGCTGTGGAGAGTGGCTTAAAAACAAGAGAAAAGATATTTATATGCGGAAGGGGGGGGGAGCTAATCCTCCCCAAGACTCTCCCTGACACACTTTCTCACTCGTTTTTTGAATTCCTTTGGATCATCCCTCCACAGCCTTGCAGCTTCCACGTTCGCGGGGCTCTCGTCGTTGGGGCTCGACAGCATCGAAATCACTGACAATAAAATCGTTTCTGGGGTCTGCACGGGCGACCACCGCTCGGCCGCCGACTCATAGCCATATTTGTCTTCCTCGGGCGGATGCAAGATGGAGATGCACACCTCGCCAGACGGGTATATATTTGGGTGGAAAATCGGGGTCTCGAATTTCATTTTCGGCGGCATGTGAGGATATTCTGGCGGGAAGGTGAGTCGGGCTCGAAAGAAGCCTCCGCCGTAGAACTTGCAGTCGTCTGAGATCATGAGCATGACCTCCCATTCGAATACGTTGTTGTCAACAAGGCCACAGCTGATGCCCGGGATATCTTTATCCGACTGCATCTGCTGCAGTTGGCGGGCGAGCATGCGGCCAGCTGCTGTGGTCGCCATTGTTTCTTATAATCTGGATATTGCGTACGTATATGGTGGAGGAGATCGGAGGAAAGACAGACACCGCTTTGTGGCGTCAGTACCAAAGTGAAGATGTGAAGATTCTAGTAGAAGGGAGATCAACTTATTCAAGTCGATATGCCATGGGCTTATACGTATTATGCAAGTTGGGGTTAAGGCGTGAAGAGGAAGAGGAAGAAGCATGACGGAGATTAGATTAGGTGAGGGGTCCGGCTCCACCGCCACACTCTTTTCGCTGCCGCTTCTTCTGAGGCTATTCCCGCCACAGCGTCTGCGCTTTTGCCTGAAATTGATGTACGTATTTCATCGATCATAGAAGTTATGTGCATTCCTATATACTTTCTAATTTGACACGTATAGACAGAGTAAAAGGCGCAGGAACAGAAACAAGAATGCCAAATCGGCATTAAAAACACACCGCCCACCCGGGGCGATGGTAACCAAGGTCCTCCGACAAGGAGGCGGTACGTACATATAGATGTCAGTTAGGAGCGTTGGCTCCACTCACTCATTTAAACAAGTAGATGATCCCGAACTCGATGCCTGCGATGAGGCCAAATGCGGCACAAATGGCTACCTGCACAAGGAAGAATTTGCCGACAACGCCCAAGAAACGCATGCGCGAGCCCCAGCCAAAGGAACGCCATGCGTCAACGATGCCAATCTTACCCTGGCCTCCAACGATTTCCGGAGTGACTTTGCCGCCAAAAGAGCGGTCGAAAGGAACAATGGCCTCGTCGTCCTCGGGGAGCATGGAAGCTGCAACACGGATAAAGGTCACTTCGGCAGGCATCTGAAATAGCACATATAGGACGAGGTGCAACGCAACGATCCCTAGACCACCAGATAGAAGAGTGCTGCTTGCTTGCGCTGAAGGGTTCGAGAATAATCCCCAGACATGTGCAATTAAAATTGGTACAAAGGTAACAATCTGGGCAACAGAGGAGCGAATGGCGGCAGCTGGGGCGATTTTAACGATTGTCCTACGCCATGAGGGAATGCGAGACCAAAGGGACTTGCTTGAGGGCTCGGAAATAACAATATGAACCCAGCCGACCCTCAAGTTTGCCAGGAGAATCTCAGCGACAAATCTTGCTACTATACTGCCGAAAATGTTGAAAGTCGCTGATGCCGGATACGAAATGATGTCGATGGCTACGGCGGTCAAACAGAATAGGATGCCGCCGCGGAATAGAGATCGACGACCACCACGAGCATATAGATGTGCAATAGTTGAACGAAGAGAGCTTGTAATGGGCTTTGGCGGAGGCAAATCCTCTACATCGTCGACGGCGCTTTCTGGGACGGCAGGTGTATGATTCTTGATGCGCACGTAGACGTCCGGGTTGGGGTCTTCGACGGCGGCGATGGTAGTCACGACCTTTCCAAAGGTATACGTGGCACCCGCATATAGAACGACGAACACCACAAATGTGAAAAATAAAACTATGACCGGTAAATGGTACTTGAGGCTTTGTTGGTCGTCAGTATCTGGCTTCTCCATTTGCCTCCGCACGAGGGCGAGCGTGGTGAGTGCCGACATGGTAATAAACTGGATAGTTAAAAGATGCGGGCAGACAGATGAGTATAAAAGTATACGATGGATGAGATGATTTTGAAATATTTGAGGATCCAAATGGATGGAAGTGATGTTATAGAAAGAAGACGAGTTGAGCTGAGAGCCGGCCGGAAAGGAAGGATGCGGCTGACTAAGCCGCTGCTCAGCCTCACTGCTTTGCTTCACCTATTTTTAGCACTACATAGATGATATCTACCACTTCTCACCGAATACTAGAATAGACACTTCAGAAGCTCGTCTCGCTCAAACCAAGCCCTATCACGCGCCCACCCCTTCACCACCAGGTCCCGCCCAATCTCGACCACATCCTCTATCTGACCCTGCGAGCCCCAGCCAGGCACGCTGCTCCAACACACCAGATGGACGCCCATATGCATAGCAGTCCGGAAGGCCATTTCTTCATTCAACAGTGCATAGTTCTTCACGAGCGCCTCGATGATCCACGCCCCGGCATCGTTGCCCTTGAAGTGCTTGACTTCGTACAGCTCGGCAAGCATCTGGCCCAAATCCAGTGCCCGCATTCCTAGCTGGCTGAGCTCCCAGTCGATAATGAACATGGTATCTTTGGCGATGAGGACGTTCCCAGTCCAGAAATCGCCGTGAATAAGACCCCAGTTATTGTCATTGCCATGACCAGACATCTCTTCGGCGGCATGCGCCCTGACCTGTTCAAAGATTGCACGACTCCCCTCCAGGATTTGGGGATACTTATCTACCATACTCACGAGCGTCTCGTAGTTAACGGTGTATTTGAGCTTCTGCATAGATTCGTTCCTGGAAAGTTTCTCTCGTAGCTCGGCCTGCTGGTCAACGGAACCCCATGCGTGAAATGAACCAATCCAGGACCCCAGTGCACCGCCAATTGCTTTTGCTGCCGATTTCTCGACATGCATTCCTGCTGGTGATAGCAGCCAGCTCTTCAGATCCGCTGACTCGGCCAAGTCCTCCATGATCTGCGTGTGGTCTGCAGAGAGGAATTGATATAATCTCGGGGTCTTGACAGTGAACAATGTATTGTGCACAGGCGAGAAGGCGGTCAATGCCTTCAAAATCTCTGCTTCAAAGACCTACCTAGGTATCAGAAATGCATCAATGTCCTGGCGACGAAAAACAGCACCAGGCAAGGAAAATACGAGTAGACAGGTAAACACCTACGCAACGCTCGGCATTTAGTTTGAAATCCCGATTCAGAGCTACAAAATTCCTCGTATGCTTGATAATAACGGCGTCTGTCTTCCCTGTTTCTGAGTCAGACTGCCTGCCATGATCATTCTTATTCGGATATCCGCGATAGACAAAATTCGCTGTTCCGCCGTTGAGGCGCGTTAGTTTCGAGCAGGCATACTCGGTGGGTGCAAGATGGGAGATCACTGAGGATTCGATTTCAGCGTCTGTCGCCATGGTTAATTGACGAGTATGAAAAGATTTGAGAATTTTCTGCGAGGAAAAGAATATAAATACATGATAATCATCCCCCAAGAAAGTTGCAGCGCGTCCAGCATGAAGAAATAGTTACTCATTTCGGCTCATTCTGACTCATCCACTCTTTGCTGAATACACGCAACCAGCAACCATATACCTAGGTACGTCTTATGAACAAGAGTAAAGAAGAAAAAGAAAAGAAAGGGCCATATCAGGAATGCAGGCATGGAAGCGCCTGGATGAACGGACGGAAAACACCAACCTTACATATGGAAGAATACCTAGGTACAGTCAACGATAACCAGCAGCCGGCTCCCCGGCCGTTTGTACCTAGGTATCCATGGATATTGTATATTTGCAGTGTCATGTTAAAACCCTCCATTCAGGCACGTTTTCAGCTGGGCATCCACGCCCTAACATCTCACGTCGTACTGGTATCTGATCATGCAATCGCAAGTTCAAAATCCCTTCTTTTGCTGCAAGCTCACACGGCAAAAACACGAGAACATCTAATTGGTAATTAAATGACACCGCAACAAACGGCTGTTCAGACCAGGTCACCATAGACGCGGTATTATGTATGGCCGAGCTACCACGCCCGGCCGTGGATGTATACCATGACATGGAGGAGGAGACTCTCAAAGACACCTGACAAAAGACATTAAGCGTCAAACAATCCCTGTTGAATTCAACTTTGGGCCACGTCACAACAACAGCTTTCCCTAGGGCAGCGGCACCGTACTGGGTGGCGTCGATGGTTTGAAACAGCGGGCTTTCATCTACGGCCACTTTGACTGCACGTTTGAATCTGCGCGAGCCTGTAGAGCATAGGGAACGCCGCGGAAGGATTCAACTAGGGTTGCGAACTCGGTTTGGAGAGTTCCTACCACTGATCCCTGGCGGAGATGGTGTAGTCTTCAGGGGAGGAGCACTAGGGTTGAAAGTATTATTGGTGCCTCTTCTTGGGCCTTTCATTGACCTCAGCCTTGACAGGTATTTACCTGGGTAGTAGGGCTAGACTGTGCTTTTCTTTCTATACCTTGAATAGTTTCTAGTTTACCTATACTTATGACGTTGAATGAACAAGGCCTAGGAATAAATCAATGCGACGTAGTCTGCATGAGAAAAACAGGATCATCCATGCTAACTGAACATAACGGTGATAATGCATCACTAGAGATGAATAGGGTACATATAGAAATGAAAAACTGCAGCACAGTCTGTATAAGAAAGATAGGATTACCTATGCTAACTGCATGTAGAAATGTAACATAACAGTAATAAAACATCAATAGAGGATGAATGGCCTAGCAGCCACGGTCCCAGCGCCTGGACGATTGCAACCCGTATGCCACTGGCACCAGGCAACCATGAAGACTAGCAAAATGCCTCGACTCCCTAGCGAACGCATATGTATCCGCAGAAAGACACGAAGTACTTGCTACTGCTTTTCGGTACTGTCGCAATGCGAATAATCAGAAGACAGTTGTAATATATATTGCTGGCAATGATGACGTGCCGCGCCGAACAGTTGAGCACCTTCCAACGATTTGGGATTTGTTACGTCGACTTCCAAGGTTTCCGAAGCTATTCGCCGAAATGAGATGGCGGAGAATCTTGTTCAAGATATCTATATAATAATCGAACCTATGTAGTTATATGATGTTGAGGGGTCTAGTCTATTTTGCCAAATCCAACTTCCGAGATCACTACATCATCTAAGCCATCAACGGATCACAATGACATACCTAGGTAAGTCGAATACCTTATATATATGTATGGATAGATAGAAACATCATACATGTACCCATCCATGTCACTTGCCTAGATCGAAGCTACTATGACCAACGCTTGCTATATGTGTGGTTCCGACATCATGGCGGTCAGATATTCCACTTTTGACGAAGATGAAAACTGGGAAAAGTACCAAGAGCACCCAGGGTACCTTTTTATGGAAGCAAAAGAGCTCGAGGAGAGGTTCTGGACCCGCCGGAATCCACATATCTGGCAGAGTCTTCATCGTCTGAGTAAGTGTCCTTCCTCCCTTGGTTTAACTACATTTACAGACAGTATTAACCTGTGGTCTCAATACACCCCCATACACAGTTTTATATGATTCTTCCAAGAAGGAGTTCATTCTTACCGGCGTAGGACAAGAATATACCTGTGAACATGAAGTCTACTGCTTAGAAAACATATTCACGGCACCTAAAGATACCGGAAAAGCATTTATAGGGAAGCCACCAGAAGGTAGAGACGATCTTACCAAAGTTTACTACTGGTATGATGTAAGCTGGTGGTCGTGGTGGTACGACTTCAAAAAGAGAGACTGCCGCGAATGGGTGCTCGCCATGCATATGAGTTGCTGGAAAGTGGCGCATTGCGTACTTGGGGCTAGTATCGAGAAAAATTTCGAACTCTTCGCTGCTCTATCATTGCAACATAGCTTCGTTCATGCGGAATGTTGTATATGGGGGAGGGAGGAAACACTTAGGAACCCTGGGGTTTGTGCGTATAGCATGCTACTCAGACTGTGACGGTTTCAAATGAGCTGACCAAGAAGAACACGATTACAAGGTCATATAGTGGGAGACTATGACCCATACAGAGTCCCCCTGATGCAAACTGTCATTGTTTTAAGCAGAGCGGTAGAAAAATCTACTCCCTTTGCCCAGCCCCTGTGGGATTCTGGAATATCAAATTTACCTGTTGAAATATTCTTTCAGATTCTAGATCTCCTGGATTGCAAGGAAATATCGAAATTGAGAGTTGCGACGCGAATCGAGATTTCAGATCGCTACTGGCGCCCACGAGTTGCTTTGACTCTGATTGAGATGGACGAAATTGCTGGCGAGGATCTCAATTGGCAGTATCTATGCTCGACGATAGAGGCAAGCTCCCAGTTCATAACACGCCGCTATATTGTTGATCTGCTGCGCAATGAAATCAAGCCAAAATATCTGCAAAATTTGAAGAAGAGAGACTTTCCGCGTCTCGAGGAAGTGATTGATGAGTGTCAAGACAAAGCGTAGGCATGGGCTGAAGAGAATGACTCTTAGAACTAGACCAGCGGCATAAATAACAGTTACAACTGCACTCTATAAGAATGGAGGGATATTAGACCGCAAGATCTCATCCAACCGGACGTGTAGAGGGCGATGGTCAAGACAGATACCCCAACACAATGTCTGGGATGTTGGTTATTGGAAACATAGCACTCTTCTACCAACTAGAGCCTGGGAATTCCTTGAAATTGGCTCCCTCCACCTTAGAATTGAGCGGCAAAAAAACGACATACGGTATTGCCGACCACGCTGACAGTTTGGTGGTCGAGAACTGTTTGAAAGAGATTCGAGACTTGTTGCTCGTGTAGTAGGAATCTCGGTACAAAGCGCTTGCCCAGGTGAGTTTTGGGGGTTTCTAGAACTAAATTCAAATGATGGAACGGTTTAAATGTATTTATTAGCAGGCATGAATCAAGCTTTCAATATTGAGCTCTCCTTAGAAGATTATTATATGGATATGCTATTTTCTTATCCAGATTACAGAAGGGCTCCGAACTATTTTGGCTAGGTAGGTCTCAATGTTGTATCTAGGTAGGGAGGCCTTCTATAAAGATTAGGTATTGTATAGATGCGCTATTTTCTTTATATACCAGGGCTATATTACAGAAGAGCTCCGACTTATTTTGGCTTACTACCTAGGTAGGCTCAATGTTAAATTTAGATAGACCTCCTACCACGATTTTTAGATATGCTATTTTCTTCCTATATGCAGGGACCATGGGTTTATGGAGTATTATAAACTTGTTTATTACAACTGCTCTGTACCAAAGGGTGAGCTACAAGTATAGATACAGATTTGTGGCAGAGCTGCAGATACTGACTATACATGCAAGAGTTAAACTCTAAGGGCTATATACGCACACCAACACCCTAGTTAGTGGCTGCGAAGCGTCTGAGGCTCTGAGATAATCTTGAGAGGTTCTACGGAGTAGTAGTTCGTTCTTTCGTTCTACTGTACAGATGAGTGGTGACTAGCACTAATACAGATCTTGGCACGCTATACCTAAACCAAATGAAATACGTTAAGTGCCAAGACCTTCCTAATTAGGCAATTCTGGAGCTATACGGACGATCAAAAGGACACTTCCATAGTTTAATTCATTGCATGTAAAGGTTGCCGTTTCCATCGAATGGTAAACTGAACAACTCGTCCGGTAGCATATCCCCCATCGAGAAAAGTGTCGCTGTATCAAATGGCATCGGAAACTCGAAATCTGGCACTAAGCCGGCAAATTCTGCTTGTGACGCCGGCATCATACTGGGTATCGCTGTATTTCCAGCTTCTTGTCCCGACGCTGGTCCGAATTGATACTGCTGGGATAAGAACTGATTTGAAGATGCGGCTTCGGAAGTAGGGACATCATAGGGAGACCATTGCTGTGAGTTTGGTGGTGCTGCAGCTGCCAGAGGGGACGTCTGCTTGGTTTTCGAATCGGCGACAGATGGCATTGTTTGGTGCTGGACAGAATCTACTGGGGCTTCACTTCGGGGGGGCGCTGATTGCTGCTGTTTCGGTTGCCAAATCATGAGCACAAGAAGAAAAGAGAAAGAAACTAGAAGAAATATATAGTGGTTACTCACCTCTTCAGGCTTGACAGCAGATTGTTCTGTCTTGCGATTGTTAAACCAATTCCTCAGCAAATTCAATACCATGCCAAATCTTGACGCCGTACGACCCCCCTGTTTCGTCGAAGTGACTTTAAAGTGATTTATCATGCGCTCGAAATATTCTTCTAATTTTAAATCGGAAAGCGAAAATACGCGGGCAAGACCCTCGTCAGAAGAAATAGCTGAGAACATCTTCAGTAAAGCAATGAACGCATATGCTGTACGTGCATAGAAGACTGTGGGAAGGCATATAAGGTCCGTAGGTTCAACATTCAAGAGACAGTCTAACGCTGTGTGAATAGATGTCAAGCATGCCGTCAAAGCGTCGATCTGAGCCGTGGTCGCCTTGTCAATATTGAAGTCGGATTGATGGCCGGGATTGAATGGAGGAGTGAAGTCATCAACGTTGTGGTCATTGTGCATTGCTATTTCATGCATATAGATGTTAACAACATTCTCCGCATGCCGCAGCACGGCTAAAAGTTTACCTCTGTCAGTTTTATGTTACAAAGCATTCTAAGACAATTAAATAACTCACTTGTATAATTTTCAGGCGCTATTTCACGGCGCCATTCATCAAGCTGCTTCTCAAAGCCCTTCAGAGCATATCGTACCTTGGTATCGCTCATGGATAGATTACTAGTTGGGTCATCCATGGAGAATTGGAATCCAATCTCTTCCGCAATATGGGACAACTTGGCCCAGTGTATCAAAATTTTATCAGACGGCTCAGATGAATTCCGCAAAATCTCGATAGATTCGTCCATATAAGGAAGCCACCGACATAACAAGGGCCGCCGAAGAGCCATTGCGGCGTTGACGGCCATGAAATATGCCCCCAGCCAGATCCGCCGTGTTTCGGGGGCATCTGGTTCTATCGAACTTCGATTCCAAGACTTCCCCATAATCTCACGCAACAGGCCAAACTGATTGCCTCCTTTTCGCCTCGTGACCCGGCCCATGCCAATGTCCATTGCCATTACTACAGCCATGTGGATAAATTGAAAGAACTTGAGTTCTTCGAACTGCTCGGGTGGCGTATACCAAATACACGCCACCATGATCGACTGCACCAATTCCAGAGATTTCTCGCCTTTGATGACGACTCTGTCGGCAAATAGACGGTGCACCTCTTGAACTAAAGACATCTGCAACTCAGGCCGAAATAATGGAATGGAAAGAGTCATGATTGTATGGAAGAGGATCGGCTTATTGTGCCGCACCTCGGACATTGTTGTACCAGCTGGGAAAATCACAATTGGGAGGGTTGGAGCGACCTTTTCCACATAGTGCTTGAAGAGCTCGGTAGCAGTCTGGAAGTCAATTAGTCCGCGGTCAATCAAGTCGATAGTTTCGCTTGCATTGCCATTGCTGTGAGGTGGATTTGCCGCAGAGGCTTGCCATAAAGGAGGCATTTTTGTCTCCCGCAATCCTGGGTCACTATTCGACGATGCTGCAGCAGCAGTAGTAGCAGAAAAAAGCCCACGCTGAGACGATTGGTCGGACGGTTGCGAGACCTTTGTGTCGCCACTAAATGTGCGCTTGGTACCGGAAATAGGAGAAGCAGGGACAGCGGAGGATTGTTCCCCTCCGAGCCAGCGACGCGCATGGGCGTTACCCTGGTCTTGAAGTCCGTCATTTACAGGATGAATAGCGCCTGCCCTCCTGGAGACTTGAAGACTGGCGGTAAGGGCGTCTATCTTTTTCTCTAGGTCACTCACGCGACTGTCTGTTTTCTTCAGGCGCTTACGGGTCGGCGCAGTAACAACACACTTCCGCTTCGCCTTTGCACATCGCTTACATGCGCCTGCCGGGTTGTCATTATCTGGTTCGCAGCGGACCTTGAGCTGACGGCACGCTTCACATGCTCGCGGACGTTTCAAATCCGCGAGAGGATCGTTTGTTCTGTGGCCATTCTCCGACATGCCCATAGACATCTCATTTAGATATTTTCCCATCATTGCATCATACGCCATTTCATTGCTACTCGACGTAGGTGGTGAACCACGTAAATGGTCACTTGATGATTCTGGAGACGTACGCGCAAAGTACTCGGTGGTCGCACGGTTGTGCCGTACAGGTAGTCCATGCTCGGGCCTTGAACTGTGCTGCACAACCACGCTCGCACGGGTATCTCTGTTGCTGTTTTCTTCGACGTCGTCTCTGCTCGATCGCAACCGCAGGTCGCGATCCATGTCGCCCCCAGGGCCAATCGACCGTCCTAAGAAGAACAGATGTAATTCGTCGCTGCTGCTGACAGATCCACAGGACCCGAGTTAGTTTGAAAGCGTACATATTGACTGAGAAGGATATTGAGATGGAATATGGGGGGGGGGGGGGTATGGAGACAGCTCGCATTCTGCAAGTCTGGAGAATCCAGAGAGAAGGTCATGGACTTACATGTAGGAGAACAGAAAGTCGCTTCAAGACGTGACACGCTGCGCGCGCGATTTCACATCGGAGGTTCGGTGGTGTCGGTATGCGGCGACCGGCAAGCAGCTAAGGCATGTAAGACAGCAATAGTGAGTACTAATATAATTAAGATGCCATGGTCCCTGTTATAATGCGCATGCTCAAGGTTAAGAGCACGTTCTTTAGCGTCAACAGTAGTGGTTAAAAACGAGTTTGGTGAAGGTCCTCGATGCCTATTCCTCTAGCCTCGAGAACTTCAGCTCCGGCTGCTTGGGCCAATGAGACTGCAGCTTTGCAAGTGACCGCCACGACCATTTTATATGGTAGTTTAATTGCTTTTTCTTTATTTCATGGTCGTTATATTGTCATAAAAATCGTATCTAGATAGGTCTATATATGGAAGGCTGAGCAATAAGGAAATAAAAGTTAACAGAATATGAAGAAAAGTGACTCCTGGTGCAGCATTCATGAGACAACAAGCGAAAAGGCAAACCCCCAAAAAGATGAAACAAAAGTAAGAATAAATCAGTGCTTATATGTCGAGAGATGTGTGCCAGGGGTATCGAGCTATCAGGTAACTATATAACTATATCAATGCTAAATGCGATGTCTCCGGGACAAAACAAGAAGAACGGGAGGGGACAAACGAGTATTCGAGTGTACGAGTAAATTGGAGGCAAAGCTCAGGAGAACTTGTGAACGGGGCATTCTTTCTTCCGTTCAAACCATCCCACAATGCATGTTTTGTGGAACTTGCACAGGCATTCCAGTCGGGCTAATTTGTCGCCGACCTCGTATTCTTCCATGCATATTGTGCACTCCTGTGGAGTGCCGTCTTCGCTAAGACAGTCTTTCTCGGTCGCTGTAAAGGATAGCATGCGAAGAAGGTGCTGTGATTGAGGTGAGTGCAATCCAGGTGAGGATCGGTCCGTGCCTGAAGATCTGGCAATACAGTCGCGGACGTGGGCCTCGCGCTCATCCTCGTTACCGTCATTTCCGCGTGGAGGCAGACGCATGCTGCAGATAGGACAGATATCGCGTTCATCGACTTGAGTCCGCTGTGGGGGACGAGCAGGTAGAGGCCGATCCGAATCTACCATTGACTGGACTCTCCTAGGGCGGGTGCCAGAAGGATTGAAAGCATTGCTACGGTATTCGTATTCAGCCGGTCCAGACTGATGTGATACGAACTGAGGTAGGTCAGCACATACTGTTGATAACGAGGTACAGAGCGACGAATCGCGCGTTGCTTACAGAAATTGACTGCCCCCTTCCAGAAGATTGACGAGTTGGATGAAAGGGCGGTTCAACGGAGTTGGGAGCAGACGTTTGATGGCCTAGGAAATCTTCCAGCTGGTGGTGTTGTCAGTAGGCTCTTCACCCTTGGTGAAGGGAAAGTAAAAATGCTTACCGCCAGATGTCTGCGCTGGCTATCCTGTGCCTCTCTTTCTCCATCCCTGCTCGAGCTAAAAAATTGGGCGCCGGACAATGAGCGCCGTACTTGATGGAGACGTTGACTTATTGGAATTGCCGGCATAGTCGCAATCTCATTTGGATTCGGTAGACGATCAAAACTAGCCCGAACCGCCCCGTAGTTCAAAGGCGGATCAGGATTGGGATCTGGCACGCATGGGTTGCATAGGCGCACCTCCTCTCCGCCCCCCAATGCAGGATTGAGGTGGTTGATCTGTGCAGTTTCAAGCGCAGTGCTAGCATGTATTTCGCCAACTGCGGAGCCAGCTCCTCGAGAAATGTCACGACTGTGTCGAGGGCTATAATGTGAGGATGTTTCGCACACAGGATGATCGACGGGTTCCGGTGGCCTTACGATGTACTGCCGAGGAATAGTGATGCGATGGGGAGAACACGCCGCACACACTACACGACCACACTTCCGGCAATGATGCTTTCTGTACCAAAAGCTGAATTGGCTGCCACAGATAGGGCAATTGGACACTTCTGAATCTGGCTGCCAGCGAGGCAATTGATATTCCACGAGATCCTGTCGTGGTGGCTGAGGCACTGTGGTTAGACTGCGGGTATGCTGGCGAGACATAGAACCGGCTATGTCGGGCCGGGTAGGACTTGAAGCCGTTAGATCGATAGCATTTTCCCGCGATGATCCGGGCATGCCAGAGCGTATATAATTATCCCCAGCAGGCAACATCGGTAGAGGTCTTTCCTGGGGAAGGTTGCTGCGGGACAAAGAATTTGGTCCGCTCAAGGCAGAAGGCCGCCTATGTAGTGTTGCGTCATCACTTGCGGTAGCAGTGAGCCTCCTCTTGCGGTCCATGTTCATTGAGTTTTCCCTATCTCGTCCGCGAGTTGAATCAGTGATAATACGTCCATGTGGCGAGTCGGACCGCGACGGTTCGATGATAATCCTGTTATCACGTGCGGGGGTGCTACTGCTGCTTGAGCCAGCGATATCAGCAGAGGAATACGGAGGAGGCAGCGGCGGACTTGATGCGTTCATTCTCGAGAGCGGCGTCTGAGAAGGCATGAGGAAATGGTGAGAAGTGAGTGACTGTTAACCGTGGATTGCCCTAAGGAATTGGAAGATGCTCTCCAAAGTTGCTTGTCTAAATAGCGACTCGGCAGCCGATAAGGCTCATGGCTGGTCTCAAAGGGCGAGAGGGATGGAACTCCCTGTTTGCTGTATGAGTCCCGGTAAGGACGATAGGTAATAGTATATTCCTCTACAGAAAGTGGGATGAGGAAAATTGAAGGACCAGGCATCGATGTGCCCTGGACAGGAGAGAGTTAGAAACTGGAGGCGGCAAGGGAAGCGACAGACTGCCCGATTCGATGATTCGACGGCAGATCAGGTGACCTGTCACCTGGCCGGAGATAAGCCTTAAGGCCAAGGCATCTATGGTCCCACGCCAGTCTCTATTTGGTTAGTGCGCGACTTGTGCAACAACCAATAAAAAACGGCGTCACCAGAGCCGCAGACTATATAACTGCGATACATACAACGCTCTTCATCCGAGCACTTTCACGCAAGATAGAAAATATGAGCTGTATGTAAGTAAAGCTCAGACATCCAATTTTTTGGCTCGACAGAAGCCCGTGTTAAGATGGACGACAAGAAAGAGAGGCGTAGAATAGCCGGCAGAACAGGGCTTGACTCGACTCGTAAACTCTGCCTACCTAGGTACTGTTAGTTAATGAGTAGCTCATCTGCCTTGACTAGAGGATATCACTATGCTACGGGTTTACAGTAGTTAGTTATACATATTGATGATCATGGCTTTGGTTGCCCTTGACTTACGCCGGGCCTTGTTTAACCACATCCCAACCACATCTATATGTAGTTATGTACACCTCGTTACAAGGCTACGTATACGTACGCACATCTCTCATTTATGGCATGCAACTACATACCTGCGCATTAAACCAGACAGACTAACTTATTCTAGCCAGCTAGCATACGCACGACTTCTTTTCATGGGCCCCTTCCAGCATTCCATCCCTATACTCAGTATACCGGCATCCGAGCGAATGAAAATCAATCCTGGCTTACTCATACGCCTGTTCTGCTTTATTGTTGTTTTTCCTGTAATGGAAGTCGGTTGACATTTCGATGTCTCGTGCGTTCGCCCTCATTTCCTTCATAGATGTGGGTATTGAACTTATTTTGCCACATCAAGGGTCCTTTCTGTCCTATTTCTCGCGGAGATTGTATCCGTATACTGACTTCAATACCATAATTCTGAGTTCTATCGCTTGTCTGAACGAAAATTGAGTTTCGCGTCCAGCAATTCCATATCAAATCAAGAAAGCCGTTTGAAGACGCGAACCGCCAGCACATTCGACACTGCTCCATATCAACCGTCGAAGCAAAGCTTCTCCCAATGACACAATCTCCTCTGCACATAATGACGTTACCTGGTCCAGAACCAGAATCTCCAACAACGCTGACCAATTTCACGATCTGCAACTCAATCAAGAGTGATGTCTCTCTCGTCAAAGACCCTGACTTCTGGAGACGCTTTTCAGTAGCTATTCACCGGGACGAAGAACATGCCAGACAGCCGGAGCATGAAAAGATGAAATCGTAAGCGCTCTCGTTCTCTTTCTCTTCATACTCGGATTCCTCCCTTGTTCTTGAATCTTGATCGACTGACCCAGAGTTCTCACAGTGAATCATGGCTATCACGTCAACGCAAAAAGACACGTCGGTCCAAGCTTTGCGGTTTATTGATCGCTCTCATCATTGTGCTTATTGCCTGTGGAACGGGGATTGCACTCTGGCTCCTAAGCAAGAATGGCTGGTTTCGAAGCGGCAAGAGCACGCAACAGAGCTAGCCTCAGTCTTCTTAATGAAGAATGCAGTCAACGATTTGATGTCACGTCCGTCATGAAACTATGTCTTTCTCAGTCGTCTGGATTCGGTTCTTTGTTTCTACTGTGCCCAGTTCCGAGCCGCTCCTTGGGCTGATGCTTTTGTGGCTTCTTTGCACGTCTGTCCAAGTATGCACACGGATGGATCAGAGATATTCTTTTCATGTATATAAATAAGTCTGCTCCTTTTAACCCGCACCTGTACATAGGTCGAAGCTGGATTGCCAGGATATGCACATACTACTGGGGCATGCTAGGCACAATGGATAGCATAATCTGCTTGAACCGATAATACATTAGCTAGATGTCTGAAACTATTACTGTACAGGAACAATATGATAAGAAAGATACTGGTGCCAGATTAACATGGCTTACTCGAGTACCAGAACAGCCCCGACCACAAAACCTAGAACGCCATGCTTCGCATAAAAGCGAGCTCTTTTTTTTCATTGATGGAAGCGCATTTCCATCTTTTGTCTGTTTCCTATTCCCCTCTTTGAACTGAAAAAGTGGATTCGTGATGCGAACTTCGACCAGCCTAGGCTAGTACCGCCGACGAGTAGGCTCGGGACTGGGACTTCGGCTGACGCTGCGTTCGTCTCGACCGCGTTCCTTTAGCCATTTCTTCGTAGCTAGATCAAGCTCCCGCTGGAGTTCAGGGGTTGGTTCTTTTCGGTGAATGAAATTGCAGAACCCGCCTCGGACGCATCCTTCGCCGCTATTTAATCGGCAGCATGCTTCTCGAAAATCTGTGACAGGCGATAATTCACAATACACTGGTCGGGCAGCGTACCATCGGGAATTCAAATTGTCGCAGGCTGCTTGAGCTGAGTCTTCGTATTTGAAGCGCGCATACACGTTGCCAATCAAGTCTGCGCATATTTTCATCAGTTAAAAAACGGTACCGAATAAAAAGAAATAATCAGACACGTTCAAGGCTACACTCACGATCATTGTTATTGTCACACACGACAATCTCTTCAATCTCTCCATACTTGCACATCTCACACCAGATATCCTCATAGAAAGCATCAAAGTGGTTCTGGATTTGACTCGGATTCATCTTGTTCTTGGGGTCGTAGGCGGGATTCTGGTAGAGATTGGGCAGCAAGATGGTCTGCGAGTATGAAGGCTTGACATGTTTTCGCGAGCAGCGATCGCCGTGACGACAGGCTCCGATTTTGTAGTAGAAGGAGCAGTTAACTTTGTCCTGTTCGGTTCCGAAAATGGAGGCGAGATAGTTGGCCATGGCCGATGTTGCTGAAGGGCTATTGAGTGATAAGTGATGAGTGATAGAGGATCGATTGATTGTTTGCAGTGCGAAGTGGTGTTTGGAGCGAAAGAAGTCCTGCTTGCTTCCTGCCTCAGGCTTTTGCGGTGGCGGACAAACTGCACCGATGCGGTCTAGTGCCTTCGAGAACCGACGGGCAACCTCTGATTGGCTGCAGCTAGCCACCTTGGCGGGCGTTCTTGCCTGAGGCAGCAACTTCCCCAAATATACACATATTGGAGAATACATGCATCTAGAAATCAAGGTCGGAAGATGACGACTACCTACTATATGTAGAGTGTATACTAGACTATCCGCAAGGATGGGCAGACGCATAACTACATATGTAGTCGATGTTTGCCTGAATTGTAGGGCAGCGAGAGCCTAGATAAGGCGCTTCGCCGCTTATCAGCTTCCGAGATAAGTAAGGGCCTCCTTTCCCCGCAGGCTATATAAGTATATGCACTCCTAGATACGTAGTAGATATAATTAACACTCCTTCTGTACGGAGTACATCCTGTGATAGCAACGCACTAGCCAACATGCTGCCTCCCTTTGATTATTTCCAATACACCAGAATTCGGTAAGATTACGCTCCCGGCTATCTGGAATTTGGATAGCTTCAAGTCCAAGCTTGCTCGGCTAACCAACTTTGCCTGCCACACAGCAATGCAAAGCGGCGTGAGCGCGAATCCCGCTTCTCCTCGCTCAGTCCAGACTATCACGCTCCATTTTCAGCGGCAGACAAAGCCATTATCAACAAGCCTATCGAGGAGCTTGTTGGCGATGTCCAGAAAGGCACTATCTCTCCCGTCGATGTAGTCCGCACCTATGGAAAGGTTGCCGTTAAAGCCCACGAAAAGACCAATTGCGTCACCGAGCTTCTTCTGCCCGAGGCAGAGCAATGGGCAGCCACTGAAGTCAATCTCAAAGGGCCCCTGGCAGGCATTCCTGTATCACTGAAGGACTCTATCCATGTCAAGGGGTTTGACACTTCGGTTGGATACGCTAGCAAAGCACTCAACCCTAGCAAAGAAGACGGCGTTATTGTCAAACTGCTCAAAGATGCTGGTGAGCACTCTATCTGTGATAAAGATGTGTTACAATATATCTCGGTTGGCATATTTGTCTAATGCTAGTACTATGTACTTCAGGCGCGGTGCCCTATGCCAAGACCGCGTTGCCTATGACGCTGCTCAGCTTCGAGTCAGCAAATGGACTTTGGGGCACCTGTCGAAACCCTCATGTTCCGGAATACTCCCCGGGCGGTTCAACTGGCGGAGAAGGTGCTCTGCTTGCCCTAGGTGGCCGTATAGGCATCGGCTCAGACGTTGCGGGTAGTGTCCGGGCTCCTGCTGCATGGAGTGGGATTTATTCTCTGCGGTGTAGCACCGGTCGTTGGCCAAAGACGGGAGTCGACACAAGCATGCCAGGACAAGAGGGTGTCCCTAGTGTTTTCAGTCCTATGGCACGAACTCTGAATGACCTAGCCTACTTTACAAAAAGCATCATAAGCATGCAGCCTTGGAAATACGACTATACAGTCCACCCGATCCCGTGGAGAGAGGATGAAAAGGAACAGGCTAGCAATAAACCGTTGAGAATAGGAGTATTGAGGTCGGATGGTAAGCTCCCTCGCGTTTACAGCTGGCAGGCAACAGCGGTAGTATCTGACATTCGCGTCTGTATACATTAGGGGTAATTCCGCCGACACCGGCGATCGTACGAGCCATCGAGACAACCGTAGAAGCACTCACAGCTGCGGGGCATACAGTAGTGGAAGTTGCCCCCCCGACAACCGCGGACCCTTACACTGGATTTTCCCTGGCTTCCCAGCTGCTTAATTCGGATGGCTGCGTGACATTCAACTCCCATCGATATTCTTTTGAGCCCACTGACCCTGGCGCTGCTCAGTTAAGCAGGGTCGCTTACTTGCCAGGCCCTCTTCGGTATATATACTATCTCTATGTTCGATATATCAAAGGCGATGCAAGATGGGCCAACGTGATCCGCGGATTCGGCCCCAAGAGCGCGGCAGAACTGTGGCAGCTCACGGCTCAGCGCGAGGTGTACCGCAAGACATGGCATTCGTGGTGGGATTCGGAGCCTCAGCAGTACGACTTTATTCTCTGTCCGGCAAACGCGACGCCTGCTCTCCCTCATGGAGCTATGCATGACGCTGTGTCTTCTTGCGGATATACGTTCTTGTGGAACTTGCTTGACTACCCAGCAGGTATTCTGCCTGTGGGACATGTAGATCCTAAGCTGGACGCATTGCCGTATCAAGGGAAGCGAGGCTACAAGGCCGCACTGAAGGCGATAGGACACAATCATGCCATGGCGCGCGGCGCGTGGATGCACTATGACGCGGAGAAAATGGCGGGGCTTCCTACCGCGGTGCAGGTGGTGGGACGTCGGTGGGAAGAAGAGAAGGTCGTGGGATACATGACTGCAGTTGAGTCTGCGCTGGAAAAGGCGGGGGAGAAATACTCGCTCTTGGAAGTTGATTAACTAAACCATCTACTTGCATATGCATGACGTTTCTGGTTGGTTACACGGTGATTTGATATTATAGTTCTTTATTCCAAGGTTGCTGCGCCGCGAAATACTCCAACGATGTAGCTCGCACCAGCCTCTGTATATACACCTCCAGTACCTAGGTAGCATGACCGATATACTTACTATGCATAGTACATAGTAATAGTACGTAGTAATAACTATGATGTGTCCTACTGACTAGTAGTAGTTTGTGTAGCCCATGTGATGAAGATGCTAGAGTTAGTTACACCGCTCTTGTCTGTGTGTTGTGAATCTGTGATGGGCCAGGCTGATCTGCCCCGCCAACAGCGGCAGCGGCCCGTGATCCATTCTTTGCGTTCTTTAATACTACGCAGTTCAACAGTTGTAACTACATACCACTACGTACTACTAGGAAGACTGGGTGCAGTGCTAGTATTATAATCTGTACGAGGCGACGAGTACTTCCTTTGATCTTTCGTAGGCCCGCGTACGATCTAGGCAGAACTTAGAAGCTGTGCGACCGACATACCTGCCTAGACGAGATCCACTCTGTATGCCTTCGCCACGATCCAGATGGATCATGACTAGTAGTTAGTTATTTAACCAGTCTCAGCCGCAGGGCTCGTAAGGGTCGCCTGTTGTTCTGAAATTAAATAATTTCTTCGATCTAATATCTATTGACTGTTCATGCACCTATTATTCCTTGCTGACTCGCTGGCTTCGGCAATCTACGGATCAATCACATCGTACGACTCTACCTGAATGACCGGCGGTATTGCAATATTCATGGTTGGATATATTTTTTACCGAGCTCCCCAAAAACACGAATGTTCACACAAGGTCGGGGAGGACTTACCTGCTTGTAGTAGTCATGGAGAACGAAGAGAAAGAGAATAATTACTGGGGCACGCTGATCAACCCGGACAAGAGTCCCGCGCCGCTACTTGAGCAGCTTTGCATCGGGCTTGCGCAGCTGATGGTAACCTCCCCTCTTCTTACATACCTGCCAATATCTATGTGCGTATCCCAGCGTTGACGAAAGTAGGTTAAACTCGACTGCGGCAATGGTTCATCGGACCTCACTCCTGACAAGCTTGCCCGATTTTATCGCCAAGTAGGCGCTAATTACGATACTCTCTTTTTGCACACAAAAGGTCCGGCTCTGTCGTTTATATACCAGTCGCTTGGCTGTTTTCATACTCTGCAGCCAACAACGAACCCGTTTGAACCGCCCTCGGTACCGGCATTGTTACCCACAGGCTTTGTCCGGTGGCAGGTTATCAACCTCCTGCTGTGCCCGGATGAGCACGCACAGTATCTCCAAGCCGCTCTCAGTCGTTGGGATGTCCCAAATCCAAGGAGCGGTGGCACTTTCCCAAAATTCATCCCTCGTGAGGCCTTTCCTGAAGCCCCGGATAAAGATATGGTGCAGTGGCACGAGATAGTAAGCCAGAAACTCGAAAAGGAGCATGTAGAACAGAACGCTTCATCGACGACCCGTCGTCATTTTCCCGCCGAATTCGTTCGATATTACTCGGCTGCTAAACATCATCGCTACCCCGAGGAACAGCAACACTTTTTCCAGAAAGATGATATTAATAACAATAACAAGAGCCATTGTTTCCCCGATGCCAATCCAGCACCGGCGTCGCGGGCATACTTTGGTGATCAACCTGAGGATAATCGTCGTTATCGGAGGTATTGGAGTCCCGACGGGAGGCCTCGACGGCGGCGAATGTTCGATAACGGCTTGGATGGACGCACCGATTCACGTGCGAGCTCTCGAAATCCGTCACCAAGGCAAACAGCCTCTCCTGCGTCGACGGGACGAGTTCCAATGCGATCAAAAACCACGCGTGTCCGTAACCGAGGGTCTCCCGAGCGGGCAACGTTTTATCGCCGGCAACATCACCATCAACCCATGAACTCGTCTGATTCCTCAAATAATGATGATGGCCTTTTTCCACCGCGAAGGCATGACCAGCGAGACGACCGTTCCTCGCGCCTCTCTCAGGGGCGTGGTGGAAGACTGCCGCGGCGGCATTCACATGATGCGGCTTCTGGATACACCAAGGGCGGTCGAGATGAGGAGGAACCTGAGATCGCGTATAGCTATAAGACAGGCCGCAGCCCGCACAGACCTCGCCGATATGTGGTTCCCGAGGTCAAATTTAACGTGAGATACGATGATGATTCGCCGCCTGATCATCACGGATCGAGTGTTTCGGATCGGCCGCGCTCGTCAAGCAATGGCAGTAGTGAGACGGCATGGAAAGGTCGGAAGAATTCGAATCGTACAGCTGGGAGAAGAGTCTCTGCTCATGAATGATACCCCTGATACCCCTGCCTCTTCTGATATCCTGTTATCCGCTCTCTGTATTCTATGATTCTTGCTTCGCGCGACGCAGTCAGTTCCTGCTGCTGTGTTGTATCTCCCCCATCTCCTCTGTTTGTTTTCAACATCATTTCATCTGCGTAAAGCTGCTAGTTTTTTCGAGCGTGTGTTTCAAATGTAAATATGCATAGTCAATAATACCAGCGTTGGTAAATCCAGAGTGACAGCTTGGAAGAAGCCGCAGTGGGTCTTCTCTTTGTAGTTTGGTTACATAATCCCCGCCTTGGAAGTTGGAGATAAAGACGTTCCCCTCGACAACCACCTTCTGTACCTATAGGTAGGTGTCTGTTAACTCCAACTTACAGCTGGGCTGGTGCATCGTCTACTCTCCTACAGCCTCTACCAACTGTAATGTGCCTGGCCTAGCTTCCGAGTGGCACGCAGCTTTCCCAATCAGAGTCCATAGCTTGCTGATAAGTACAAGCTACAAGCTGAAGCTGAGGATCGTCATTTGTAGTGGATTGCCATGGCTGTTTAAAGCACTGTCCTATGATCGGCTCTCTACCCTTTTGAAAGGTCACAACTCTGCTCGTTGCCTTGCGTCACCATGTCTTTGGGCCGGGTTTCATACCTGGAGTCTTGGGAGCACCATCCGCCGCCATTTCTTCAGCGACGCAGCTTCAGTAATTCGCGGGTGTCTGGCGATGGGGAATCTACCAGTCATCAAGACCAAGAGGAGAGCTCAGAGTCTGATCCTGCTTTCCTGCCTTCTTCTTCCTTGCCCTCCAGTTTCCCCAGCCGAGCTGTGCGTCACAAACTAAGCTTCAATCCCTATGCTGGGAGGGGCTGGACTCACAGCTACGGCTATGCGGCGGCTGGAACGGATGATGAGCATATATCAGTGCTTGGTTCTGATATAGGCCACAATATCTCGGATTCAGCACAGGCCAGGATTGCAGAAGCAGGAGTTGCGGCAGAAGCTGTCTTCCATAATCCTAAGTGGGATACTGCTGAGACAACACCGGCTTTTGAGGTTAGCAGCAGGAAAAGAGCTGGTATGTCGTCAGATACCTGCGAGTATAAAACTTCAACGAAGAATGGACGATTCCACTGACAAATCATGAAATATAGTTCAGGTGATAATAGCTGTCACATACTGCTTGCTTGCGGCTGGGCCAGTGTTCGGCTTCGCAGCTATCAAACCGGTCTTCATTCGAGAGGGTGTCTACCGGGATCGATGCACGAAGGAGGAGGAATTAGAACAGGGCTTTGGTCTATGTTACGGTCAAGAGACTCGGTAAGTTTCATCTCCGTTTTTTTTTTTTTTTTTTTTTTTTTTTTTTTTTTTGGTTTGCTTAATTCTGACTGTCGTCCAGATTGAATTTGATGTTCACCATCGCGGCGGTTGCTACAAACATCTGTGCACTGCCTGTGGGAACCCTACTTGACACCTACGGGCCTAGAGTTAGTGGCATCATTGGAAGTGTCCTGATCGCCATTGGTGCTGGCTTGCTCGCGATTGCCTCCGATGTTCCCTTTGACGCCTATATTCTCGGGTATCTATTTCTCGCGCTCGGCGGACCTTTTGTGTTTATTTCGTCTTTCCAATTATCAAATGCATTTCCCTCTCGCTCTGGCTTGATTCTGTCTCTTTTGACTGGCGCATTCGACGCTTCCAGCGCACTATTTCTCATCTTTCGTCTCCTGAATGAGAAAAGTGATGGAAAGTTCACAGTCCAGAGGTTTTTTACGATCTACCTGGTTGTGCCGATTTTCATATTACTGGCTGAACTGTTTATCATGCCAAGCACATCTTACAAAACCGCTGGTGAACTCGTTCTTCAAGCAGAACAAATGCTTGTCGCCGAGGCAAACGATACAGTAGACGAGTCGCTCTCTGAACCTGGTTTGGCCGAAAGGCAGCGGGAAAATCGCCGGACCCAACGACAGGATATCGTCAGTAATATTCAAGGCCTCCTCGACCCCAACGACCGGGAGATAGATGATCAAATCTTCCAAGAAAGTAGTCCGGAATTTGCCAATCATCGATCTCAACAGCAATCCTTACAACAACCCGACAAACCTTCCCCGGTCAAGAGTCATAACAAGCACAGAGCAGGCGGGGTCTGGGGTGCTATGCACGGAGCATCGGCATTTCAACAGATCAAGAGTCCGTGGTTTATCTTAATCACGGTTTTCACAGTGCTACAAATGCTCCGCATCAATTATTTTGTTGCTACCATTCGCTCCCAATATGATTATCTCCTTGGTTCGCCAGAGTTATCTCGGAGCCTGAATGAGTTCTTTGATCTTGCGCTTCCTGTTGGTGGATTGATTGCCATCCCTTTCATAGGTACGGTGCTCGATAATGCCAGCACGACTGTAGTACTATTTTCTCTTGTCACGACGTCTGCCATCATTGGAATACTAGGCTGTCTCCCAGGAAGCATTGGCTTTGGATATGCCAATGTTATGTTGTTTGTAGCTTACCGGCCCTTTTATTACACTGCCGTGTCAGACTATGTCGCCAAAGTCTTTGGATTTCAGACCTTTGGCAAGGTGTACGGACTCGTTATTGCTCTTGCCGGAATTTGCAACTTCCTACAGGCTGGCCTCGATGCCTTGACCTTCAAGGTGTTTGACCGCAACCCTATCCCGGCAAACATCATGCTTACTGCGTTTACTGCCATTGCTGGTTCCTTCCTGATCACTTATGTCTCTACCAAGGCTCGGGTCTTAGCACACACGCAAACTGATTTGGCTGCGGAGGAGCAGCAGCCCCTAATGGCTGAAACTGAGAATGGGGGAAGAGCTCAGAATGGAATTTCGTATGGCACTATTTGATCCAGCTGGTTTTGCTAAGTTTGCTTTGGGGTTCTTGTATTTACATGTACCTTACCGCGATGTCTTTTAGTTGTATATATCGGGTATGCTTTTCGCCAACTGGTGGGCTCTTGTTCATTCTCCAGTTTGTGTCGATGGCTGTTGGCATGCTGTCCCAGGTAACTATACTTGTTGAACATAGTTTTATCTACCGACTTTCAGAGTAATGCGTTTAAACAATTATGTTGTAACCTATTACATTCCAGGTTCCACAGACCTGACAACCCAACTCTGTGATGGCGTTTGGTTATTGGCACCATCCATAGATGGCCACGACACGCCACGACAGCCAGATAAAACCCGCATTCCCGCAACGAAACACTCCTCTGGTGTTTATCACCAACGTCCCCAATTTCCCTATGGTATTTTAACTTGTGCATGGAAATTTTTATTTCCATGCACACATATCCTCTTGTGTCCAATTAACTTACGTCAGACTATGTGATCATTACATAACCATCGTGTCATTGGTCCTTAAGAGAGCTCCAGCTTTCTCTGTGGCATCAACTTCCCTTTCCACACCAGTTTCAGTGAAAATGACCGACCGAAATTTCTTTCATCCCCGGTCCTGGATCGACAAGATCATCGATTTCGAAGAATACCGTGACAATAACATGTCCCTCTCCAAACAGTGGCGGATCGTGAACAAGTTGGATGAGAAATACATTCAGTATGGCGAAAAAGAATGGGAAGATTTTGGACGTGCGTTTATGATGGCCATTGCTCTCTTCGACTGTGTTAATCCCGAAAATGCCAGTGGATCTGCATTAATGAAAATCTACATGCAGTTTGTGGAACCTGTCCTATCTATCTACCATGTGTTACTATTTTGACGCCCAACTACTAGGATTCCGTATGCAGGCTCGGAGTTCTCATTGCCTAAGATCAGAGCTGAACCAGCATCACCTAATACTTGAATTAATGAACAAAACGCTTTGATTACTTTGACAAAACTGGGATGTAAATCGTCACCACCACTTATCAACTGGAAGAGAGAAATACAAGATGACTCAGGACTTGTTCCTGGAGGCTTCATCGTCTATCTGGTTACAGAGAAATTACCTGGAATTCTTCTCAGCGATGACGATTACTGGAATCTTTCAGATGAGGACCGTGCTGAAATTCGCTTAGCTTTCCAGGCCGCGTACAAGTACGTGAGCTGTAACTCCATTTAAGCTTTATGGACTACTCCTAACACCAGCGTGTTTATTAGGGGTTGTGTTAGGTGTGGAATTGTCCAGACCGCAGGTTTCTTGGGCACCAACCTGCTCTGGGATCAGGCCAGTAAGAAGGTGTAAGTGAGGTTACAACTTTTATGGCGGATACGATACTTACCATTTTCGGTGTAGCTACATCTTGGGCTTTAGGAATAGTGAGCTTGCGACTGAAAAAGACGCCTGGGATGATATGTTGTGGGTGACTTGGGGATTCGGTCGGAGCGTCAAAGGCGCACATAAATTGCCATCACCATTACCGCCCAACATGATACAAGATCGAAGCATAAGTAAGAGGGTATGGGTATTATGAAGTATTCGGAGTCACGGTGCTGTGCCTAGATATTAGTTTATGAGTCTTTCGAATATCTCATTTCGACTTTGAGACGATATAGAAGCAGCATTCCCGTACTCACTAACTCCAAAACTAGGATCTACTTGGGTCTATATACACGACCCAAGATAAGTGGTAGAAGTGGCCAATACGTTTCGTGAGCGAGGTGGTGGTGGCACTTTACTTACCTTCACCCGTTGTCGTCATGATGGCAAGAAGAATGCATATTTCAATATTTATTCCCCGGTTCGACATTGCTCTCTCACATAATACCAGCAACTCTCATCACAAACCTATAATATCGAATCGACAATGTCATCCAAGCCCAAATCCACTCTCCAATTTCGGAATAACGTGCACGAACGTGCGCGTCAGGGTCAGCCACTCTCTAACGAAGAGATAGAGCAAATCACCCGTGAGACCGTTGAATTGGCTGGCGTGGATGCTAGTAGTGAGTTCCATCCCGACTCTCCAGGCAAGGCAAGGCAAAGTAGAGATAATGGGATGTACTGATGTCCAGCGTAAATATGGATGCAGGCGTCTCGACACAATCGGAGAATCCGTTGCAAGCTCGATGGGCTGCTTCCGCGGATAGGGTGCTACACAAACCGGCAAATCAGATTAGCCAGGGCGATGCAAAAGAGTTGCATAATGCCGAGGTAGGTTTTCCCTGTATATGATGCACTATTAAAGATTAAAGAGAGAAATGCTGATTTGATGGCGGTACAGATGAAAGCATTTGAGAATTTGCCGGCACAGGGTTCGGTGGCAAGCCATGTGCAGAGTCAGGCGGATCAGAATGAGCGAGTTTGATTAATTCAATGCATGTTCGCATCTACTGTATGATGGCTTTCAAATTGTTATAGCCATGTGTGAGCGAGTATAGAAAATATGCACAATCGGAAACCCGCCAGATAGTAACCTGTGTCCATATGGTCTAGTTAGATATCTAGTCAAAGAGAGGATGGAAGTTTCTTCCGCAGTAGCAATCCGGTCTTGCAAGCCCGGCGTCGATATTACCTAGGTATTGTAAACCTCTTCATTCTGCAGAGGCTCAAGCACCTAAGAGACGAGAGCGAGAAGTCTATAAGAACTTACGAAGATGCCGATATTTGTACCCCACGCGCGGATGACGCCATTGACGGTTCGGTAGCTTGGAGTGCGGCCTTAATAACAAGGCCACTAATTTCCCTCGCCGGAGCACTCCGTACGACTCCGTACCTAGCTAGGTACGGTAGTTTTGATTCCTTACGGAGTATCCGTAGAAGTTAGTCTTTGCCCAGAGGTCCCTGCACCCAGTGCACTGGCGAGTGGCAGGAGAAGAATGCAGAAGAGAAGAAACTTAGAAAATCGATCTGTTACTTACGCTAGCATGCTAGCCCGCGCTAGACTAAACTAGCTCCGCTCTGTGCCACTCATGTCGCCCTCCAAGAGGGGGCCTCAGACCCATGCGGTGCCACAAAGGAGATGGAAGGCATTCCTTGACGACGGCGAGTACGACATGCTCTTGCATGTTAATTATTCCGACACATCCGGGTAGGCTCCAGACATAATTAACTAATTTGCATCGATTATACATGGTATGACTCCGTAATATTAAATATGCACTGACAATCAATCGTACGATGCCGGATACTTAGTATGCCTACTACCTAGTACGATAGGGGATGTGGCTGGTGGCGGAACACGTAAGCACGACACCAGCCACAGCAATTCATGGATCGTGGCTGAAACGCTAGGCCCAAAGTGGCATCCATGACGCAGGTGGAGCCTAAGCTTTCTTGTACGAGATCGCATTGGATCGCGCGTCGGCCACTGTGATTGGCTGGCTGACGCGCTAAGCCCAAACGGGCAGCACGCTATTCTACTTCCAGTCGCTCTAACCGTCGGTCGGGACGCTCCTGCTGTTTTCTCCCCCGAAGCAAATAATGCATGCAAGTTCAACCTGCTTCTTTTTCTTCTTCAGTCTGCCCCTCCCTTCTTTTCCTCCTCCTCACTCTCTCCCTTTTTCTCTGCAGAGATACTGCCAACCCACGAGATTATTTCCCCCTTGGGCACTCACTCCAATTGCTGATTGCTGATTGCCGCTGCTGCTGTCTTTGTTGTCACCAAGCGGTCTCAGCAGCCGCCCGCTCTGACCACTGACGTCGGTAGCTCGGTCTGCAGTCCGGCCATTTTGAAACGGCATCATCCCAGCTAATTCTATATAATTATATACTGTTTCGACCATCTCAATAGATTGTCAATTTTACGAAGAAGAAGAAGGAAGAAGGGGACGAAGATGGCCGCAGTCGAAGAATCCCGCTCCGAGCTCAAGCAGCAAGGCATCATCGAAACCGCTCAGGCAGCCGCCGAGGACCCCCAGTCACAGATCCAACCTGAGTTGGTGGAGAAGAAACTTGTGGATGAAAGCCGCAAGGCCGGTGCGGTAGCATATCAGTTTGACCCTGACGCTTCACCAGAGGAGAAGGCGAAACTAGCCAGTTCCGTGAGTATTCTATCGAGCCCTACGTATCACCACCAAGAAAGATAAATAGTACTGTGTTACTCACACTCGAATGTCCCATTACAGGCAATTCCGGCGGGCTTTCATAATCCAAATAAGAGAAAAGAAGTTGCATTAACAACAGACAAAGTAAGTGTGGCAACTTTCGCGAGACTCGTTCATGTCAGCTGAGACGATCTGTAGGATTTAACCGGACCGTCTGAATATGACTTGCCACCACCGAGCAAGGCTACAGAGGAAGTCAACGCAGCCCCCAGCGGGAAAGAACAGAAACAGAATGGACAATTGACGGAGGATCAACGTTGGGCCCGCGACCGCACTGGATGGGAGCCCCAATTCATGAAACCAGATCAAAAGAAGCTAGAAGACGGGGAGACATTGTTAGATCATCGAACTTTCCTGGAGGACAAGATCAGCGATAAGTTTTTCGGAGGTCTGCTAAATCCCGCTCCCTATACTTTTATTTACTGCTTTTGCTTGTGTGTCTGACGTACATGCACCAGATTGGTATCACAATGCTGCCGTCATCGTCTTTGCTTGCCTCTCGTCTTGGATTGTTGCGGTGCTTGGAGGAGGTCTCGGCTGGGTCCTCCTGGTGATGGCGGCGTGCGGCACCTATTATCGAACGTCCATCCGGCGTGTCCGCCGCAACTTCCGTGACGACGTCCATCGAGAAATGGCCAAGCAGCGGTTGGAAACGGACACGGAAAGCCTAGAGTGGATTAACGGCTTTTTACTCAAATTCTGGCCAATCTATGCCCCAGTCCTGTGTGATACTATCATTACCTCAGTTGATCAGGTGTTGAGCACTTCAACCCCAGCTTTCCTCGACAGCCTACGCATGAAAACCTTTGTCCTAGGAACCAAGCCCCCGCGTTTGGAGTATGTCAAAACATATCCGAAAACTGAGGTCGACACTGTCATCATGGACTGGAAGTTTAGTTTCACGCCAAATGATACAATGGACATGACAGCGCGCGACCTCAAGGATAAAGTCAACCCCAAAGTCGTCTTAGAGGTCCGAATCGGCAAGGGCGTCGTCAGCCATGGCCTTGATGTCATTGTGGAGGATTTTGCCTTCTCCGGATTAATGAGGGTCAAAGTCAAGTTGCAAATCCCTTTCCCGCACGTTGAACGCGTCGACATATGTTTCTTGGAACGTCCTGAGATCGACTATGTCTGCAAGCCTCTTGGAGGAGATACTCTCGGTTTCGATATCAACTTTATCCCAGGTTTGGAAAGCTTCATCACCGAGCAGATCCATGGAAATCTCAGCCCAATGATGTACGATCCTAATGTCTTCCCAATCGAAATCGCAAAGATGCTTGCCGGCAATCCTGTGGACCAAGCAATTGGAGTTCTTGCGGTCACTCTTCAAGGCGGCTACAACTTGAAGGGTTCCAGCCGATTAGGGAACACCATCGATCCATACTGTTCTGTTTCTATCAATAACCGGAAGGAATTAGCTCGTACGAAAACAATTAGAGACACTACCGAACCTCGCTGGAATGAGACTGTCTACGTTATCATCACTTCGCTAACCGATTCCCTGACAATTGGGGTCTTTGACTACAATGATCTTCGCAAGGACCAAGAATTGGGTATCGCAACATTTCCGCTTGACAAACTGGAATCGGAGGCCGAGCATGAAAACTTGTCTTTGGACATTTCTTACAGTGGCCGGAATCGCGGTGTTTTGAAAGCTGACATTCGATTCTTCCCGGTCTTGCACGGTCTTAAGCTTGAAGATGGTAAAGAGGAGCCAGCGCCTGAGTTGAATACAGGTGTTGCACGATTTACTGTGGAACAAGCAAAAGAGCTGGATGGAAGCAAGAGTCTCGTTGGATCTCTGAACCCTTATGCTGTGTTGTTATTGAACGGCAAGGAAGTACATGTTACAAAGAAATTGAAACGCACCAACAACCCCATATTCCAGGACGCGTCAAAAGAAATGCTCATCACCGACAAAAAGCATGCTAAACTCGGTCTTGTCATCAAGGATGACCGTGACCTCTCGACTGATCTAGTCATTGGTAGCTACCAAATCAAACTTGATGATATGCTTCGGATGATGGAAAAGGGCCAGGAATGGTATCAACTAGCTGGTTCCAAGAAGGGCCGTGTTAAAATGACAGTGGACTGGAGACCTGTCGCTTTGCGTGGTATCGCGGGCGGCGCAGGCTATGTTCAACCAATTGGCGTGATTCGTGTCCATTTTAAAAGTGCCAGTGATTTACGAAATCTCGAGGCCATGGGAAAATCGGATCCATATGCTCGGGCCTTGCTCAACGGCATACCTGGTGGTCGTACTGTTACATATAAGAACAACCTCAATCCCACGTGGAACGAAATCGTGTACATTCCAGTTCATAATGGACGGGAGAAATTAACACTAGAGGTCATGGACGAAGAGAGCATGCAGAAAGATCGTACTCTTGGCCAAGTGGATATTGCACTATCGGACTATGTGCACGAAGACGAAAATGGTGAATATGAAGTTGATGACGAGAAACAAGAGTTGAAAAGTGGTCTTCGCATAAACGGAGGTGGTGCTGCTAAGGGATTCCTCAATTACACCATCGCCTTCTACCCAACTTTGAATGTCTATAACCCTGAGGAGGACGATGAGACTGAAGAAGAGGACGTTGCGAGCATTTCATCTGCAAAGAAGAGTACTCTGGAACCCACTGCTCGCCCAAATGGGACCGATGCATCTAAGGGTAGCTTGGATGTTGCGTCAAATGGCCGACCTAGCATCGATACAGCACTTGCTAACAAAGCTGAAATCAATGGCGTCCTGCCCTCTCCGGGGACGCCGTCGAAGACCGCAGTGGCAAAACAAGCACCCAAAATTCGAATCGAGGCCGCTGATTTGCCAAAATATGGTAAGCTACAGTTTTTATTTCCAACAACATGGTGATGTTCAAGATGAATTCTAACATTAAAAATGCAGAATCTGGATTGGTTGTGTTCAAAATCATCGATGGACAGCTATCACACTCGAATGTCTATCTTGAGGTCATCGTCGATGATCATATGTTTCCTGCATATACATCAATGAAAATAAAGTCTAAGACTGCAACGTTTGAAGATGGTAAGTTTTTTTCCTTTCATGTAGTGGAAGCGTTCTTTTTGTTTTATTTAATCTTGAGTGTGGCCTGACCTGAATACTCTGCAGTCGGCGACGCGTTCATCCGCGAACTAGACATGTCACAGCTCACTCTTCGACTGGTTGAGAGTACCAATGAAAAGGAAGATAGACACATTATTGCGCAACTGACCGGGGATACCTTAACCACGCTGCAGCGATGTCTCCATACGCCTACGGAGCTAGTTCTTCGGTCCGACAACGGTGCAGTGAGTAAGATCAAAATCAGTCTTCGATTTATCCCAGTTGTTATGAAGCTGGATCCTATCGAGTCAATCAACAATTCGGGCGAAATCAGCGTCCAGGTGCTTGACGCAGCAAATCTTCCGTCAGCTGATCGGAACGGGTTCAGCGATCCTTATTGCAAGTTTAAGTTGGATGATAAGGAAGTCTTCAAAACCCGCGTCGTAAAGAAGACGCTTCATCCTGCATGGAACGAATCCTTCGGGACGCAAGTCAAATCTAGAATCGGCGCCGACTTTCGTGTGGACGTGTATGATTGGGATTTTGGAGATAGGGCAGATTACTTGGGAGGAAGCCTCATCGACATTGCATCCCTAGAACCGTTCCAGTCTAAGACGGTTAGCCTTGATCTAGACGGCAAGTCAGGTTCTATTCGCCTGCAACTCCTTTTCAAACCGTCTTATGTCACACGGAGCCGTCAAGGCCAGTCGACCATGTCTGGTACATTTGCTACTCCTGGTAAGATCGTCGGAGCCCCCGTCAAGGGCGTGGGTATGGTCGGTGGAGGCGTCATTAAGGGAGCATCGTTCCTTGGCCGAGGGTTGAAGAATCGTCTTCACACGCACAAGGAAAGCGAGGTAACTGTTGTCGACGAACAGTCTCCCCCAGCAACGCCCAACCATCAAGCTGATGGTGGCATTTCTCGCGTTCCCGGATTGGTTGTGGAACCAAGCTCGCCCAATACACCTGACAGTCTGCAGCGGCGCCATAGCCGTACGCGGAGCATCGTATCTCAATTTGGCGGCGACAAAGGTACACCTGGATCGTTCGGGGCAGAAACAGGAACAGCGGTGTTTACGATATTGTCTGCGAGTGGATACCCGCCATCAACGAATCTGCGCTGTCATGTCCGTCTCTTGGGCGGCAAGGGCGTCAAGGAAGTACACAAAACCAAGGCGGTGAAAAACTCCACCGGCTCGGTCCAGTTTGATTCCTCTCATGAGACATTTAAAGTTCCCCACGTTTCAGCGGATGCGCAGTTCCAATTGAAAGTCGTGGATCACAGCACGTTCGGTTCGGACACTAGTCTTGGGGAGGCGCTATTTTTCGTCGACGACCAAGGGTCTGCCATGAGCAAAGAAAAGTCGGTGAGCGTTGGCTCCGGCAGTATCACCATCAAGAGTAGCTTCTCGCCCAGTGAGATCTCGAATGGCCGACCCAGCACGTCTCATTCAGTGAACTTGGACCCATCGGATGCTTACAATGGCGATCCATTTGACAAGAAACGACGAAGCTTCTTGTCGAAGCGCAGCGTCAGCGGTGCGTAAACCATTATAGAAAAGAACTGTCGGTATTTCTACTTTTCTGTGTTGCCAGTACTGTATTTCTTCCGGCTCTGCGTTTTCTGTTTGATGTTGAACTAGATTCACGAAACAAAAGCTGCATATGTTTCTCTGGTCTG
Organism: Trichocomaceae sp. PYS4502; assembly: GCA_023625875.1. Taxonomy (NCBI): domain Eukaryota; kingdom Fungi; phylum Ascomycota; class Eurotiomycetes; order Eurotiales; family Trichocomaceae; species Trichocomaceae sp. PYS4502. The sequence goes on from JAMAFX010000032.1 coordinate 43,399, forward strand.
GTTACTGTGCTTGATTAGCTCTATACCGTCATGATATCCTTTGCCTGTCTGTGTCAATACTGCCATGTGCATCGAACAAAGGTATTAGCACTGCACATATATTTATCTGTTTTAGTAGTTTTATGCATGGACGATCCAGCAGACATTCCGTATACTATACTATACTATACTATGTACCTGTTAGTAGCGCAAGCATTCGTAGCGAAATAGAGTCAAATCCATACCTGGGTACGGAGTACACTGTAGTACTTGAAGCCAGTCGTGCTTACTTGGGTACGCCGTGGATGCCTGAGGCGCGAGCTCGATACTTCTATCCCCAAGCGGGCAGGCGCCAGGCGGGGCCGGCGAGTCCAAGCTTCCTTCCTCTCTGAGAGTCTGAGTCCAGCAATCTCTCCTTTTCTCTCCTCTCTCTTTTCTTCTCTTCACTTCTCTCTCCCACTCTCTTTTTATCCCAATCACTCACTCACTCGCTCTCTCTGCTGCTCTTCACTCAGCACACAGGTAAGCTATGCAATTGACCCCTCTTCGGGCTGGGCCAATCCTCCCGCCCGTCAACAATGCGTTTTTACCCGACGGGATCGACAAACCAAGTGTTGCTGCGTGGCAATCCGATAATTACCTTCTCTCGCCTCCTGAAGCCCTTCTTCCCCTTCCCTCTCACAGAATGCTGTCATCATGACCCGCCGGCCGCACTTTGCCCCTCTCTCTACCTTTCTCTCACTCTCACCGGCTGATCTTTTGTTGTCCATCGTAACCTTAGCTGACTGAACATCCTGGACCTAGTACACTAGAAAACAACAACACAAAAAGAAACTTTCGGCCACTCCCAATTCACAGACACACATACAGACAATAACCATGGCCGCGAAAGCGATCCCCTCCCACTTGAGAGCTCAGGCAGAATCCGGCGCAGAAGGCGATAGCCCTTTCCAGCGCAAGCATCATGGAAAGTCTCAGTCCCACATGGTACGCTGCTCAATTCTAATCTCCCTGCGTCTTTTTAATCTGGAGAGCAAGGGAGTTTGAGAACTAGAAGGAGAACTAGATGTACATGTGCTAATGGTTTCATGGCTATAGGCTTTCGAGAATGCCTCCACCAGCGTGGCTGCTTCTCAGATGCGCAATGCCTTGAACGCTCTTGCCGAGACCGTCGAAGACGCCAGCACCAAAAAGCGCTTCGAGGCCGAGATGGACAATTTCTTCGCTCTGTTCCGACGCTACTTGAACGACCGCGCCAAAGGCAATGCGGTCAACTGGGAACGCATTGCTCCGCCCCAGCCCAGCCAAGTTGTTGACTATGCCGAGCTTGGAAACTCAGCTTCCGTCGAGTTCCTCAACAAGCTCGCTGTCCTCAAGCTCAACGGTGGTCTTGGTACGTCCATGGGCTGCGTTGGCCCCAAGTCGGTCATTGAGGTTCGTGAAGGCATGTCGTTCCTTGACTTGTCTGTTCGTCAGATTGAATACCTAAACCGCACGTACAATGTCAACGTGCCATTCGTTCTCATGAACTCCTTCAACACCGACGATGACACGCAGAACATCATCAAGAAGTACGAGGGGCACAACATCGATATCATCACCTTCAACCAGTCTCGCTACCCCCGTGTCCTCAAAGATTCGTTGCTCCCGGCTCCCAAGAGCTTCGACTCTCAGATCTCCGACTGGTACCCACCTGGCCACGGTGACGTGTTTGAGTCTCTCTACAACTCTGGAACTCTTGACAAGCTGCTCGAGCGCGGCGTTGAGATTCTCTTCCTTTCCAACGCCGATAACCTGGGCGCCGTTGTTGACCTCCGCATCCTCCAGCACATGGTTGACTCCAAGGCCGAGTACATTATGGAATTGACCGACAAGACCAAGGCTGATGTCAAGGGTGGTACGATCATTGACTACGACGGCCGCGTGCGTTTGCTGGAGATTGCTCAGGTTCCCAAGGAGCACGTCAACGAGTTCAAGTCCATCAAAAAGTTCAAGTACTTCAACACCAATAACATCTGGATGAACCTCCGTGCGATTAAGCGTGTGGTTGAGGAGAATGAGCTGGAAATGGAGATCATCCCTAACGAGAAGTCGATCCCGGCCGACAAGAAGGGCGAAGCCGACCTTTCCATCATCCAGCTCGAGACGGCTGTCGGTGCCGCCATTCGCCACTTCCGCAATGCTCACGGTGTCAACGTGCCTCGCCGTCGTTTCTTGCCTGTTAAGACTTGCTCTGATTTGATGCTTGTCAAGTCGGATCTGTACAGCTTGCAGCACGGCCAGCTTGTCATTGACCCCAACCGCTTCGGGGGCGCTCCGATCATCAAGCTGGGTTCTGACTTCAAGAAGGTCTCTGATTTCCAGAAGCGCATTCCCAGCATTCCTCGCATTGCCGAGCTTGATCATCTCACCATCACGGGGCCTGTCAACCTCGGACGCAACGTCACTCTCAAGGGCACAGTCATCATCGTTGCAACTGAGGGCAGCACCATTGATGTTCCTCCGGGCTCTATTCTTGAGAATTGTGTTGTCCAGGGAAGCTTGAGAATCTTGGAACACTAAACAACGGAATTAAATTTATTTTGCACTGTCGAACACGCATACAGGAACTTAATCATTTTCATTATCATTTTCATTTTTACATTTCACTTCCATTCCCTTCCTTTTTTTCTTTCCTTTTCTTTTATTTTTTTCTTCGCCGCTTTATTCTTTCTACTTGCGGCCAGGTTGGACAAATTGAGGAGTGCCAATTTGTCTGCATGTTTGATTCGGTCTGTTTGGGAGGTGTTGGAAAATAATATAGATACTACTACCACTCCTCACAAAAGGAGGAACAACAGGAGTCCGCACGGATTTATTTTAACCGAGACATTGTTACATACACGCTGTCTAGCGAATTTAATTAATTCTATACGTATTTACATTTTCATTTGCCAGTGCCTACTGTTTTATTTCGATGCTAATTAATAGGAGTAGAGCCAAGACTTCCTGCACACCATCAACTTACTCTCCGCTTTTCCAAGCTATGCTTATTTCCAATCTTTTCACGTCGATCGACTATTCCCCCTCTGAATAGCTCCAACCACGAATCATGAGTTATACCAGCGCAGGTGGGAAATCTTTTCCACTCCCCGGGTCCGCTGCCGGGCTGATATCAGCCCAACGTCATCTAGACCGCACTTAGTTACCTGGGTAAAGGACCAAATCAGCATCATCCCTACCTAGGTAGAGGCCGGCGTATGAACGATGTTTTGAGCCTTCTTCGGTCTCCAAGCTTGCTTGCTGGAGAGAGCTCGCCACTTCCAAGATTTCCAAGCAAGTCGCCTCATCGAGGTGTGGGCGTGTTGGTCACGCAAGCAAGCAAATGCTCTGATGAACTTTCAACCCGCCACACCCCTGGAGACAACACAGAGAGAGATAAAAGATGGAAGGAGGAGGTAGTGGTAGTAGCCCTACCTCGTTCAGACCAATCATGCCTGGTCCGTCGTTCGCAGAAGCAAGCGCTCCGGTCAACTCGAGGAGGAATCTGGGGCCCGGATGGAAGAAGAGAGTGTCGACGGCCTGTCTAGCGTGTAAGAAATCGAAACGAAAGGTTTGTCATTATTCCCAAGGCTGGGTTTCTATACATGCATACCTAGGTAACATATTCATTTTTAGTGCTCGGGAACTCCTCCTTGCGACAACTGTCGCGCCCTGCGAAGGGAATGTATCTTTGACGAGTCCCTGGATCAGCGGCGGCGTATAGCTGCCAAAAGGACAGCCGAGGAGCTGGAGTATCACCGTGACATGCTCAACGATCTGTTCAAAGTGATCAGATCGGCAGGCGAACAAGAAGCGCAGAGGCTCTTGGAGCTGATTCGGAGCGATGCCACTCCCGAAGAGATTCGAGTCTTTATCGATGAGGTTCTCGCTCAACTACAGGTTCTGGAGCCATCGAGTGACGCCAAAAGAGAGACGGCAGAGCAGTTGAAGGCGCTTCGGAGTAGAGCGAACATGCAGGGCTCTGCGCCGTCCTTTAGACGTCAGGTCATGGATGTGAATTTTTTGTGTGTTATCCCTCCGATCGAGGTGCCTGCGACGCCGTGGACGAGTGTGACCGATGACGACGCGTTTATCTCGCATTTGGTCTCGTTGTATTTTACATGGGACTACCCTTTCTTCTCCTTCCTGGACATGAGAGTGTTGATCGAGCATATGAATTCGCAAAACCTCAATTCGGAGTATTGTTCTCCGTTCCTGGTCAATGCGCTTCTGGCACATGCTTGTGTAAGTCTAGTCTTTTGTCTCACTGTTTGTATCTGTGGATGATGGATACTGAGCTTGTTTGAATAGAGCTACTCCGAATATTCAGAAGCGTATGGAGAACCGGGCGATGTTACGACCAAAGGCGTCAATTTCTTGAAGGAAGCTGAAAGACACTTTGCAGCGCAGGGCGAGGAAGTGAAACTGTGCACATTACAGGGGACTATGATTCTGTATGAAAGGTATGTCGATATTCTGGTCTTTTTCCCCTCAGGCTGTCCTTTTAACCATGTATCCAGATACTCGATGACGGGTCAAGATGACTTGGGCTATTCCATGCTCTATAAAGCTATCGATATTGCCGATAAAATGGGATATACGGGTGGCGAAGGGCAGGACATCGATTTGAGTGACAAGTCTATGGAGCTATATAACTCGACGACAAAGACAATCTGGGGATTATTTCAAGTAGATACGTGAGTGTCCATTCTCATGCTTTGGAATAAATTCTTTTTAGATAATAATAACTTGATAAATTCCCAGAGTTGCTCATACTGGATTTCTAAAACCATGTCGCATTAAAAATGTGCGGCTGGCGAAATTTTCGAATGTGACCTTGGATAGAGACACTGACATTTGGGCGCCTTATCCCTCGCAAAAGGCCCCGCGGAACGCATATGGTGTTACCTACTTCAATGAAGCATGTACATTGAGTGAAATCGCGCGAGATATCTCCCATTGCCTCTTCGCCGATACGTTCGACGGTGGTAAGGAACAGCTAGCGGAAGTGGTTGGCTCTTTGTATAAAAGAATCAAAGAATGGCATGATAATCTGCCAGTCGAGTTCGGCATGGCGAATAAACCTGCTCCTCATATCCTACTCCTTTAGTATGTTTACCTCAGAAAAGAGACTACAAATACTCGGAGAGCTGACAAATTAATAACAAAAAAAATAGTATACGGTATCATACCATCATCATTAGCATGTTCAGCTGTCCCCGGGGCCACAACCATCTCTCCAAGCCGGTGGATATGAAGGCGAAAGAAGAGACGCCAGCAGCAGCCCTAAAGCCAGGGAACAATGAAGACCCCATATCAATAGCGACGTCATCGGCGCGCGCAATTGCGAGGCTTGTACGTGTGCACCAGGAGGAGTATGGCATGAGCAGGGCGCACGTCTTTGCGCTGTATGCGGTGAATCTCGCGCTCTTTCTTCTTTTGGATTGTGGGCTTTTCGACCTTTCGGACCCGGATTGCATCGCGTTGACGTCTGCGTTTGCCGTGATGACGACGAGGTCGATACTCGGGCAGGAAGTGCGGGCTGTCTTTCGTCGGTCGGTACGTAAAAAGACGGGTGGACGAGAGTCTCTTTGGGATCAGGTGCCGGAAGGGTTGAGGGAGATTCTGGAAGATTCATCGTCGTCGTCATCATCAGAGGAAGAGGGAGAGGAATATGAAGGGGAGGGTGAAAATGATAATAGCAGTGAAGTCGACGATGTTATGACCGGTAATATTGATGGAACAACCCTTACTTCTGAACAAATGTCTCCTCCGGCGGCTGCAGATAGTAAAAAGAGATCTCCGAAACAGCGGCGTGGCGTTCCTCAACAGGGTGCAACTGGTTTGTGCGAGATGCTGTGTCGCTATGAGACCATGACCTTGGGACGAGATGAGCATGTGACTGGGAAGAAGTGATAATTGCATGTATATACTAATATTTAAACTACCCAGGTAATTTTTAGTCGGCTTGTCTCCATCTCAATGAGATACAGTTCTCGTCTGCCACTGTCACAACCATGCCTGGACCAACTTTACTGTTCTATTCAAACGGACGACTCGCCTTAATATCCATGGATGTATCCAGATTCGTGGGAGACTCGATGAAAGGATAATATCGTGTATGGCTGGACATAAGGGATCATGCAAGTGAAGTGATCAAGAATCTGATATATGTCCTGGGCTGGCTCCGTCTTAGTATACATACGTGAGATCCTTGTTAACTGGTGATTCCAAGGCTATTGTCAGATATGCTGCAAGCGGAAGACCGGTTGACGTGGTACTTCATTGAAATAATGATGGCCTAGTTCAGCAGTTACTCAAGGAAACGTGTTTATAGAAACTAATTCACTTGCAATATTCAATGTTCGTTACAAAGAAAATGTAGAATATACACGCTGTTCCGGTTGAGATCGCAATAGCGCTCCTCCAGGCAGGTACAGGAAATTTTCAAATCAACGCAATGATCGGCCTCACAGTCCGGGGCAGAATCACTATCAATGCATGGTATCACTTTTGTTTCTCCCTTCTCTTTCTTCAAATAATCATCGGTAGTTAGTTTCTTGTTCGTGTCCGTCCGTTACTCGAGACGATATCTATTGTCTGCTCTTGGGTGGGCGTTTTAAAAGTATTATCCCACTTCACCCCCTTCAGACAGTAAACTTGGCTTTGGCACGAGAGCTGCCGGCGTTTGCACTCTCAGTATGACCAGAAAATTCAACAACATCCGCATCCTTCAGACGCAGCACTTCCTTGAAGCGACGTCCGATATTCTCCAGCACTTCCTTGCCCTTGGCAGCAGAGCGCGCTCCAGTGCTCTTGTCTCCTGGAAGACTCTTGCCAACAGTGCGGGTCCACAGACCGATACGGTAGAAGCCCTTGCGTACATTGACGACTACGCCCATAACCTCGTTGTCGTCGTCGTTCTCGAGAGTTTCGCCGATAGCAGCGAGTTGCGTATGGAGCCAGAGCTCGTCGATGGGTACGGCACGCTTATCTTTGAAGGAATACGACCATTTGCCACCGTGTTTGTTTTGTTGGTCCTCCCATTCGGGGCGGATGCCTTTCTTAAATAGATGGTAGTCGGCCTTGAGACCAAGTTCAGAGGTAGGCGTGATGTTGTTCTATATAGCAGACTGTCAGTGATCAGATCAACGTACGGCAGAGGACGACTCACGTATATGCCCCAGAATTCTTCAACGGAGCCGAAAGTGACCACTTCTTTGAGGAGGTCGTTCCAGTTATCACCCTGCGTAATTATTACCCACCAGTCAGCCCCCTATCCAAAGCAAACCATGTTGATATTGAGGAGCAGAGCAACGTACCCTTCCACTGGGAGGTTTTGTAAACCACAAGGTCCATTCGTTCATCAAAGGATGTTTGACATTAAAGTTTTCGGGGTCGTGGAAAACAGTGACAACGTCGCCATTCTGTTCGGTCTTCTCGCTGATTGCGGTGGCGGGAGCAGGGGTGCCGTTCTCAGTGGCAGTCTCAGTCGCCATGATTGCGTGTGCGTATGATCAAAGCTCGATGCGATAAAACCTAGAGAGAGAAAGAGAGAGGATGATGAGGTGAGAGAAAGCTCGGATTTCTTCAAAGAAAGGCGAGGTTGTCAGGCAAGGAGGCAGTTGCCGTTCGTGTTTCGAGGGACGGCCGCGGGGAAGCGACAGCCACGAGCTCTGGAACTGACCCGATCAGCGAAACGAGGGATCAGGAATATGAAATCTCTGCACCAGGCAGACAACAAAGAGCAGGCGTGTGCAGTCAGTAAAAAGGCTCAACGCCTGTCGAGTTGGATGGAGATTTTGCGAGGATTTTGCCTGAAAAGCAATGCTGAGCCGGAGACTTTTTGGGGCCTTTGGCCACCCAATCCGCGGCTGCTGTTTGCTCACCGCCCGGCGGCATTATCATTATTATTATCTCTACTACATAGGTATACAGCTAACTACACGTTCCTTTCATCAGAAGATTTCAAGATAGTATATCAAGAGATATGTGAGATACGTGATACTAATATTACTGTATACCAAGCCTATACATAGGCCGCTCCCAATCACAGCCATAGACAACCGTCTATATCTATGGACGTATGTATGATGAAACCATGGCCTACAAATGTAGACATATTTTCACTAAAAGTCGACTAGACTATGCCTTGCTATTGACCAAGCTCAGATAACAATTCCATCCTGCAGAAATAAAAGATTAGCCTCGCTTGAGACATGGCGTGACCAAATCTCGACTCACCCAAGCTAACCACGTTGACAACCAACACGCGGTATTCCAGGGGCACAAGGGCAAAGTTGCCCAGCTGCACGGTCGACCAGACTCCCAAGTTGGTCTTGTACGTAGACCAGAAAGCGTTGCGCAGCTTTTCCATGGGATCGGTACCCTCCATAATAGACATAGAAGACAAAAAGCAAAACATATTGACGGGCGTGAAAATCAACTGATCGGCAGCGACGCGAGCTACAACTGTTGCCGCCGTGCTCTTTAGTACAATGTGACGTTGGAGGACGCCGTACCAGGCAGAGGCAGCAGGACCGAAAATGGCTTTTTTGTTTTGGAAATTGGCAATCAATCAGTATTGTGCTTCTTTGGGCTGGATCATTCATATTGCATACCTCCTCCATAGAGGACCATGCGGCCAGTTCGAGCGTAATCATGTTTGTCGAAGCCTTTCTTGTCGACGACCTGCTGAGCTAGAACATCTCCGGCTCCGAAGAGGGTCTGGGAGATGGAAGACTTAGCGCGTGCAGTTCAAGCATCCATCCACCAGAGCCAAACGTACAGCTGTGGTGATGCTCGAGGTGAGCAATGGCCGCTGGGCCATCTTCGCGGCATACCTAATAGTATCGTTGCCGACTTAGCTTTAGCCCATCCTGGATATACATAGTTACATAGTACGTAGTACGTAGTTGTAGGACGGGGTACCCACCAACGCAGCATGTTGCCGTTAGTTAGCTAGTGAGCGAAGCGAGTGACGAAAATAAGTGAAAGACAAGATCAAAAATGCTTGAAGGGAAAGTCGACAGCTATGGGCCCATGATGACAGACCAAGATGGGACTCAACGACTGGCCCAGTACGGACTACGGAGTAACCATGCCTGTAAATAATCTGCAGAAGCGCTAGATGCGCTGCTAAACAGGGGGGGAAACTTGGAAGATCGAAAGACTAAGGTAGGACGGGGGGAACCAATCAGCGGCCTCAGAGCACGTGGGGCCGTCCCGACAAACGGGGCCACGGGGTCACCTGACAGAATAAGCGCTGCAGGCGCGGGTTTCCTGATTGAATTCGGCGCCTTAGGGTTTAGGGTTTAGGGCTGGCGGGGCTAGGGCTTCCCGCTCGCTTAGGGCAAAGTTCTCAACGGGAAATTTGCGGGTGGGTCGCCGGAGCCACACTGTAGAAAGAAGATCGCGGCATTCACAAGGCGCAACAACAACTCGACGACCACCTCTCGCCAACCCGACTTTTCCTACATATACATACACAGCAGACATGGCTGACGCTCCCCGACGCGGAGGATTTGGATCTCGCGGAGACCGTGGTGGTGACCGCGGTCGTGGCCGTGGCCGTCGTGGTCGTCGCGGAGGCGCAAAGAGCGAGGAGAAGGAATGGCAGCCCGTCACCAAGCTGGGCCGTCTCGTCAAGGCTGGCAAGATCACCTCGATGGAACAGATCTACCTGCACTCGCTGCCCGTCAAGGAGTACCAGATTGTCGACTTTTTCTTGCCCAAGCTCAAGGATGAGGTCATGAAGGTACGGATGAATTCTTGTCGTTGTATTCGTTATATTCGCTGCATGGATTGGTCCAGCAATTGATGACTGTCGGTCTTGGAAAATGGCGCCGAAAGATATCGAGAGGGACCGGGGAAGAGCTATTCAGCGGATATTCAGCAGACGTACATTTTGAACAAATGCTGACAACTATTTTTTTTTAACTCGCAACAGATCAAGCCTGTCCAGAAACAGACCCGTGCCGGTCAGCGTACCCGCTTCAAGGCCATTGTCATCATCGGTGACGGCGAAGGCCACGTCGGTCTCGGAATCAAGACCTCCAAGGAAGTCGCTACTGCCATTCGCGCAGCTATCATCATTGCCAAGCTCAGCGTTCTGCCCATCCGTCGTGGTTACTGGGGTACCAACCTCGGTGAGCCTCACTCTCTGCCCACCAAGGAGAGCGGCAAGTGTGGTTCCGTCACTGTCCGAGTACGTATATCTTTACCCCTCATACACATGCTAGATGCATCCTGACAATGATCCAGCTTATCCCCGCTCCCCGTGGTACCGGTCTCGTTGCCTCCCCTGCTGTCAAGCGTCTCCTCCAACTTGCTGGTGTCCAAGACGCGTACACTTCCTCCTCCGGTTCGACCAAGACCCTCGAAAACACACTCAAGGCCACTTTCCTTGCCGTCGGCAACACCTACGGCTTCCTTACCCCCAACTTGTGGAAGGAGACCAAGCTCATCCGCAGTCCGCTGGAGGAGTTCGGCGATGTTCTCCGTGAGGGCAAGCGCTACTAGATGTTGGGTTTAAGAGGCAAAAAATGGCATAGCATACCTATTTCTTCTTTTCCTTTGTTTTCTTCTTTAATGGCCGGAGCATGACACCCTTTTCTCTTTCTAAATTTGAGACATCTTATCCTCAAAAATTTAGTCGAGTCGATGACCCATCCGCTTTGAAATATCGAGTGAGACGGAAGTTCGATTTGTTAGTTATATCGCTAACTAGTCGAAATGCAAATTATCGATCCAACGTTGGTTGCATGTATGCCTTTATACGAGTTTCCATATTCGTCAGTTCACCATTAGCCTTTAGGTATACGCTATTTACCACGACTGACAGCCACAGCACTCCCACTCTTGCCCTAAAATTAAGCCCTAATCTCGGCGTCAGCTCCATGAATATACTGGAGTCATATATACATCACTAATATCTGTTTCTAATTCCTGTTGCCATGACGAGCGCTCTTGACTGAGTTGCAACACATAAATGATATGCTCGTTGTAATTTCCATAAGTAACTTTTTCGTCTCACTCCATGTAAGACTATCAAGCAAGGCAAGAAAGTGTGGCATCTAGCAAAAGCAAGTCCGAAGCCGCAACGACTTCTTCTTCCTGGCACTAGAATTGAGAATGTGGCCAATCGCTCTGTCATCCAGAGACAGGATTTTCACAGCTTCACCTTCTCGGAGAGCGCTTGAACACGTAGAAGCCCCTGGGTACGGATTGGTCATCATCCCAATATAAACGGAAAGGCACAAGCAACGCAGGAAGTCTACAGGGGAAGCGAAGATAGAAGAAATGGATGGATGGATACCTCTTGAACACACGTGGCCACCAAGATCCCTTCAGGAGACCAAATCCTCTGCACCACCAGCCCACGGTCACTGCCAGCCCACGGGCTCTCTCTTTCGGAACACATCCACTCATCCACCCGCACCGCTTCTGGATGGTGGAAGTAAATTGTATGATTCAAACTAGCTGCCATGGCCATTTTGTTCCTGAACGTTTGACCGGGAACGTTGTATACTTGAACTGCGGTGCCAATAAAATATGCATCGGACATGTATGCCAGCGCCGCGAGCTGAGCCTGAGGACCCCTTTGCTGGATGGGGTCCTTGGCCCGTATCCAGTATCGGATCTGAGTGTTGACAAGGTCGTGAGACCTATCTGCTTATCATCTTAGATGCGGACAAAAGCAAAGAAACAACAAGCTTCAATACTGCACGGTTAGGGCTGAAAGAAAGGCTTACCATTCAGGATTTCCCCCCAGCGAGTTTCAAACGGCCCATCTAACCCGTTCCCATCCATCTCTGCTTGATCGGGTAATGTCAAATGCTTGGGCATTTTCCTCTCATGTTCGAGTCTCGCTGCCTTGCTAGTGTCACCGTAGTTACTGTAACTGCCCACCCGGACAAAGTTGACGATTGCCGTAGAGATCACGCCAGCTTTCTGTGTGGCCTGGACCGTCCTCGTGATGAAGCTCTCCCCATCACGCGTACGTTCAACACGATATTCGATCGGTCGCTTTGGATTAGCGCGGCTGACGAAGCCGCAGTGCAAGGAGTGGGCGACATAATCCCTCGGGATGGTTTTTTGAGCGGCCACAAGACACTGAGCAACGGTTGAGCCGCCGTAGACTCCATAGCCACCCGCAAAGCTCCACAGTGGTTGGGCGTTGGTGAAGGTATCCTGAGCAAGAAATTAACTCGATATCCAAGAAATGGACAAAAGAAAACAAGCGGATTAATAGGCGTACTGGTTCCGAATACACTGGCGTCAGGTCAACCGCGTTTTCAATGGGAATGGTGTATTCGTCCATGCTCATCTAAATGGTGGGGAGTAACGTCTGATTCTTTTTGTAGAGATTGCTGCCATGGCCCATACATTAACTTATTAAGGGCCTTAGACTAAGATCGCTTTATCTTCTCTAACCGGCCCCTACCTACTAGGTAAGGGATATTGCATATAATTGCAGAATCGACATATGATGGAAACAGAGGTTTCAGACCCCGCACTATGTACATGTATGTATCTACTTACCTTTCCAAATGTATATACTCGGACCGCAAAATGACGCTTGGATATTTTCTGATCACTGTCGTGATGGGTATGTATAGTTGATAGAAGCCAACTCAAAACCACGCCAATCGGGATAACTCCACGCATCACTGGATGAGCTGATACATATTGGACTGCAACCGCTTCCTGCAGCAATGTTACAAGCCGGGCTCATGCATAAAGCAGGAATACCTATAGAACACACGGGCTCGATGTTTGCAGATCCCCGCATCATGCCCATCATCCTTTAACACGTGCGTGAAAATATAGGTAAATCGACTGTATACGTCCTGCTGGCAGCGGCTGCTACAGTAGTACTGCTAGTTACATGCTAAATTTTGGCCCCAAAGTGCTTGCTAGTTACCTACTACGTACCTAGGTATGTGATCGTCCTCCTCATGGAAGCTACCACCTGCGTCGAACACAGAACACTACTGGCTCTGGTGTATCGCCAGACGGGACGGTTTCCTAGTTGGGCAAGAATCATATGCCAGGATGGTCTCTCCTCCAGGGCTCAGGCAAGCTATAACTAGGCTATGATTGCCCGTCCGTATCTCTGTGAACTACCTAGGTACAAAACATCACCACGATGCCCTCAATCCGCCATATCCCAGCATTCATCGCTCTCGCGGGCCTCGCTGCTGCGGCGCCTCGCATGCATAAGCGCTCAGCGCTCCCGGACTATGCAATCACATATGCGCCCCTGTCGTACCTTTACAGCGGCGAGAAATGGTTCCCATCCGACATCACAGTGCACCTGGCAAATGTACAGCCCGAGGTGAACTTCACTGCTACCGGGACCAACGGCTCAGTGACACTCGAGACGCTTGACACGCTCTCCTCGGATGTTTACCTAACGGCCTCTGACGGTCCTATTCTGAATCCCTTGGACGGCACTCCTGCCTGGCTCTCTTCGGACTACGGTATCCCCAGCAGCGATGGTCTCAGTGCTGCTCCGGGTGTCATCATCGCCGCCGAGAAGAACAGCACCACGACTGACGTCTTTTACTTTTACTTCTACTCTTATAACTATGGTGGAGGGTTTGTTTATCCACGCTACATGTCTTGATTATATGATTTTGCTAATTTGAGATCTTCGGCAGCACTCTCGGCATCAATTTTGACGACCACGTCGGTGACTGGGAGCATGTCATGGTGAGTTCGTGCTTCGTACCTTTTGATATTCACCCGGCTCTAACATTGGCTAGATTCGGTTCGTCAATGAAGTGCCGTACGCAATCTATCTCTCCGAGCACAGTGGTGGCTCTGCTTATTACTGGGATGTGGTGGACTTCTCCGGCGAGCGTCCCATCACATACGTTGCATATGGTGGACACGCCAACTACGTGACGGCGGGCAGCCAGAACTACACCATCGCTCTGGGGCTCATCTCTGACCACACCGATGCCGGGTACCTGTGGGATATGACGCTGAATTACCGGGGCTACTGGTACGACACTGCAACCGGCACCTTTACCGTTGCAGCTGGAGCAGGAACGGGAGCTGCTGAGGAGGAGGGCGAGACGGCCGACTGGCTAAACTGGCTGGGCAGCTGGGGTGACGAGCAGTATCCAGACGGGTTTCTTGATGACATCGAGACCGGACAGTACTGCATTGTGGGAGAGTGCCACTACACCGGAGGCCCAACGGGACCTGTGGACAAGAATCTCAACCGTACGACAGTGTGCGAGAGCAGTGGCTCTTGTCCCATATTTGATAACATCAATGACCTGACAACCCTAGCATAGAGATCCAGGTTGAATGAAGCATGCTGTATATCTTTTAGTCAGACTCTGCATGTACTAGCTGAAAGACATGGGTACATTGCTTGCTAGGTATAAAAGGCTGCCTATTCATTAAGTTCCAAGTTAGCTTTTCTTCCCGTCTTTTACCTATGATGGCTGTGCTCTTATAATGGGAGTATGATGCTATATGAAATGGCGAGGAGCTGCATACCTAGGCTCCCAGCGTGTTGCATATTGCCTATTGAGGATCAAGACAGCCCTATTTGCCTAGGTAGGTACCTACCACTTGCCTGAATAAACAATACCTACTAATAAGACCAGCCAAGGCAGAAGATAAATGATCAGATGAATGTCTATTCTTTGTACCGAAAATTCTTTTGCTTGGTTGTGGCCTCAGGTTTCCAGGTTAATCAAGTTCACCGGCAACGCCCTCTTTCTTTGATCTAATTAGATGTCACTTTTAGGCAGTGGTCTGATTAAATGATATGTTTTGCTATTCAAAATGCAGATATTTCTCTATTGTCCCATCTACCTAGGTATATTTGGATTCACCCTGCTTTCTCTCTCAGATTATGTGCTTGCTCTTACTGAATTTAAGAATGTATTCATTTCTCCATGTCATATACCTAACTGCGCGCGCGTTGCCCTGCTGCAGCCCTTAGGTACCTATTTGACTCATTTTTCTTCTCTTTCCTAACCCACAGTCCGCATCAACTTTTGAATCTACATGGGCAGTGGCCACCTTTCTCATGGCTCGAGACTCCGCTCAGCGAAAGTCAGTCATCCCAAGACTGGCTTTCTCGCATTTTAAGCGACTGCATGAGCCCAAATCTGCTTCGTCTCTGGCAGGTGAGACAGCCAAAGAAAATGGTCGGTGATAACCTTTCTTCTACCCTTGATATCTTGTCAGATAGACTAAAGACACAGACAGACCCATCTCGACATGGCCCTTCGTCGTCCACCAGGGCATCGAATGGTGAGATCACCACCCCTACAAGTATAATACAAGTATACAGGCCTGGACTAATTCTTCTTACTCTCCTCAATGAGAGAGAGAAAAAATAACAGCTCCTCATCCTCATAATGACTCCACCCGTGCAACCCCTGAAGTGTCTCCCGCAGCAACACAAGATAAAAACATGGAACCCATATTCCTGGGGGAAGACTTTTCAGCCTTACTCAAACTCCCACTCATCAGCAGTCAAGAAGCCCTTTGGATAGACCTATGGCAAAGTGTCGACGAAGCAATCGGCAAACCGAGCCCTCTCGACGACCAATATCTAAGCTCGTTGAAATCCTTTGTTGGTCTTCGCTGCCTGCGGGTCACGGGCATGCTCAAGTCGTACCAGAAGCAGCTTTTTCAGGCGATTTGGAGAATGGAGCAGCTCGAAGATTTGCAGTTGAGAATGGCGGAGGAGCCTCGTCTGGAGTCTGACGTGCAATGGCCACGCATCGAAGAAGGTTGGCAGCCTAGAATGCAGGGGGCTCATACCTACATTTCACCGTAAGCCATTTCATCTCAATCTTCACGTTTCCTTTTCTAGCCCTCGTTATTTATTACCGTCGTACTGAGAGCATATAGTGGAAACGGCAAAGGGCGTATAAAAAAGCAGTACGGCAACGCCGAATACCTCGACAACTGCGTCATAGAACTAGCAAAGCCCAAACTGCCCCAGAACCATCCCGAGTACGAAACCTGGATGATTCGACTGTTACCGCTCGTACACCTCACGTTGCGCGGGTTCGTTGTCGACGCCATCCCGTTCTGTAGCTGCTTTGACGCGCAGAAACTACGGTCAATCACGTTCTCGGATTGCTATGATGCCGGATTCTATCTGCCGCATGAGGTAGATATGGGGAAGCTTGAGATTCGTGTGGATGAGCTGAAAACGGCGAGGGCTGAATCCATTCGCCGGGTTTGTTCGGATGAGGAGGTTAAGCATATTACTCTGAAGGATGGGAAGAAGGTTGAGGAACAGCCGGCTAATACGCCCTCGTGCTCTTATTCATCCTCACCCTTATCTTTCTCTCTGACCCTGTCAAATCGAGGCGCAGAGACAGCTTCTGCTTCGTCCAGACAAACTGGCAGAACGGTGCGGCTTCCGTGGCACTTTCGCAATCGTGTCTTCAATGCTGTTATTGAAGAAGATGAGAGAGAGGACTAAGAAATGCAAAGGGACGAGTTAACGACATTACGACTTACCATGAGTGATGAGAATTATGCTACGGCGCTGCAAGTTTGTTATTCTTTATTCAGTAATTTAGAAAAGGCTTCGAAATGAAACTGGAGTAATGATCTCATAGAAGAAGCTGTAGTAGAACATGTAATTTATTCAACAGCGTGACAATAAAATAGTATTATACATGCACACCAAGAGGTAAGGATAGTTGTACAATTTTTGTTCCTAACGCCATACATTCAACATAAAAGTTCGTTTCCATTCAATTTGAGACTGCCTGCGCAGACTTGTTTCATAAAAGCTTTTTTGCTTCTGTCCATGCAACTAGTTCTCTCTCGACAGAAGTATCATCAGACTACTACGAAGCAAACCTACGCTTCCTCGCTGTCACCCACTCGGATCGCGCCTTCATGGTTGATGCCATGAGACCAGAATCCATCGACGAAGATTTGTCTTGAAAACAATTGTTAGAACAGTCACATTGGAAAGGAGCGATGAAGCTTAAGTCAAGCTTACCCTGTATCGCTGCTATCGTGCCCAATAAGCAACCAATAGCCAAACAATCCCTGAGTCAGAATATCATGGATTGCCCAGGTGACCGTCTCGGCATCAACACTGATTCGGTGACTCAGAGGAGACGCTGCAAGGATACTTAAGTGGTAAATGTTAGCTCAACGTTCACATATTGTACATGGAGAGCGAGGGACACGAGCTTACATCGGATACAATGTGAATACAAGCAAATTCGCACCCGTAAACGAGGTGAACAGCGCACGATGTCGGTCAGAGTCCTGACGCACCGAGCGAGCTCCATTCACACCGGCCTGATACCCCAGAACCAGGAAATCGATGCAGACAATAGTGTACCACAGCCAGCGGCGCTCGTAACGCGCAAATGTGGCTGCCAGGCCGGCAGAGAACATGGCCAAGTCGGCGGCAATGGCGGCCACCAGGTTTGCGCCATTAAGGCCGCCAAGCAACGCAATGTTGACCAGGATGAGTGGCGTTGTCAGTATCCAGTTCACGTATCGCACCCAGAATACCTGACGCAGGATCTCCTGATATGTGTCTGGCACGTGCTGGTGGGTCTGGTGGTTGACGGAGTGCGTATATGTCACTCCTTCGCCGGTGGCCATGGCAAGATAGGAAAGGAAAGAGATTGTGGAGATGAGGGCTGTCAGAGAGTGGAGCAGGCGGTTTTGCTGGATGGTTGGTCAGTTAATCTGTATCTATATATCATATCCAAGAAGACATACCACTCGGACTCTAGCAGCAAGAAAGTAAAAGGCAAGCGACGAGATGGCCATGAGGACCACAACAACCCTGAACATCCTGTCAGTTGGTTCACTTCTATTTCTATCTTGATCGACGAACAACTTACCATAATGTGCGTTTTCCGGTGTCATGAATCTGCAGCACAATAGGCCGGTCTCCCGGAATCACCGTTGGAATAGGCCCAACAGAGGAGGTCTGCGTGGGCAGAGGCACGGTGTGCTTGAGGGCGTCTTCCATTGCTGTCACCATCATTGTGGTAGAATATTTTGTTATATTATTTCAGAATATTCCCAGTTAACTAGTTTCAAGGAGGATGTGTGAGGGAGAATATACCTAGGCAAATATATATAAATATATATAAATATATATAAACAATACCGTAAGGCGAGGCAAATGACGACAGCCTCTTTTTTCGCGATGACTTCATCCTTACACATTGCCAGCCTCAGTCCGGTCCGCCTGTTTTTCCGAAGTATATCAAAACATCGTATGTTCATTTATCTAGTTATAGAGGAGTACATCGTAAATATCTTACATCTGAAGGTCGGCTTCTATAATACAATTCCAACATCATGAAGCTATGCCCTCTCAAGCCTGCCGATGACGTCGTCGCATCGCCGGCAGAGAGGCGCTTCTTGCGGCTCTGTGACCGACACTGCAACATCAACATCATATCGCCAGCATCGCGGGCATTTCGCCTTGCTAGGGGCAAATACACGCACCGTCGCCCTTTTGTGGGTTCTGGGTAGTTCGAATTCGTCGGTGTAGCTCCATTCAGCATCTGCAATCTTGCCGGAAAGAGGAGAGCCCTGTTCCTGGACGCTGACGCTGACCGAGGAAACCACGAACAGATCCGGTAGTTCTTCGAGATAGCGCTCAAAGACTGAAAGTGAATCGACGTCGGGAAGCTCGAAGTGGACAAATGACTGCAGTGAAGACCCCATCTGCTTCTTCGAGCGAGCAGACTCTTGGATGACCTTGACTGCCGCATTGGCCGCCATCAGATCGACAAAGTCGTCGCTTATTGCTTCATCGACCCACTCAGAAGGCGCTGCGCGTGCTACTCGTTGCAGCGGATGCTCAAGCTGAGCCTTGATGGCCTCCGGGGTATGCTCCCAGGACTCCTCTACTAGGAGAGGAGTAATAGGAGCCAGCAGCTCCTGTAGGAAAGTGTAGATGTGGAATAGCGTTGTCTGTGCTGCGCGCCGACTAGTGCTATCTTCTGCGTCTGTATATAGTCGATCTTTGAGAGTTTCCATGTAAAAGGCCGAAAATTCTTGATTCGCCCACCGATTCAAGGCGTTGACAGCTTTGTAGAACTCAAAATTGTCCAAAGCATTGCAACAGGTATCTACTAGTTGAGTCAGTTGCATCAATGCTTGACGATCTATTTTATGAAGGTCCTGATATTGGCGCATATTCGTGCCAGGATCAAAGTCTTCAAGAGCACCTAGGAGAAGTTTAAATGTGACGCGATACTTGTGCAAGCTCGTGTGGACGGTCTGTAAGACTTGCTGTCCGATAACAACGTCTCGCGTGTAGTCGCTGCTAGCAACCCATAGTCGAAGAGCATCGGGTCCCAGTGCGTCGTAAACAGGTTCTTGGGGTTTTGCCTGTTTTGCACCCTTGGACTTCTTCTGTTTGAGTGGAGGGAGCAGTGTGCCATTCATGATGGTCTCTGGGAGGATGATATTGCCCACAGATTTGCTCATCTTGCGAGCATCTTGATCAAGAGTGAATCCGTGCGTAATCAGATACTTGAATGGCGCTCTGGCGGTCGTAGCACTCCCTGAGACAGCAGCCTGATGTGCAATATATGTGAGAAGACTCGACTGAAACCAACCACGGTGCTGATCCGTGCCTTCGAGGTAGACATCTGCTGGGCGATCTCTCTCTGGCGAAGCGCTTTCCACCTGTGTCCAACTCGTTCCGCTGTCAAACCAGACATCCATGGTGTCCATGCCGCGACGATAACCGGAAGAGGATGCTGCCTGCTGGAGTGATGGAGATATCCATGCAGGATCTTCGGGACTATCTGTCCACCACGCATCAATACCGCGCTCATCGATCACATTCATGATATGAGAGACACTCTCATTTGTCAGTATCGCTTCGCCAGAGATTTTATCATAAAGGGCTGGTATCGGGACGCCCCAAGCCCGCTGGCGTGAAATACACCATTCGGTGCGATTTCGCACAAAATTCTTTAATCGTTGTTTGCCAGATGCCGGAACAAAAGTGACTTCCTCCAAGGATGCTAAAGTCGAGTCACGAATATTGGCGACGTCTGCGAACCATTGCGCAGTAGCGCGGATGATGATTGGCTGTTTTGATCGCCAGTCATAAGGGTACTTGTGTTCGTATCTGTGTTTGCTGAGCAGCTGATTCACTGACTCGACATATTCTAAAACAGACGAGTTTCCATCTCCTAAAACGCTTTTGCCGGCTAGGAATCCTGGATCGTCGGCCATAGCTTTGTCCGTGAATCGTCCTTCGTCATCGACAGGAGCAAAAGCCTGGATGCCATGGGCAAGGCAGACTTCGTAGTCGTCCATTCCATGACCTGGAGCGCAATGGACCAGACCAGATCCAGAATCAGCAGTCACAAAGTCGGCAGCAATAAGCGGTTGTTCGTCAATGCCTTCCCTTGGGAATATTGGTCGATATGTCGTTCCACTGCATAGCTCAGAGCCCTGAATGGAAGGGACGAGGACGGCTAGTTCCTCATTTAACATCTCTTGGAGATATTGTAATCTCGATTCTGCAACGAGCAACTGTCCATGCCTGCTTGACTGAACGATCAGGTAATTGAGTGATTCGCTGACGGCGATGGCTGCATTGGCGGGGAAAGTCCACGGCGTCGTAGTCCAAATAACAGCACTCAAAGCTGCCGCATCTACCAAGGGGCTGCTCTTGATTTGATCTGGGATCTTCACCAATGGAAACTTAACAAGCGCTGCGGTAGACACATGCTTCTCATTATATTCCAACTCGGCTTCGGCCAGTGCGGTCCTGGTCGAGGGCGACCAGTAGACCGGCTTAAACCGTCGATAAATGAGCCCCTTGTCTACCATTCCCCTAAAGACAGCCAATTGCTTCATTTCAAAACCCTTGTCTAGCGTCTTCCAGTGGCCTTTCCAGTCTGCCATGACGCCTATTCCTTGGAACACGCGCATCTGCTCCGCGACTGTTTTCTCTGCAAGGTTTCGAGCCGCCTTGCGAATGATTGCAGCTGAGCCCAAGCTTCTAGCATCAAGGCTTCCAAGCTCCTGCTGAGCCTGAAGAGCCTTTAGCTCAATTGGCAATCCGTGACAGTCCCAGCCTGGAATATAGCGGACTCGCTTTCCTCGGCTTAATTGTGTACGGTTGATGATGTCCTTCAAAATCTTGTTGAGCGCGTGGCCCACGTGCAGTTCGCCATTCGCATATGGAGGACCATCGTGCAGAATGAATTCTTCACTAGCAGGACGACCTTCACGCTGCCAGGCGTACAGGTCGTCCGTGCATCTCCGCAGATATTTCGCTTGGTCCGCGGAGGAGACCCGGGCGGGAAACGACGAGCGAGGGAGTTTGAGAGTCGAGGTCCAGGAGCGCGTCATGCTGCTTGGTCTGCCACCTCGGGGGCAGCAGCAGACAGTGCTCCCGGGAGCAGGTGGTGGTGAAGAGAAAACTAAACGTAGGTGGTAGTTCGTGTACGACAAAAAGTATTTCGGACTCCCGATGTTCGACGTTCGCCGCACCTCGACCAATCAGAGTGTTCCGTTCGGCTCCCCTACAATTACGCATTTACTCGCCTGAGGCCGATGTCTATATTCGTTTAATTGAGCGAATCAATGTCCCTGGTGAAATGAAATTATTGATAAGGTGATCTTCTATTGGGGAATAATGATAATTTACAAACAACAAAGCAACAAAATATCAAATATGCGAAGAAAATGACACTCCAAAAAAAAAAAAAAAAAACGCCTCAAGCAAGGCATCCCATGATATAGCAAAATAATTTCAATATATTGTCATGGAGCTAATAGCACCATTCTTCAGGACTTCGAATAAAAGACCCGGGAAGCCAAAAAGCTCCGTGTTGCCCAATCCCTGGCCACTATCTGGACCTGCAGATGTCGACCTGTGCTTGCCTCCAGCACTCTCCTCCCATCCTCCAAGGAACTCGACGCTGCTTTCGGGACTGTCCCCCCATCCTCGATTCAGAACCATGCCTCTTTGCAGAGCCATTTCCTCCGAAGCGGATGAATAAGATGCTCTCCACACTTTCCGAAGACGTTGAGAGATTTCTTCAAAGTGCGTTTCCGAGGTGAGGTCCTCGTGCGCCGATTCGCCTATGAGAATTCTCCAACGGCTTCGCCGATAGCGGTTAAAAGGGTACGAGCCGGGGACGTTCCCATGGACAATAAGTTTTGTAACAGTCAGCAGGGAGGTAGCGGTAGTGGGTGGTGGGCGGTCTGATATTCCAGAGCCTGGAAATGCCGGTCCAGATGGAGTAGGGTGAGATATGAAAGCATCAAATCCGTGATGGAAATAATTGAAAAAGCATTCCGCAGATAGGGATGAGGGGTCGAGATCATTTCTAGGAAAGGCCTCGTCGTCAGAGTCTTCCTCTGGGCTATTATTTGATGAGTGGTCTGTATCTAACGTATCAAGGCGTTGCCCGGGGGAAGGGCTAAGTGGTCGCATTTGGGTTGCCCGACGAGCGCTATGGATCGATATACGACTGTCATTTTTGCGATATATGGCATCAGGAGGTCCCAGCTCGGCGATCAGATCCTGTGGCGTCGTCTCGGACAAGGTTATAATGAAAGGAGGACTGGACCTTCGAGACATTTCTATCTTTCCTCCTCCTAGCACTTGTATTTCTTCGATCTCGTCGGGGACTGCGTCCCTGCCCTTTCCAATCACTGCCGGCGAGCGCGGCAACTGTGGGGATATGGTGAATAACTGATTTCGCGCTTCTGACCATGAAGCTCCTTGGAATATGGCCATGGAAGTTGCCGACGATGCGGCAGAAGATGAAAGTAGAGCAACAAAGTCGCAGTTATCGGACCAGGCCGAATCCTGTAATGGAAACGAAAAAGCAACACCGGGATAGGACAGCACGTAGGTCCCATATATGGAATCGTCTACAGGTGGGATATATTCTCCGGGATAAGACGGTCCAAAAAGTCGATTGTATACGTGCCGAAAGCTTGGTCCAGCAGATGATGATGGTTGTTCATGCGGCTTGGTGCTTTTAACGACCTCATGGTTCTTGTAGATCAGGGGTACCTTGGAGAAGTCGAGGACTTCTATGAGACGCAGGCGTTGATCGGGGCCATCAAACCGCAATCTCAAACCATTTCTGGGAAGGCTCAGTATAACAGGTTCATTAAGCGGTTCAGTGGAGGAGTATGCGATGTCGATGGCGGGGTAGGTCTGCGGGCGACCCTTGATGCGACTCAACACATTATGGAGTGAGCTTCCAAGAGCTGATGGCGATCGCATTAGAGACCATTTGTTAATTTCCAGCATGGCGAGCATAGACTTGACTTACTCAAACTGCCCAAGGCTCTTCCCGGAGACACCTGCATTGCTGCTGGCGCGCTAGCAGTCGACATTGCAGTCACGACTTGTTGTTCATGTCCAGTGTTCTAGTGGCCGCCCAACTCCGCAAGTGCACAGAATATACCTAGGAAGCTTTCAAAACAAGACCGACCACAGCAGTTGTTGAGGAGCAGGAATAGACGGATACTCGAAGGAAGAAGTGACGTTGAGGGAGGAAGGAAGAGAAGAAAGAAAGGATGATCATGTGAATGCCTCAGTGCCTCAGGCCCGCTGACCTGAAGCAGCTTATCGATAACGATAGCGATAGCGCGCTTATCGCCTATCGCCCGCGCTAGCCTGTTTGGGCGTTTGTTTACATTCTGCCGGGCCCAAAACAAAACCCGGGCAAGTTCCTTCCTGCAGCCACTTCATAAGTTCCTAAGTTCATGATACTACAACATAGTACTACATACGCCACATTGCACGCCTCGCATCTTGCTACATACACTCATGTTTGCATTTTAGCAAGTAGAAGTACTAGTATATACCTTCGAAAATCGTCACTCCACAGCAGCTCTACCTGCCACAACCATGCCGGCGCCGTACACACGGCCGGGCGCCAAAAAGCCTTCATTGCGGCAACCTTCCAGGCGAATACCCTCAACAATACCGGAGAAATCGCAGTCTCCCACAGATGCACTGAAGCCAACTCACGCAAATGCCATGCGCCTGCAGAGGTCTCCGAGCGTGCAGTCGATTGCAGGAGCGAAGAGGAAAGAACGGGAGTTTGAACTGAAGACAAGTGAAGATACCAATATACACGTCGTGGTTCGATGCCGCGGCCGTAACGACCGGGAAATAAAGGAAAACAGTGTTGTCGTCGTGTCGACTGAAGGCTCCAGTTGCGTGGAGCTTTCAATGGGGCCAAATGCCCTCAGCAACAAAGCATATCACTTTGACAAGGTGTTTTCTCCAGCTGCCGATCAGGCATCACTTTATGATGACGTTGTCACGCCACTTTTGAACGAGGTATGTGTTGCTGGAGACCCATTCACTCTATGTTTATAATCTTAATATGTTGATATGTGGTCTTCTCTAGATGTTGTCGGGGTATAACTGTACCATTTTTGCCTATGGCCAGACAGGAACAGGGAAGACGTACACCATGTCAGGAGATATGACCGATACTCTAGGCATACTCTCAGAGAATGCTGGAATAATACCTCGTGTCCTCTATTCATTGTTTCAAAAGTTGGACGACAAAGAAAGCACCGTCAAATGTTCGTTTATCGAACTGTACAACGAGGAACTACGCGACTTGCTTTCGCTCGACGACAAATCCAACCTGAAGATTTTTGATAATGAGTCGAAGAGAGGGCATAATAGCAGTACGTTAGTGCAAGGTATGGAAGAGCATTTCATCCATTCTGCAACTGCCGGTATCAAGTTGCTTCGAGGTGGAAGCTACAAACGCCAGGTAGCTGCTACCAAATGCAACGACTTGAGTTCCCGGAGCCACACAATATTTACAATCACCACATCCGTCAAGCGAACGACGGAAGCGGGCGAAGAATACATCAGTACCGGGAAATTAAATCTCGTCGACCTGGCGGGTAGCGAAAACATCCAAAGAAGCGGCGCCGACAATAAACGTGCTGCTGAGGCCGGGCTTATCAACAAGAGTCTCCTGACGCTAGGACGTGTCATAAACGCCTTGGTCGACAAAAGCTCGCATATCCCATACCGTGAATCTAAGCTGACGCGGTTACTTCAGGATTCATTGGGAGGCCAGACCAAGACTTGCATCATTGCTACCATCTCACCAGTACGAACAAACCTGGAAGAGACCATCTCTACTCTTGATTATGCCTTCCGAGCCAAGAATATTCGCAACAAGCCGCAAATCAATTCCACATTGCCGAAGAAGACACTATTACGTGAATATACACTGGAGATTGAGCAACTGAAAAGTGATCTCATTGCAACAAGGCATCGAAATGGTGTTTATCTCTCGGCGGAAGCTTACGAAGAATTGAAGGTGGAAAGTGAATCGCGTCGGATTATCAATGAGGAGCAGCGAGCAAAAATCGAGAGCAAAGAAGCTAGTTTGAAACACAAGACAGAGGAATTATTTGCCTTGACAAGCAATTTCAATAACTTGAAGAAAGACCATGATGAGACACGCGCTTCATTGAATGAGACAAACGATGTGTTGGAACAAACCGAGATCGTTCTCCGTGATACGAAAAAGCAGCTCGAACAAGAGGAAATGCTACGCCAGGCACATGAGGCGACAGAGGCAAAACTTCATAATATTGGATCGGAGCTTTTGTCCGAGTTGGATCGAACCGTTGAGCATGTCAATAGCCTCCACCTCAAACTACGTCGGAAGTCGGATCTTCACAACCTCAACCGTGATAAATGGAAAGCATCGACCGGAGATGTCGTTGATGTAACGAAGTTAATCGAGGATAGGGTTGAGATCTTTGAGTCTGAACACTCGGCTCTTGTCGGGGACCTGGCCGCCAAAATCACGGATTTCATTACGTCGCAGCTGCAGACCGTGGAAAACAGCAAATTGCAGATTGACGGATCTCGCTTACAATTAGATGGGGCTGAGAACGAAATGATTGAACAATCGACAAGAGCTCATGGTGAGATGAACGAAGTTCTTGAAGAAATCAAGGTACTCCGAGAAGAGGTCAGGGGGAAAGTGGGACAGGGGTTAAAAGGCCTGTCAGCAGCAGCAGAGCGAATCTCGAAGGAGGTCATTGATGAGATAACAGACTTTCATACTCAGGTTCGTGAGCCCAAAACCTCGGTTCAGAAACCATTTGACTAATTGTTCATAGCTTCATGCCTCTTATAGTATCTTAGGCCAGGATTTTAAGGCCATGTTCGAGAAGATAACGGGGCATTTAGAGACTCAAAAGACAGAAATTGATGAACTTCGCGCTCAACTGCTAGAAGCCAATCGCCAGACTATACAAGGAAACCACTCTGCTTCGACAGAACTAGAGCAGGCGTTGGAGGAAGAAAGACTAGTCGCGGAGGCCGATCGCGCCGACCTTCTTTCGCAGATCAGTCGCTTGATTGAAACATCTGGCGAAAAGCAGGCTTCACGACTCAAAGGTCGAGTAGATACTGTCACATCCGATTTGAAATGCTCAGCGGATGCATTGCGGAGGGCAACCGAAACATACCAGGAGGGAATGAACCAATGGACTTATAACGAGAGTCAGCTTATGGAAGATGTTAAAAGCTCTAGAGACGCTATCAAGGGACGAATGCAACAAGACTGGGCGGTAGGTTTCTAAGTAAATGTTCAAGAATGGGACTCTTCGCTGACAGATACCAATCAGGCTTTCGAGGAGCGTAACGAATCAATCCAAAAATCGACACAAGCAGTCCACCAGGAGACTATCCGCATTGTTGATGAGCAAATGGAACAGATGGCCGTCCAAATGGAAGCGCTCGATGATTTTGTCACCAGGGCAAGATCTCAGAACGGTTCTCACCATGAAGCGCATTTGGCTGGGCTGGAACGTTTGACAAAGAATATCAAGCATTCCTTCGCCTCGTTAGAAGAAGGGCTTGGTGGCACGCATACTCAACTTAATGAATTCCAAGGTGTAGCTACTCAACAGCGAAATGATATCGATCGGGTTGTAATGCCATTCTCCGAGGAAGTTCGACAGCCACTTCTTGAGCTCCGAAAAAACATACAAAGCACCACTATGGCGGAATACAAACCAACAGGAAGCACTCCGCCGCGGACTTCCTATGAGTATCCAAAAACATTGCCGCGCACCGAATCCCACACTAGGTTGATTGAAAGAATGAAGCAACCGGAACAGTGTATTTTGACCCAAGCTGAGGAAGAAAACCTGGACCCGGCTTTGAAATCTCCTACTAAACAACGTTTGGGATCACCGGTGAAGACAAGGGTCTATAATGACGCCGAGGACGAGGTAGGCGAACCTACCACCACAACCACCAACACCACCACAGGAGTCTTATCATCCAACGCGGGTCTTAGGGAGGTCGATATAAACCTCGCCGCGAAACAACCCAGCTTTAACAACAATAGTCTTCCTAGCGTCTCACCGGAACTCTCCCAATCGATACAACTCGACGAGGGAGACGATATCGCGCAGCCGCCCCTTAAGAAACTACAAACTGTATCAGAGAGCAAGCTCCCGCAGAAATCCTTGGCCCGACGACCACCAGCTGGAATTGTCCTAGATGGCAGAGAAAACATCCCAATTAATGCAAGTACCGGAAGACGGTTGCGAAGCCGACCATCTAGCGGCTAGCCCCAGCTACCACCAACCATAACCGACTGTTTTCTATTCTCTGTCTCGTTTTGTGTGCATGGAAGGAAATATATCTAGTAGATACCCCGGTGTGTGTACATTCATTCAGGCGACTTCCTTTTTTCGTATGTTGCAAGGAAAAACGGCGTTGTGGTGTATTTGATAATTACTTATACTTACAATTAATTAACCAGGAACAGGCATTCATGCATATGTAAATGTGGAACCAAAGTGTCACTCCAAAGACTAAATTCCTAGGTAATTATCAGACCTAATACATGGTATACACGCAATTATAACATGTACCGCGGTCATAGCATGGAGTGGTAAATCTCTCTCTCGGAAGAAACCAAACAGAACTAATAATCTGGCTCGGGTGCAGTGGCCACTTCACGAGCAACCTTCTCTTGCACATCCTCCTTTTGCTGAGACGGAGAACTAGCAGTATCATTTGCACTTTGGGCTTTCTCGCCATTATCATCAGATCCGTGATTATTATGATGCTCAAGGTCGCCAGGTTGGACAGTTTCTGCTGTTGCCGCAATGGGTGAATAGTCCCCATTCGTCTCAATGACGCGTCTCAGTTCTGACATTCGCTTATCAAATTGCTCCATCATTTCTTCTAGTGTTTGCTCCTTCGTTGTTGTGGGATCGACGGGTATGTCACGCGGGAATCCAGCTGTGCCCTGGATTCTGAGCATTAATGCGTTTGCTTGGTCGGTACTCTGCTGCTGTTGCTGTTGCTGCTGCTGTTGTGGTGGTGGCGTATTATCGAAAGTCGGGGCGGGGCTAAAGGAGGCGTCGAGGACTTGCCATTCTGATGTCAGGCTATGCGCTGATACAATACGGTATCCGTACGGTGTTGCGGTAGATGGTTGTTGTTGGGTGGCAGGCTGTTTTTGAGCAGGTGAAGTTGAGATCATGGTTGTTCCCGTTCCGGCCGATGTGCCTGCGAGAGTCTCGGGAACGGAAGATGGAAAGGCGCCAGCCGCTGCGTTCATTGTTGGTTCGACATCCAAAAGAATAAATCTCTCCTTGACACCGGGTATGGGCGGCGGAAGAAGTGATGGCCGATCTAGGCTTGAGGATTGCTGGTTTCTCGTTTCTGATGCATCCTCACTATCGTTTCCGTGTTGCGTGTTCGGCGCTAGAAAGGACGCCGGTCCTGACTCCAGCACCCGTAGCGAAGCCTCCGTGATCAGCTCCGTGTCGTCATCGGAGAAAATATAATGCACGGTTGGGTGATAGTAGTCGGAGGAGTTCGTGTCTTCGATAAGTGTAAAGAAAGGCTTGAAATTGGATGCTGACTGGGAGGAGAGATCTTCTCCTTCTACCTGTCCCGCAGGTGGTTGTCCATCCGTAGGACCACCATCATCCCCTTGCTGAGCATAGTCCGCGTCATGTCGTTGACTTTCAGATAGTTGCCCAATTGGCCGTGGATTTGATGATGCGACTGGTGCTGTGGTTGCTGGATTCCCAGTGGTAGTCGCTCGCAAGGCAGACTGTTTAGAGGACGACGGGATAAGTGGGTGTTGTTTTGGCAAAGACGACATCTCTAGATGAGAGTTAAGAAGGAGTGAAGAAATACTATAACTACATCCATCGTTGTGATGAGCATTATGCCATGTTCCGAGTTGAAGGAGGACCAGCAGCTGCAGTAAACTAAGAGCTTCCAGGTTCCCGCAGCTACGAGATCACGTGACAGATAAGGTGAATCATGATTCATGGCACATGTTTTACCTATTTTTCTGGAACTTGCAGAGTATATATCTGATGCGTATTACCTGCGAGTCATGACGAGAATTCGAAACGAACTGCCGAGCTGATTGAAGTCTTGGAACTTGAAGTTGAACGCCAGCAATTAACGAGAAGGGTATCATCACAGAACGCCGAGAAATGCAAGTTAATATTTAGTCCAGTTTGGCCAAAGAGGATCGCAGGAGAATCAGGGGCGACAGGCGAGTTCAAGATTGTGGCATTAGTCCATTGTTCTGTTCGCCGTTTTCTTCACCAGTCTTTTCCCATTCAAATTCTAGAGTCATGAAGAGGCTCGGTGAGTTGCTTGCACAACCAAAAAAAAAAAAAAAGATAAATCGGTCCCCCAGTACTCACTTTGACGACACATTGGGCAAAGACCCTTCGATGCATCTTGTTTGATCCATTTAAAAAGACAGTGCTGTTTCCAAATTCGCGCAATTAGCGGCGAGGTGATGAACGCTGTGGTGGAAGGCCAGCAGAACAAACATACCATGTGAAAGGAATGGCCGCATTTTCCGATTACTAGGCAGCACATGAGTTAGTCGTATTTCTCATTGGGTTTCGTCGCGACGCGATAGACTAGAAGCGAGCAGCATACCCAGTGAGCATTCGTCTCCAGGGAACTTGCACGTCGGACAAGTGCCGTCGAACTGGACGCGACAGATGCCGCATACTTCGTCTTCGGGCATATCCCAGCGCCATGAAGCAACGGCGTTCCATTCTTTGATTGTGACCTTCATCACGAGATTGCGTTTCAACAATATCTTGCTATTCTGTCCAGTGTGCAGTGTGTGTCGCTGGATAAACAGAAAGTAAGCTTAGTAACGGTGCGCTATCCTCTTTTAGTGATCCGAGTTCGGAGCCTGAGGCCAAAGCTCCATCGCATCCCCGCAAAGCCAAACAACAGACCATATAACTTAACTACATTTATGCACTGCTTCTTTGGATTGATACAGCGTTCTGAATATCCTGGACATCTGCCTTGCTTTGTTTTGCTCTGATTTGATAACATGACATTGACGGCTCTACGCTCTTCCTTGCGCCCTTCTGCCTTTGCACGCCTCTCCCGCCAACCAGCCGCCAGGATGGCCTCCCAGCTCCAGCAACAACGATGGAGCTCGTTCTCGTCTTATCTTGTTACCCCGCAAGAACTCAACAATGCATTGCAGAAGGGCTCATCAAGCGAACCCAAGGTCATCCCGCTTTGTGCAGCATGGTTCATGCCCAACGACCCCGAGGGCCGCACGGGAATTGCTGCGTTCCGCAAAAGCCACATCCCCCATGCGCGTTTCTTCGATATCGACGGCGTCAAAGACGAAGAGTCTCCCTACCCTCACATGCTGCCTACAAAAGAGCGGTTTGCCGAGGCAATGAGCGAGCTTGGAATTGGGCATGAAGACGAGGTGGTAGTCTACGATACATTAGAACAGGGTATTCTTAGCGCACCTCGAGTCGGATGGACACTCCGCTTCTTTGGCCATCCTCGTGTTCATGTGCTTAATAATTATAAGCTATGGGTTGAGCAAGGCCTGCCCACAGAGTCAGGCGATGCCGAGCCGGTCACAAAGACGGCATATCCCGTCCCCTCTTACGAAACGGACCGGGTAGTGCACTTCCCAGAAATGAAGCAAATCGTTGCTAAGGAGGGTGCTGGTGAATTTGAAATTTTAGACGCGAGACCATACGGACGCTGGTCCGGGGAATCTCCGGAACCCCGTGCGGGATTGTCGTCGGGCCATATGCCGGGTTCTAAAAGCGTTCCATTTGGAGAACTGCTTGACCCTAAGACTAAAGCATTCTTATCCGCAGAGGAGCTGCGCAAAATATTTGAGTCCAAGGGAGTTGACCCATCCAAAACGCTCATCACCTCGTGCGGATCCGGAGTGACTGCGGCGGTCATCGAGGCTGGGCTTACTGTTGCAGGATTTGGGGAGCCATCAAAACGGAGACTTTACGACGGAAGCTGGACGTAGGTTCTCGTCTGCCTTTTGCTTTCTTTTTCTCGTTCCAGCTTCTGAATAACATTTGACTCTTCACTACAACAGGGAATGGGCCCAACGAGTGGACGAGGAGAGCGGCCTGATCAAGAAACTTTGAATATTGCACTCGCAGATGCAAACAACCGCCATCTCTCGACAGTGTCGTAGGGCTAGTCACTCTCTCCGCACAATGTGCGTGGTGCCAGCTAGCAGTAATAGCAGTATTTCGGGTTCGCCATGTGCTGACTGCAGTATGACCAACCGCGGTCAGACAGGCCGTCAAAATTGAACTGCGGCTAGTAATTATGTCCATCGAGAGATAAATTGAATATAGCTTAGAATAATTCCAAATTATATAGCAATTATATAGCGTAGTTTGGTGCACTTGTATATAATTATACGTAGTATATAATAGGTAGGTGAATGCTGATTGGCCGGCGGGTGCCTAGGCCCAGCATCCCACTAGGGCCACTACTGAGGTTCTCACGGTCTCTGCCAGCAATCTCTCTCTCCTCTCTGCACCCCAATGCACTGCACGCAATGAACAAAGCAGTCTGTGATAAGATGCTGAAATACCAATCTATCGCCGAGTATTGCTTTGACCGTGAGTTACTTTCCTCTCTTTTTTTTTTCAGCATGCAAAACTACGCCAACCTCCAACCCCCACATTCCCCTCGAAACAACACACTCAAACTATTTTTATTATATTTATTTGGACGACAAACTGTTGACCGACTGAATGACTGCAGTTGTTACACCGAATTACGTTAATTATCCCCTCTAGGAGGAGGCGCTGCTCTCCTCTTCCGCCTTCGTGCGCGCCTGGTTTGAACAATGTCAGCGGCTCGGAAGGTGTTCCACTGTGCTGTGGACGATACTGTCCTGACCACCAATATCAGCGAAATCAAGCGATGGGCTTCTAATGGAGCAATAACCCTGTTTGTTCCGCTTTATAGTAGGCTCGCCAATTAACTCTCGCTCTTTTGTTACTGGCCTGCGCCGGTGACCAAGCACACACTAACGAATTTTCCAGCCCTCGAGCGTCTGCAGGCGCCAAAGCGCGGTGGCTCCCAGGTTGCTATCAACTCTCGCGAAGCTGTTCGTTTTCTCGACCGAGTAACATCCGGAAAAGACAACATTCCGGCCGAGCGTATTATCCTACAGGGGCCGATGGAGCAGTACGAAAACTGGGCAGATGCAGAACAATACTATCTCCCAGAGTTCCAAGAGGAAGCTGATGACCACAACGTAGAGGTTGATGGAGATGGCGATGGCGATGGCGAAGTGGTTCCTGCACCCAAATTCGAAGTCGAAGTGAAGGCGAATGGAAGAACTCGGAAATCGGAGCCAAATGGACCTGGGCTGCCTGGCTTATCGAGCGATTTGTCACAGATTCTACTGAGTAAACTCAATTTCAAAGATCCTGCGCCCGTCGAAATAAAGTCTCCAGTCTCCCTGCCGTCGGTTGGTACTCAGAGTGATGAGGGATCGCGAGCCTCGTCTCGCAGTTCTCGCAGTGGCCCGGAATACGCCGAACGTAACGGTACGCAGACCGGACGTGGTCACCAGCGAACCACGTCTAGCTCATCGACCGCGCCGCCAATTCCTACAACACTCCAGCCTTTGCTTAGTGCGCTGCTATGGCGACTACACCAGGACCAGGCGTCTACCGGAGTTCCACAGAACCTTACACTTGTCACCAATGATCGTGACACCCAGATTTGGGCGGAGAAGTTTGGGATCCAGAGCAAGAATATTCATCAGCTTCGAACCGCAATCCAATATGAAGAAAAGGAATTCAAGAATCGCGTGAAATATGCCGAGAAAACGCAGCATGTCAACGCATCGCCAAAGCCGCTCTTCTCTTACGAAAATGAAAGTGAAGAGGATGAGTTGGTATTTGTTCCGCGTGGCCGAGGCAAAGGGGCAGGCCGGAGTAGCGGAAGTCGAGGTGCAAATAGTCGGAAGGCTCGAGCAGCTGCAGCCGCGGCCATTGCCCAGGCAGATACTACCGTTGAAGTACCGTCGCAGCCTATCGACCCAGATTCATTTAGCCGCTCAATCGGAGCCACGACAACTGTGAGACAGCCTGCTCTAGATTTGAGTTCTCAAAACGGCGTATCTCGCAGCCTAGCTGCTTCTTCCAGGCGCCACGGCGGTGATAGTAGTAATGGCGGCGGTGGTGGTAGCAGTCGTCGTCGTCAGCGTGGTGCTGGGGGTTCTCGAGCCAACTCTTCTTCACGTGGTGGACGTGGTCAAGGGAAACTATGGGTTCCTTAAAAGGAATGGCAGGGGCCACGGATTGCATTCTTTTTCGAATGTAATCCCAGGCCATGTCGTCTACACTCAAATCAAGAAATATCAGGAAAGGGATTATCTATTTCCGCATGGCAATCGGTGAATTGATGGGTTTTCATCATCCTTTCTTAGGTTAGATGCATGATGTCCTTACGTTTGTTGGGAAATCGAAACGTCCTGTGACAGAGATCAGGACTATCTATCTTCCTTGTGAGAAATGGCCCGTGCAATTGGATATTGTGCTGACGCGACTTCTCTCTTGCCTGCATGAGAAAAATCATTTCCATCTTCTTGATGATATATTTGCCTTTTTCTCGTTAGGGCAGAGTTATTTATTTTTCTCTGATCCATCTTTTTCCCTTTCGTGCCAGATTCTATTGGGACGCTTGGGGGCCACCAGAGGCTTTATAAATGGAACAGTCTAGGTGAAGGTGGCATTTTCGGAATTGATTGCAAAAGGAAGAAAGAAAAAACAGAAAACAAGAAAAAAAAGAGGGAAGGGAAAACCGGGATTGTGGCATAAATCACTTTATGCAGCTACTTGCTCAACGACGCTTCGGACTCTGTTTTATGGACATGGATGTGGCAAGGAATTACTTCAATAAATGACTCAATGACCCCTTGATTATAGCATGATCCAACGGCGGTTGAGCTGAGGTCTCTGCGGTGGTTCATGTACGGCGATATTTGCATGTCAATATGTGAACAGTCTGGTTCCTTGCTTTTCTTTCCTCTCGTTTTGCTATATTTGATAAGTTGGTTGCTGTGCTGGATCTTTTGCGGCTGGCTGATGAGTTGCATCATTTAACAGTCTGTGCATGTTTGGTATTTGAAATTGGAATAAACTTGTATTATTTTCTGTGACTGATGCTATCACGCACAGCCTTAGGGCCTTAGGCAGTTAACTAGGCGATTAGATAAGCAGGTGATAGGGTCGTGCGTCATAGCCAGACGAGCCGGTCATGTGCAAAGTCACTTGACTTGGGCTGAATCTATATCTCCAACGTACGACCTCAAGCACTTTACTACTCTTGCTCCCTACCTAACTCTCACGGCTCAGTGACTCATGCGTACTTCGCGATACTATCCAGTTAGTCAGTGTTGTCTGGTCTAGCTAGACTTTATCAAGCCGAGCTAAGCTTGCCTTGCCTTCCCCGCATTTCTGTTATCGGATCGATCCATCATCACCTATCGATCGGTCGATTAGTCCAATCTTCGCCACGAGAGAATTTCCATATCTTACGGATAAGAAAAGGAATCATGTCTTCAGCTATCGACGATTCCACCATCTCACCTACCCTCAACCCGTCAAACAACCAGCAACGCCGCGACTCTCTTGAGAAGCACCTCCAGACTCGCCCGGAGCTGCAGGACCTCAAGGACAGACATATCCTGTTGGATACTACTCTTGCTCCGTACGCTTACCTTTACTTCTCTCGTGCTGGTTTTGCCTATTAGCAGATCTATTGACGTATGTATAGAAGTCTGCAAGCTGCACAGGCAGATCTCGCACGGCACCAAGCATCGGATAATCTCAGAAAACATTTGGAAAACCGCCCTGATCGCGATGAACTTGTTGACAGTACGTTGCTCCTCTCTAAATATTCGTATAGTCTCACTTATATTTTTTTTTTTCTCCTCTAGAGAATATTCTCCCTTCCTCTGCCCGCAATGACGTGGCCCCTGCCCTCCAGGCAAATGCAAGAGAACTAGAAAGAAACATGCTAGCCGACAACCTGGAGAATAAAATCAAGGGCCGCCCTGAGCCTGAACAGTTGATTCAGAAGGGTATCCTAGAGGAAAGTGAGGATCCGAGAAGTCCATCGGAATGAAGATGTGATTCAGTTGGAAGTACCTTAGTCGGGAGTCATGATGAATTATTAGGATAGGATAGGCAGGTTTACGCTTGTGGCGTTTTCGTTCGGATGAACGGTAATAATGGATGGATTCGAGTTCGTCGTTTGATAGGGTTAGTGCTTGTTCATTGATTTGATGTTACTTGATATTGTCAAGAATAACTCCGGCTTCGTCTGATTCCACCCAGCAGCAAAGTAATTAAATCGATTATGACACCGCTCTACAAGTATCGCGTACACATATAAGCCGTGTTAGACCCATACATGGTTAGATCGGTCATAAATACTAATAAGATTCCACTTCCACCCCCGCCGCACCAGCTCCTCCGCCAGCTGCGACAGACGAAAGATCCGGCGTCCATCCACTCGGTCGTTCGCTGCCTCGAACCAGCAACCCATAAGCCGCTCTCTCCACTTTTTCAACACTAGTCTGCATGACCTCCATCTTCTTATACATATCGCGCATCATATGGCTGCTGTGTCTTCTGGGGACATTCAATTTCTCCAGCATCGAGCGCATATATCTCAGATCAATCAAGATATCCGCTTTCTGAGCTGGGAGAATCGGGGGATGAGGCGTGATTTCACTAGTATTATTATCCTCTTCTTCGTCCTTTTTCTTGATCTGC
The DNA here is from genome assembly GCA_023625875.1 of Trichocomaceae sp. PYS4502. Taxonomy (NCBI): domain Eukaryota; kingdom Fungi; phylum Ascomycota; class Eurotiomycetes; order Eurotiales; family Trichocomaceae; species Trichocomaceae sp. PYS4502. Next base: position 79,528 of record JAMAFX010000032.1, read on the forward strand.
CCTCCCGTAGATAAGGTAGTGACGGCAAATCGCATCATTTCTCCCGTCAGATCGTAGATACCCATGAGATAATCTTCCTCGGTCACGATGATTCCACCGGGTAATTGGGCGGCAACTTCCTCGAGGGTAATGAGGCGTTGGGTCTGGATGTAGTGCTGGAACGAGAGCGCTTCAATGAATTCCTGCAGGCCGCCTGAGACTTGTCGCTGGTAGCGCCAGGAATTTGTGCCGGCTAATTCGGGGGATATGGTTTTGAAGAGGTCGAGGATTTGGTCGAATCGGGTTTTATTCTCTTTGGCGATGTTGGGTGGAATTGGGGCATTGATTTCTCGTAATCTACACAATTTGTTAGAACAGAAATGTAGGGAAATATCGGGTGGTATAGAACTATACCGTTGCAGTGCAAAGATACTATTTTAAAAAAAGTATCGGATTAGCCAGGCCTTAACTATACAATTGAAAGCAAAAGAAGAAAACGTGCATCTTTTTACTCAATGCAGTAATATCTCGTGATGCCTTGATGATCTTTTCTCTTCTATCATGGTGCTCATCGAGCTCGCTGCGGAAGGTCTCGAAGATCGATTGAATGAAAGAAGCCTGGCTGTTTTCTGCGGCCATGGTGGAAGCCGGCGCGGAATTATTGCGATAGTTGTTGACTATGTGTCCTTCCCAAGATCTCTTGCTGGCCATGGGTCTTCTCGAATTGAAATCGATGGTGGTGATGAGTTAGTTACCTATTGAACTAAGCTTGGAAAGTTATCACGGAAGGAAGTGACACCAATCTTTCTTGCCTCAGGCTTTAAGATTAGTCATCCACCAGTTAGCCCTAACTTGACGACAAGTCGCTGAGGCAGGACAATATTCTACACTCATTTGAGCTATAACAAGAATTTGAGATGCATACTTATGATAGTCGTAACTACCAAATCTTATGTTCGTTTCTGGCGTCTGCTCTTATGTAGTTGCTGCACAGCGTAATTCGTTATTGGTAACCCTAGCCCTAGATCATGGAGGTACTACAGAGTTACGCAAGGGCAGTTTGCCTTTGTTTCTACATTTGTATGGCACGTAGCCATGAATTATAGCAAGTTAAATCGGGATAGAGACGTATCTTGCCAGCAGCCATGGCGTTCAAGTTATCCAGATGGTTGGCTAGGAATGCCTCATCACACGTCATTCCACAGCTGTTCCGGACAAATCGGTGCATCTCTCGATTACAACGCCTCTGCCAAGATGTATCATTATTGACAAGTACTCACTACACATGCTACTTCGGGCAAAAGTTACGAGATTTATGTTTCCTTTGTATTGCCTAGGTATATATATCTGTCGCGTTCTTTGCATCATCACACAGACATAAAGAATACTTCGCAGACGAAAACAAATCGCTGTGCATCCCTGCTAATCTCACTTAGTTTTCCCTCCCCAATTAAACCCCCAATTGACACACTGGCACATGGGTATTGATAAGTAATGGCATGCATAATATATGAATGGTCGTCATCAACCGTGGTTGTTGTCCTGTGAGCAGACGTTTATGGACACATATAAATGTATGTACAGTTGTTGCCCATTAGCTACCAACGTACTTCACATCAACTTCAGAGTCGCTGGGAATAGTAGCAGAAGTCAAGATCTTGCCCTTCTGCGAAATATCTAGGACATCAGCACCGGAAGTACCAACACTGCCACCGTCAGAGATACCCGCACTGGCGTTGGTGAACCGTACGGTTCCAAAGTTGGCAAAGGGAACCTGGCCGCCGTTGGATTCAAAATCTTCAACAATCCACTCGGCATTTTGCCCTCCTAGGGTGGCGGTTGAAGATGGAGCAGTGAGGCTCTTGCTAACTTTTTCACCACTGGACAAGTTTTCGATAACTGCAGTACCGGCGCTGCGGTTACTTGAGGATACTGTGACTTGCACGACATCACCCGTGTTAATCGTAATGCCAGAGAAGTCGTAGGCGTAGTCAGGGTACCATTCGTACCAGGCGTCGTAGCTGATCTGTCCAGAGGTTGAGATACCAAAGTCGATACCAGTTTGCAGAATGGCGGTGGCGTAGGTGTCGCCGTCTATTCCAACCCAGGCAGAGGCGTAGGAGTCTTGTGTGCCTCCCGAGGGGAGTGATGGTTTGGGAACAGTGAACTGTGCAGTCACTGAGGTAAAAGTCGTCCCCGAAGGAGGTGCAGTGAGGACACCACCAGACCAGTTGGAGCTGTAGTCGACATTCGTGCGGTTGGCGACTTCAGACTCATCTATATCGGCCGCAGGAATCTTGGGATGAGTAAGACGCGTCATTTCGTTGCGCGCAGCCACCCTGGCGGCAAGACCATGGCCACGCGTAGCAGCAGCAGCAGCAGCTACTGCGAGGAGGAGGATATGGGAAAGAGCGGCCTTCATTGTGATGTTGCTGAGTGAGGTTGGCCTGAGACAGTTGGACACTAGAGATATGTAATATAGTCCGTGGCTGCTGTCCAGAGTTGCCTAGGTAATGGACAGTTTGGTTACGGAACATTCCAGAGGGCAAGGAAACCAGATTTCATACACTTTTATAATTTTTTTGCCAACGAAGATGCCAAGCCTCACGAATCTGCTGTGGCATGGACGCATGCCCTAAAGGCTAAAGCTGCGGAATCACCATGCAAATCTCCTTTGCGCAATGGAGATCAACCATCCTGGTGATCGACCTGCTGCTAATAATGACCTGGATCTAGCCTTTTTGTACAGGAAAGCCATCATTTGCGCAATTCCATGATTCCACAGTATTGCTTCTATTTCATTAATGGTGTCGGATGCTCGTTCTAGACTATGCCATCTTACAGCGAAAGAGAACATGTGTAACTTGGCTGAAGAGTGGGCTGGTCTGCAACAGGCGTCAGATGCAATACGTATTATCAAATGAGCTCTGCTAGGGAGCTTTTGTTGCACGAGTCAAGGGACTGGCGCTGGAATGTGGAATTTCGGTGTGAGACAAGGAGCACGCGGGGGTCCCTGCAGTAGCAGAAATGTTGTAAGAGGAACAGCATGTCAGGCACGGGAATAAGGAAATTGGCAGTCAGGATATTCTAGACGAAGACCATATCAACCGTATCCTAATTGTAAGCATTGTTGTCACTGCAGTGTGTTGACAGTTGTTGGAGAATGAAGTCGGATAATTCAACAAGAAGCCTGGCAATTCAGGCACCAAGGCAGCACAGTGTCACGAGACAGCCATCACTATTCTCGCCAGATCTCCTGACAGGCCCAAATGTATATACTGGTACATCTCTATCTGCATGGTGCAAAATTAGATCTACTTGTACTGCCCAGATTACCTTCTGTTGCAGACTAGCTAGCTCTCCGAAAAGACGGGCATGGGTTGAGCTGCAGCGCCTTTCTTACATTCTGACATCGACAATCACTTTGTAATGAACATCTGAATTGCGACACATAACTAGAACTTCCGATACTCTGACCAATCTACAAGTCCCAACCTGCTGCTCGTAGTGCCTTTAGGTACGAACTGCGATCTCGACTTCCGACATGGCGGTCATACTTCCTCAAGAACGCCCTTCCACCAGCTTTGGCCGTAATACCCATACTGAGAAACTGAAAAGGCATATTCAAAATACGCAGGAAAGAACCCGCTATATTCCCAGTCAATAATCCCCGTGATTTTTCCATTGTGGACCATAATGTTCTGAGGGAAAAGGTCTCCGTGGGTTAGGAAATTCTTTTGAGTGCCCATCAAATGCGAGGGAGGCCTGTAATTTCCACCGTGTAGAAGTTTCCTTGATTTGGGAATAGCACCACTGGTCAAATATTTATTTCTCTGAATTAAAAGGACCTGCGAAAGAAAACCGAATGGGATCAAAAACGTTCCGTATGGGTTGCTTATCAACCCTGCCAATATATGGCATTTTGCACTTCCTCATAATGGCTAGCTGCTGCCTAAGCTGTTCTTTGATTGAAGCACGCTGAATATCATCGAGGCTGGGCCACACTTTAAGAAGACTGTCACCTGGTATGAAATCGCTCACCATTATGGTCCTATCATCCGTGCCATGAAGGCACCCCGATACCGTAGGTGCTGCAACTCCCATATCTGAAGCATACTGCATCATATCTGCCTCTGACTTGCTGAAGAAATCTCTCGGCTTGGATTTCAACGCAAGGACTCGGCCATCTGGGTATTGTCGACGAACCACTGTATTTCCATACGCATTTGAAACCTCTGTTTCTTGATCGTGACCAGATATGTCTAAAGCCATATCTATAAGTTAGGTACCTAGGTATGTCAAATGCCAATGAACAAGAAGGTACTTAGATTTACCTCCCCTGACGAGGTAGACGCCTAATTGTATCAGTTTTGCACCTTTTATATTTCGATCTCTGATAGAGCTACAAAACAGTTTTTGGCGCAATACCCTAACCCGATCACAGCGTAGCGCGTATCACTTGTATCTTCGACATTATAAGGCCTCAGTTTCTCACTGGAGGGGAGATTTTCCTGCCCCTATAATCAGGCGGACTGTTCTTTGCTACACATGTAACATTCAAGTCACATATGAGATTCGCGACGCTTTTGCGAGTGAAACAGACATGGATATCAAATCATTAATGCAGCTCCAGTGCTAGCTAGGGGCTGCTATCAAAGAGAGTATGTGTTTAATCTCCTGTGCTTTTAGGGTACACGGGAGTTCCTGGAGCATAATAAGGAGACTCCCCCCCGAAGGAAAGTAAGAACCGCAGATGACCGCTCTTCATCACTGCCCCAAGCCATCAAAGATTAGGTAACAGTGGCTTCAGACTGTAGTTTCCTACAACCATGTTTACGAGGTGCTAGAGATTGCCTGGGACAAAATCTAGCACAAGCCGAACTCGTTTTTGCCCTCGGACATCTGCCTTCAACTTCAACCTATCTTTACGCTCCGGAAAAATGGGAAGGAAGATCAGAAAACATATACAGTCTGGATGGAGAATCCACTCCTAGTCTGCTTGACTTTTAGAAGTTGAGTTTCACCGGATGTTAGGTATACCGAATACGAGTATCCTGCCCAGTTTATACTTGATATCTCTCATGGCCCCTATTATTTCTCTTTTAGGTTGTCAGTTTCTGTGTCACGCTTGCATGTCACTTGTACTCGATCAATCCATAGTGATGCCGCATATGCACTTACAATCTAGTTCGATTGCCATTCCTTGTACCACCTAACAGCGATATCCGTAAAGACCGGCGATTTCGGATAATTTTGGGTAGATTGAACATATATTTCTGTGTGTCAACTACACATAACGAGATTTAGATTACTTCTTACAGTAGCCATGCTTTCAATTGGGGCAGTAACAGGGTCCATCAGTGATGAGCCATTGTTTACCTCATATCCGTCAATGAATAGAGAAGAAGGTTTATTTCGGTACCTATAAAGCCTTGTATCAGATAAAGCACACATGGTCTCACAAACCGGTTACCAGTGGCTTGTTACTGTACCATGTTACTAGTATTTCTCTCAGTATAGCCAACCTTGGAAGTTGACACGCTCCATTCTATGGTTTCCACAGCTTTATTTCTATAATTAGACCCAGCTACCCTTTCAGATTCAAACATTAATCAAACGCATGGCTTTGTGGATTGCGCATTTAAGCTGAAAGATAAGATCGTTCTAATCTCCACCCTTTGCAGTAGCCCCCAAGCCCTGTTCCACCGTGCTGATATCGTCAGTTGGGGGATTCACAGCAGGCCCTTGTTTACGCGTATCTGGAACATGTGTCACATCCTCTGTGTGATGCTCCTTCCGAAGATCGACATGTTTTTCCAGAAAAACACAACTGAAGCCGAGACATGACACTCCGACGACAATCAGCCAAACAACGCGCAGTGCCTTCACGTAGACATCCACAACTTGATGTCGTGTCGCAGCAGGCAAAGAGGTAATAAATCCTCCACTCGCGTACGAGTATGCCTTCCCGTCAGCCAATGCCTCCCGTATCGCTGCTAGATTCACATTATCCGCCGCGGTGATCAACCCGAGATGGGCGTCTATTTGGCTGTTGAACACAACGGATGCCATGGTAGCACCCCAAACCAAGCCAAACGAGTGGATAAATGAGTACGTCCCTGTTGCCACTGCTACGTCTGACTCTGGCAGTGGAGCCAACGTAGATGGGAAAGTAGCTGTAAATATCATGCCTGTACCGCCAGATACAAGGATTTGATAGCCGATCCAAGCGCTTCAGCTGGATGACTGACCGAGAGTTGAAAGAAGACCGGCTCCAATGGCGCTGAACATGAAACCAGCCCAGTGGATAGGGATATATAGTCCTGTTTTGGACATGAATACTCCAGTTAGGCCGCCAAAAGGGATGATGGCAAGTGCGAACGGCAAAAAGTAGACTCCGGACATAAGCGGAGAGGCGCCCTTGACGGCCTGAAAGTAGATTGGAAGAAAATATGAAATTGCTTGGAGAATTATGGCAGCCAGAAAAATGATTATGTAGCCAGCGGCAGAGGTGCGATGCTTAAAAATTCGTGGAGGCATGCTAGGTTCTTTGCAGATTGCCGACGGCGAGGATGCTTGATGCAGAGCAAATATGACACAACCTACCACTCCCAGGACCAAAGGAACAATGATATGCCATGAGTTCCATGGAAACTGGCTTCCTCCCATGATAAGGCCAAAGAAGATCGCAATCATAGAGGGGATGAAAACCAGGTTGCCTAGAATGTCGACACGCAAGAGAGCATGCCGCCACGTTGGACTGCGGTTGTCATGTCTTAGTTTGAGGAAGAATAGGATAGCCAGCAGTCCAGGGGCTGATACACGAAGATTGATCCAGAAGACCCATCGCCATTGAGCCTCAGCTAGGGCACCTCCAATGATCGGACCAATCGTCGTTCCGATGGCAGCAGTAGATAATACAGCACTCAAATAGGGGCTTCGATGTCGAGGCGGCACCAGATCGCAAATGATGATATCTGACAAGACATAAAGTCCTGCTGCTCCGAGGTCCTGGATTGTGCGCCCAGCAATGAGCATCCCAGCAGTTCTCGCACCGCCGGATATGCCGCTACCTAAAGCGAAAAGTGAAATGGCAACTAGAATTGGGTGGCGATGGCCAAATATATTCGCGATCTGTCCGTAGTAGGGTTGGAGAACAGTAGTCGCAAACATCGTTCACCACCCAGACGTACTTCTCTTGGCCGCCGAGTTCTCGAGTAATGGTTTGCAGAGACGTGGTCACGATGGTTGCATCAATAGCGGACATAAATGACAAGAGGCATAGGACAACAAGAACACACCAAACCTGCCAGGATAGGCGGAAATTTGGGGCGTCTGTTGCTTCTCCTTCTCCCTGTCCTTCTTTGCGTGGCTGATCCATGGTTTTACTTCCGATTCACGTTCTATACCTAGGTAAAAGGAGAGATTTTTGTTAGGGATAATCCCTCTTGTTAGATCGTCTGTTCTTGATACAGAAGGGGTGTGTTTTGATATCTAAGTGAATTGCGTCACTATTAATTGAGTCTGTTTATCCCTTTTCCCCTGAAATTTTAAAACGTAGTGGTTAGTTAGATTAAAATAATAAATAAATAGATACCATTAGACAGGCCAAACTAACTAGTTGTAATTTCAGCGAACAATTGAGCAGACAAGGCTGCAAAATAAGAAGAAAGCCACGCCAATCAGATCACCCTGTCCGTTTTCCAGCTACTGCTGCGGCCTGCCAGCGCTTAAGGAGATGAGTTTGCAGCACAGTGGTTACACCGTTACACAAGTACTGTTACCGCATCATACACTTTTGGTTTGACGGCAAAATCGGAAGCCGAAGAGCAGAGAGAAACAGGTGGTCGTCATGGTCATGCAAGACTCGTCAGGCCGAAAAAGCCCCATGCAGCAATTCCCAAGCCTGAAGCTGTGCGAAAAATAGCCTTTTTGGGTACATCCTCCAGCATGCAAACATAGCCGTCAACCAGGCCAACGTAGGCACCTAAGATCGTAAGAACAGTATCGAATTCGACCAGCTTTCCTTGGAAATAAAAGGTAAAGAGAGACAATCCAATAGCAGTGATACGTCCTGAACTAAGGATCATCACCGACTGAGCCGGCTTGGAAATGGCGATACGTCGGGGGAGGCCGAACTCGAGGATGGCATGTTCAGCGTTGAAGAACGGTATCAAGCCTCCAAAAGTGGTTGCAGCGGCAACAAATAGGGGGGGCACATGCATTAAGCTGAAATGGTCAAGCATTGTCGTAAGCCTTAATATTTGATCAATGGAATAATCTAATGGGCGATAAACGAGTTGGAGTGAATCAAGTGCGTGAGTGCCTATGTAGGTACATAAATGGTCGATGAGGCTGAAGATGAAGGGGTTAAGGAGAAGAAAGAGCGATGCGGCACGTGCCTCTGTTCTTTGTTCCTTGTGTCACCGACTGTTTATTACTGTCTCGTTACAGGGAAGAATCAATAATATACCTAGATAGTACTATATAATTTCAATGTCGAGCCTAGCCTTCCAGAGTCACTTTTGTACTACATACATAATACCGACTAAAGATCTCCCCGTCTCCAGTCACATCTCCTACAGTATAGAATGCAGCCGATCCATCTGCCCCGAATGCGCCGATAGGTCTTCCGACTGTTTATTGTCTGTCACCTGCAGATACGCGAAAGTGTTGAGGTGGTGCTCATGCTCGTGGCTGAGATCATTGGACCTATTTACGTTCGATCTTGACCCCCAGCTATGCGATACCAACAGACTCGATTGAATCCTAGAATAAAATCGGCTTTGCGTGAAGTATTTCAACCAGAATGAGTATAAGGCTGGTGCGCAGCTAACGATGATGGTCCCAAAGGTTTCGGCAAATCTAAAATGTCCCATGAGTCGTTACTATGCTTTAGATTCAATAGGGTATGCTCTCAACTCACGTTGTAATCGCAAGGCCAATGCCAGTCCATATGGGATCATGTCCGAGAAATACGCGGACTCGAAAGCCCAGTGAAACGATGCTAGTGATAACGGTTCTTTTGTCAAGGAAAAAGACAGACTAATTAGCTTTCAGCGATGCCAATTACATAGGAAAGGAAAACTCACAGGAATCCCACAGAGAACACAATTCCCAGTCCAATTTTCTTTTGCCGACTAAGCTGCAGCCGAAATATGATGGGCCAAGGTACATATCACGAAGATGATCAGGTCAGCCACCACAGCAAAAACTCCGATGATGACGGTTGATGACACGGGCTGGCACATCTTGTGAACGCAGTGCTGTCCCACGCCTCTCCGTTCCTCGGAATACAGTATATAGCTGCAATGGCAATGTTGGATCCATAGAACAAGAAAAGAATAACAATGAGAAACTAGCATATAACACGCATCCATTGCACAATTCCAAAGTTTCGAAGATAAAGTGCCAGTACTGTGGCCTTGGTTGCCCATAGTGTCGGAGCTATAAGCATTTGCTGGACAAATTGTCTCTTTTTGATCCATGTCAGTGGCAATTTTCATATCTATCTCAGTACCTAGGTAGGGCGTTTTTACCTTGATAAACGATTCGGTTACAACACTGGCAGGAACATCCCAAGTATGTCTCCCTGCACCATCTCTCGTGACTTGTTTGGACTGGTTGTTAAATGAATAGTGTCATATAAAAAGAAGAAATCACTTGCTCACAGCTGTAAACTACGGCACAATAACCAATGCTTGCCATTTCTCCGAAAACACAAAGATCTAAAGAAATTTCAATACCTGCATATCATGATTCTGAAGAAGTAAGGGCTCTCACAGTCATCTATTCCCAGTCTCCCCGCATATTTGTAGTTCGTAGCCAGCCGTATTAGAGTAAAAACCCCGCTGATAACAACCAAAACAATACCGACTACCAGCACGGTTTGTTCTAGAGATGGAGAGCTAACAAAATTAGGAGGACCGCCATCTGGATTGGCAGCCAGGGGCACATTTGACAAATCAGCCATGACAAAAACCGAATCAATGAATGAGATGTGTGATTTGGTGTTTGATATGCTTATCTTTCCAATCCAATTTCGTTAACCAAACGATTGAAAAATCCCGAGTCGGTTCATTTTATGTATGAAGTCAAGAGATGTCGGTCTGTAGCATGCATGCACAGAGCCTGAAAAGGGAAACTATTTGACACGCCAGTTAAACAGCCAGAGAGCGATGGTTTCAATCAGTAAATGAGAATAGAGATTTTTATGTACAGACAAATCTCCCGATCAAATATTGAACAAGTAGTGCGGTCTATCGGAAGTGAAACGAACATCAATAAGTATCATAAGATAAAGAAGGCGAGAAAACGTATTTCTGCAGGCAGAGGATATCTGTAAAAGGAGGGAATAAAACAACTGATTCATATCGACATAAATTTCCCGAACTATGCATACCCCATAGCAATAAGAACAACAAGCAACAGAATACCCAACAGCCATATCTGAATCAAGCCGATACGGTTGGTATGTCTTCAGATGATGCGTGGCTCTTAGAAGCTTTATTCTCCTTATTCTTCTTCTTTTTGTCAGCTTTGCTTTTCTTGGTGGCAGCTTCCGCCATCAGTTGTTCAAAAGCCAGGTAGTCGCCTTCTTCATCGGGGTCACGTGCAGCCTAGATATAAAACGTTAGTACATAGTACATACTTTTGATTCGTTGTCTCATCTCTTATGGACGTGCTTACCTTCTGGTAGATTGTACCAGCAATGACCAAAGCATGCGCACGCTCCACGCGCTTATCAAGCTTCACGGACTTGTCTCCCAGCACTTTGTCGCAGACATCCCGTAGCACAGATTGGATTTCAAACTTGCTTCCTCTCCACGCTGCTGCAAGAATCTTCCCGGTAACTTTCCTTTCGTACTCGGCTTTCTTCTCATCGGTCCAGTCAGCGCCACCTTTCTCTTCTAGTTTCGCCATTTCTTCCATAGTCATTTGCGCATCAATGGCCGTGGAGATCGTGCCCCATGTCTCCTTAGCCAATGTTCCCTTATCCTTTAAACGGGAGAAAAAGCCGGAGATGCCCAGAAATTTTTGAGACTTCAGGAATGACGTCGCCTTCTGCAGGTATGTTTGTCCAATGGCATGGAGAATCTCTAGTCCAAAAGATTCCATCTTCAGATTCTCTACTTCAAGGCGGATCTTCTCCTCAAATGCGTGCGTGACTTCTGGACCTTTGTCCGTCTCTGTCCAAACACTAATGCGGTCAATGAGTTTGCGTACCAAGGTGTCAACCCGATCCTGACGAGCCTTCCGTCGTTCTTCTTCATACTGGGCTAGCCGCTCTTGCTGCTCCTTGGTAAGACCGCCTTTTTTCTTTTCCCTCTTCCGCAACTCCTTTTCTTCAGCTGTGACCCCAGCAGCTTCCAATCTCGCCTCTTCTTCTGACTTGTCCATAATTGCTTGCTGGCCCCAGTTGCGGTGGGGAGTGCTTGTACCAGAACTACGTCCTGATTCTGCAGCAGCAGCAGCCGCAGTGGCAGTATGCGTTCCAGTTGGCGCCCCATGCTTCGCCGCTGTCTGCTGTTGTTGGTCGTCATCGTGGATATTCAGCTTCTCCTCAGCAGCCTGTTCCAACTCCTCCTCTTCCATCTGCTGCATGGTGATATCCATGGTGGTTGTTAGGTCTTTCATGAGAGAAATTTCGCCAATAAGGTCGACGAATGCCTCGCCACCGAATATCATGGTAAAAAATTGCGCCGGGTCCTCTGTCACAGCTGTGTTAGTTCGCTCATTATCTAATATAGTGCTTTTATGATCCAGCGGAGAGGGGAGAATAGCATACCAAAACCTCCGCCTGGGACAGCTTGGTCCTTGCCGAACTTATCGTATTGCTTCCGGAGCTCGTCATTGCTTAGCACTTGGTAGGCTTCTCCAATCTGGACGAAGGTAACATATCAGCATTGTATCACAAAACAATCATATATTTATTAATGCCCGTTCCTAGAGCGAGGTGAGGTAGTTCCGGATGGTTCCGTACCGCTTGGAATCGAGCATGCGCGGTCTCATCGCCGGGGTTTTTATCTAGAATTCAAAGGCATCATTAGCTGCCGCCTATTTGTATACCGGACGGTCAGCATACCGGGATGCGTGGTGATGGCAAGCTTCCTGTATGCCTTCTTGATTTCCAGCTCGGTGGCTGTTGGCGGCACGCCAAGTGCATCATAGTAGGCGGTGTCGACAACCATGGCCAAGCGATATTTTTTTTAACAGGGCAATGACTCTGATATTATCCAGCACGGACCTGATGTCTCCGTGATAGCTGTTTCAGAAGTAAGAGGTACGTTTTCTGTCTGCCTGTTAGTATGTCGCTGTCTGTCCAATCGCATCTGATTTGTTCTGAGGTCATGGTTTTTTTGGGCTTCCCCGCTATGTTTGCACTGTTTGCCTTTTGGCCACAGCTGCCCTAGGCTGCAAGGCTGCAAGGCTGCCAACGAGTCGCCAAGCCACGCCGGGCCGCTGAGTTTTTCTGAAAATCTCCGCCAGTCCTTTTGGCTTTTTGCTTCCCCAGCAGCAGCTTCCCCTTTTACCTTCCCGGCTGAATTTTCTTCGCTTCGCTCAACGCGACCACCGCTGCTTCTCCTTTTCCATATGATGGGGAAGTCTGCTAGGCCTCTCTCTCATCCACGATTTGGCCTAATATTTCCTATTGGTCATTGATCAACCTTATCGAATTCTCAGTGCACACCACCAGACTCTTGCTTGGCGGGATCAACTGCGTGGTTTGCGCACCGCCATCATGGGCCTTCTCGGGGATATCGCATATCTCGCCTTCCATCCGAATCAGCTGAGGTCCATCATCCAATGGTACGTATGTCTTGAATTGGAGAATGCTAGCTTTTGCGTTCCATGTCTAATTGCATTGCCATTGGCTGGATAGGAAAGTATGGCACAACCCTCCGCACGAGCGCGATGTTTCAAAGGATTCTGAGTCGCTGAAAAAATGCTTCCACTTCCTGAAATTGACCAGCAGGAGCTTCTCCGCCGTCATACTGGAGCTCCACCCAGAGATGCTGGTTCCTGTCACTGTCTTCTACCTTGTTCTCCGCGGGCTGGATACCATTGAAGATGATACGTCTGTGCCGTTTGATGTGAAGGAGCCGTTGTTGCGGGACTTCAAGAACATCATAGAGAAGGACGGTTGGACCTGGAATGGCAATCGTCCAGAAGAAAAAGACCGGCAACTCTTGGTCGAATTTGATAATATCATTGCCGAGTACAAGCCGCTGAAGCCGGCGTACCGTGCAATTATCAAGGATATAACGAATAGAATGGGAAATGGTATGGCTGATTTCGTCTACAAAGCTGAGACCAACGGCATCAGTGTGCAAACAGTGGAAGAATATGATCTCTACTGTTATTATGTAGCGGGCCTTGTCGGGGAGGGTGTAACTCGGCTATTCGTCGAAGCACAATTTGGCAACCCAGGATTGCTATCACGCCCCAACCTTCATAAGTCCATGGGTTTATTTTTGCAAAAGATCAACATTATCCGTGATGTCCGCGAGGACCATGATGACAAGCGACATTTCTGGCCCAAAGAGATTTGGTCCAAGCATGTTGATAAGTTCGAGGACCTTTTTGACCCTCAGTATAAAGAAGCCGCTTTGAACTGCAACTCAGAAATGGTCCTGAATGCTCTCAATCATATCGAGGAGTGTCTCTTCTATCTCGCCGGGATCCGGGAGCAAAGTGTGTTCAATTTCTGCGCTATTCCACAAGCCATGGCTATTGCAACACTGGAGCTGTGCTTTCGCAATTACTCCATGTTCCAACACAACATCAAAATTACCAAGGGTGATGCTTGCAGGTTGATGATTGAGTCGACACAGAATCTGAGAGTTCTCTGTGACACATTCCGCAGATATACCCGCAAGATTCATCAGAAAAACACACCCAAGGATCCTAACTTTGTGAAAATCAGCATCGTTTGTGGTAATGTAAGTGAAGTTTCCCTGCTGTCTACTTTGTACATGATAATAACACACTTGGGGCGCAGATCGAGCGATTTATTGAGACACTTTTCCCATCGCAGAAGGCTGAGGATGCCAAGACCAAGCTGGCTGGGCGCTCAACCGAAGAAGAGGAAAAGAAAAAGAAGCAAGAACAAGAGTCCTGGGAAGACCTCAAAATGATGCTGATGATTATGGGCGGTATTGTCTTCATACTTACCGTCATACTGGTACGTATACATCCATTCGTCAGCCGAGCAAACTTTGTCTGACTATGCATACAGTTCTTTGTGGCTTGGCTATTAGGCGCGCGGTTTGATTTGGCCCTGGCTGAGATCAGAAAGGGCAATTTCCTTCCGCCCAATAAAGTTGCTCATTCAGAGCTATAACGTTACTACCGATTGATCCGAGCATACATTTTTCTCGAAAGAGTCACCTTGATACCTTGTCTATTTTTGTACGATGGATATGATATTCTGTCAGCGGATTGACAGCAGTTGTACAGGCAGTATAAATGATTGTATTACTAACTACCTAATATATGACCAGTACCCTGGTCTTGCAACATACTACTTCTGTTCCACGTTTACCCTTTCTGAGACATAGCACGGATGTCAAATTGCGACTCAGCCTTTCCATGGCTGCAGTTGTGCCGAAGAAGTGCTTACATTGAATCTTTCATGTCGGGGATGTACTAGATTTGTGTCTTGTCTGCTTGATTGCGGGCCATGGCGCACGTCCATTGAAGAACCGAGACATTGTAGAGTTTACATCCTCCCATATATGTAGAACTGTACATTTAGATCTATTTTCAATATAAATTGTGGTTATCTGATCATCTAATCTATCTAGGTATGTAGCCTTGAAAGCACGTGACAAATCCGGATATATTTTTAATTTAGCGATGAGAAAACTGAATACGTATGTATCAAGTTAAATATTCAAGCAACACGAGGGCGATAAGATCAAATCCCTGTCAATGTGTCTCGTTTTATATTTAAAGACTAGGCCAAACACTGCACCGTTCATATCGAGAAGTTGGCCTCGGCCTCTTGCTGTATCAGTCATATACAATTACAGGCCGACCATTTTTGCAAACAGGTATATCACCATGAGTGAGCAAAGCGACAATAGAAATAAAAGCGATGAAGAACTGCCGAAGCTCACTCCGGCCGAGTTTCATGGCTACAATCGCATGGCTGAGCACATGGATTACTTTGTATATATTCCTTCGTTTGATGCTTTATAATATCTGGCCGGCCATAGGTAAAATGCCTACTAATATACATTGTTCTAGCATAACCATTTCCGGCAGAACTGGAACGAGCTCTACTCTGCCTGTTGCAACAACAAACGACCGACAGGCGTGTCAATCCGGCAATTTCTAAACATGGGAATGGAATTCCTCTCGCAGCTCGGCCTACACCATAGCATCGAGGAGCAAAGTATCTTCCCGGTGCTGGCTAAGAAAATGCCCGAGTTTAGGAGAGAAGTATATCTGCTCAAACAGCACAAAGAGATCCATAAGGGCATGGATAAGCTTGAAGGTTATCTGATGGCGTGCAAATCCGGGGAGAAGGAGCTAAGGCTGGATGAAATGAAGAGGGTCATGGATTCCTTCGGAAAGGTGTTGTGGGATCATTTGGATGATGAGGTTAGGACTCTTGGGGCCGAGAATATGAGGAAGTACTGGACGCTGGAGGAGATTAAGAGGTTACCGATGTGAGGATGAATATTGCATAGAAAAGAATCAGTGAAAAACCTGACTAAATAAACAAATACCGACATCCAATGATTGAATCATTGTAAATTTGCCCTCATGAAATCGGCAATATGCTTGGCTGCTGGTCCTACAAACTCCTCTTTATCATAAAAGTCGATGTGCGTTCCCTTAGGAACAACAATCTTCTTAGCTGCACCGCCAATGAGCTTATCCAACTTGTCCGAATGCCATCTAGAAGTTGCCTTCTCACCAACAATTGTCAGCACGGGTTGCTTCAAATACAAGTCGGCGAGATGGAAAGCATCAAAGTTGAGCGCAAGCGGGAGACTTCGAAGCAGCATCTTGTTCTCAGCCCGGGGATGTTGTGCCCGCGGAGTCATGTAGTACTCGTGCGCCTCCTTGAGGTCATAGGGCGTCTTATCATCGACTGGCTGTATGTATGGAGCAGTGGCTGCAGCTGCTTCCGCACCGCCATTCTCAGCTTCAACTTTGAGAAGCTGGGAGATCATCTTGAGAGTTTCCACATGCTTCTTGGGATCTTCATCGCCAGCCCAGCCTAGACGACCCGCATCACCCAGATTCATCATGCTCACTGCAGCGACTGCTTTCAAACGGTAATCGGCCTTTGCAGCCGCAACTGCGTAACCGCCGCCAGCACATATGCCAACAACGCCGACGTTGTCGGTGTCAACGTCACCTCCGAGGGATTTTTGGATGTAATCCACGACACTAGAAATGTCACTCACGCGCTGCGAGGGATCTTCGAGATAACGTGGCTGACCGCCGCTTTCTCCTTGGAAGCTTGCATCATAGCAGATAGTTGTGAAACCATGCTGGGAGAGTTTCTGCGCATAAAGGCCTGCTGCTTGCTCCTTGACTCCTCCAGCGGGGTGGACGACTACTAGTGCAGGCGGTTTTGTTGTGGTTGCTGGAGAGGCTTTGTATAGAAGGCCGGCCAAGGCAATGTTGCTCCCTTTGGGAATGGAGATTGCTGACATTTTGGGGAAAGTTAGGTAATAAGATGGTTCTTTTCAAGGTTACCTGTATAAATCATGCACTCAGCACAAGGGCATGCAATTGTTATATACTTGCTGGAGCGATTCAGCTGGGATCTGCAACTGGTTTCAGCCGCGGTGGAGCTGACTGCATCACTCCAGACTTATTGGGAAGTTTGTCTTATGTGCATGCATGATCGTCCTTAGGCTTAGAAAAGCAAGGTCGTGGGGAAAGTCCTCGTTCTGGAAGAAGTTCTGTCAGCTCTCTGTCTAGAAATATAGCGCTTAAAATATCAGAGTCGGGTAAATTGTTAACAGCAGATGCATGATTGTTGGAAAGTACGAATCTACCATCTTGCTACGGTGTCGCTTCCATTCTCGCTAAAATTTAGCATATGAATGGACATAGACAGCTTTCGCACTTAGATCAGGCGATTAGCGACGGAGGGGGATTGGTGGTCAATAGGTAGGCATCTTTTCCGAATCGCACGACTACCACCGCTCTTCTCTCCAGACACGATTCAGTTCTCGTTCAGACACTTGAAAATTTCCCATTTCGACTCTATCCGAGCTATTCATGAGGCACGTTTGATATTCAAGGATGGCTAGTCCGCTGAACATCGCGCCGGGTGACTACAAAGCATATATGGAATATGCTCTTCAACAAGCTCGGCTTCCTCCTCCAGCACCTACGAAATTTTGCGTCGGAGCAGTCCTTGTTGATGCAGACAAGAATGAGGTTTTGTCGACTGGATATTCGATGAAACTCCCAGGGGATCGACCGGGAGACCCGGGCAACACTCATGCTGAACAGTGCTGCTTAATTAAGATTGCTGAGAAGTACAATCTTCCGGAGGAGCGACTAGGAGAGGTGTTGCCAAAGAACACCGTCCTATACACGACTATGGAACCCTGTAATAGAAGATTAAGCGGAAACAGGACATGTGTGGAAAGAACTTTGCAGCTCTCAGGGGTAATCAAGACTGTCTATGTGGGAATCAAGGAGCCGGAGATTTTTATTGGTGAAAATATGGGAAGAAAGAGACTCGAAGATGCAGGCGTCCCCGTTCAACTTGTGGAGGGTATGGAGGATCGTATTTTGCAGGTCTCAACTGCAGGGCACGGAAAATAGGGACTGTAAACACGCACCTAGTACACAATTTATAGTCGGATGAAAATCCAGTCTGCAAAGATTCCGCCACCGCAGCCAAGATTATGCACATCACGCATCAAATTTCTTGCCAAACTCTGTTAACTGGTTTTAATCGTTCACGCATAGACAAAGAAAGAAGTTTCCTTAATCATGACTTGTGAATTTGGCAACTCGCTGGATCTCATTCTGCGAGATGGACAGTTGGACCCGAGCGTTGTCGCGGGTAATCCCCGTCATTACTGTAAGCATGTCATGATAATTTTACTAACTGCAAACAAAGAATTGCCGAAAGACTGTCGAATTGTGTCTACAGAGCGTCATGGCATCAGCTTTTGGGCTCAAACTGGTCGAATCAACGTTGAATCAAATGACGGAATGTCTCTCTCTTTCTTCATAAAGGTCTTGTTGAACGAAACGGGCAAGAATATGGTTCTCGGGGAGTTTGAGTCTATGAAGGAAATATCCATGTTGTTGCCTGATCTTGCACCAAAGCCTATCGCATGGGAAACGTATAAGAATGTACCGAACATGCATTTTTTCCTATGCGAGTATCGGGAAATGGTAGACGAGATGCCAGACCCGCACAAATTTGCAGCTCGCCTTGCAGAGCTGCATGAAAGCAGCAAGTCAACGAACGGTAAATTTGGCTTTCATGTGACAACTTACAGTGGCAATTTACCTCAATATACAGACTGGGAATATAGCTGGGAGTCTTTCTTTTCGAAGAGTTTGAAACAAGCCCTGGAACTGGAGCGGCGAGCGAAAGGGCCAGACCCCGAGCTTGATGTGCTCGTTCCGATCCTCTTTGACAAAGTCATACCTCGTTTGCTTCGGCCTTTGGAGAGCGAGGGGAGAAGGGTGAAGCCGTCACTGGTCCACGGGGATCTTTGGTATGGCAATTCTGGAATATATGTTGAGACTGGCGAATCCCTTGTTTTTGATGCATGCTGCTTCTACGGTCATAATGAGTGTAAGTCGATATTACTGGTCTCCATGAACGGACATGTCAGGCTTAACAAATGTTCGCTTGACAGACGAATTTGGCCAGTGGCGACCAATTTGCAATCGATTTGGCAAAGAGTACCTAGCGGCATATCACTCTTACGTTGAAATTTCACCTTCTAAAGAGGATTATGACGGTCGTCTGGATCTTTACAAGCTGTAAGCAATGCCAACCCTTGGACCTATTGGTTGCTAATGGTAGGAAGGAGATTCAATACTCACGTTTCCGCCCTCTTCGTCGAGAATAGTACACTCAGAGAACAGTATGGACATGTCCTTTGAACATTTTTCAACGAAAACTAACAAATTGTAGGATGGTCAATGGCATTAAGGATTTGGTCGAGAGGTATGGTTAACAACGAAATGCAGAAGGACTTAGTTTGTAACTGGAATAAATCGAGTCAGCTTCACATATTGCAAGTAGTTTCTCACTACAGAGTATACAAGTGTCGAGAGATGCTAGAGCAGATGCCAACTTGGAATTTAAGGTGCGAAAACATTGTTACAAACTTACAACTAAATACTTGTAAAATTACTAGCGTGTTAAGACTAAGCCCAAATAATACTAGTCTGTATTTATCCTTTAAACGCATCTCCAACGTCGCCGTAAATGTAAATACTTGATCATCAATCTCCTAAAAGCGCTTCCAGTTCTTATCCTCTGGATTGACCGCATTCTCCAGCGAAGACAGCCAGAGAAAAGAATACGATTTTTTTGCCTTTCTCAATCAGATCACCAAATCTGATATTGATACTAGCTGGTCCACAGCTAGTGTCTCAATGACGCAAGCAGGTTTCCTCAAGTTCCAATGAATTTACGTCTCTTGTACAGAGAAATCAGGTCTTCAATCTATGACACAACCAACCATTTAGAACGTCATTGTGATTGTATCATATGCAATATATATATCAACACGTAACTACAAGGTGATGTAGCATTCCGGAGAACAGATCTTCTGAACGACGATATATCCATTGAGCAACGATGTCAAGCGCAATCGTTACTGGTGCTACCGGTAAACAATCGCCCCGATGAATCGGTCCATAGATCAACTGATATAAAAACGGAATCTGACAACGAGCAGGCATGCTCGGCCGCGAGGTGGTCCGCCACCTGGGCCAAAACCCGAAAGACTGGCCTACCGTCCACGCTCTATCGCGGCAGCAGAAGGAGAACTTCCCACCCAACGTCATCCACGATGCTATTGACCTCCTGGCCCCGGACGCCAATGCTCTCGCCGACAATTTTCTTCAAAGTAGCCTCAAAGACACAATTGCCTCCGGCGGCGTCGAATACATCTTCTTTAACGCCTATTTCGCGCGGCCAGACGAAGCTGAAGCAACACGCGTAAATTCCGCGCTGCTGTGGAATTTCCTGCAAGCATTGCATATAACTGGCGGGGACAAAAAACTGAAGAGAATTATCCTGGCTACAGGCGCAAAACACTATGGAGTGCATTTGGGGCCCGTGAAATTGCCCATGGAGGAAGATGACCCGTGGATTGAGGAAGACGAGAAGGCGGGTAGACCGTCGAATTTCTACTATGCACAGCAGAAAATTTTGAGAGAGGAACAGCGGGGGAAGAAGTGGGATTGGGTTGTGACGTATCCGAATGATGTTATTGGTGTTGCAAAGGGTACAGCATAACTTTCTGTAGTATCTTTCTGGACGTTGAACATACTGACCATGACAAGGAAACTTCATGAATCTCACTACTGCGGTCGGCCTCTACGCTAGTATCAGCAAAGAGCTCAACGAGCCTTTCATCTTCCCCGGCTCACCGACCTTCTATATGGGCCTCGACTCTTTCACTGCTTCATCGCTGCACGCCGACTTCGCGCTGTGGGCGGCCAAGGAGCCGCGTGCCAGTAATCAGGCCTTCAATGTCGTAAACGGAGACGTACAATCATGGCAAACACTTTGGCCACGCCTAGCCGAGCGATTCGGTGTGAAAATCCCTGCAGATCAGTTCTCTTCGTCCTCGAGTGGCAGTACCAAGGGGATGGTGACCCCTCTTATAGAGAGCCCGCCACTCCTGAACCAAGCAACAAGCATGGGAATCTCCGGTCATGTCCCTCGCGGCGAAGTCCGCGCACAAATAGACTTGGCAGAATGGAGCAAACGGGCCGAAGTGAAAAAAGCATGGGATCAACTTGCTAATCGCGAAGGATTGGACAAAGATGCATTTGAGAAAGCAACCTGGCAGTTTCTGAACTTTGTTTTGGGTCGGAACTTCAACCTTGTGATTAATATGAACAAGGCAAGGAAATTTGGATATCACGGGTCGGTTGATACTTGGGACGCGCTTGCAGCGGCGATGGATGAGCTGGAGCAGGAGAGGATTTTGCCTAAGAGAAAGTAGGATTGTGAAGTGTCTGAAGAAATAAGCAAGTCTGATACTGTATAGGCGTATTGAAATTACCGTAAAATACTAGTGTATGGACTAAGCCTAAATGGACCTAGCCATGTTCAATATGCGTCCGCCTTTCAAGTTTCAACTTCATGGTTCACGCGTTAAGACTCGACTTACCTGTCAACGACCCTCTTTATGAAACAAGCGTCATGACGCGTCATGGAAAACGACGGAGAGAACAATACAAGTCCGTCGTCGCAAGAACACAAGAGCCTGAAGTATTCGTTGCTGGGACCATCGCTGCTGAAAGCGGGACAGGACGCGGTTGACCAGCGCAAAGTATGCTGCCAGCCTACACTCTCCTTAGTCATCGCTAACTGAATCGCAAAACAGGTTTCAGAAATAATCTACAATGCTTCCAAAGGCTCAAAGTTTTTCAATCACGAAGAAGCCAGAGATAAGCTTCTCACCGAGAAAATTGGGCAAATTCTAGCCCGCAAGGCTCGTTTAGAGCGTCTCGACTTGTCAGCAGACCTTAGACGTGCAGATGAATGTATCGCCGAGTTGGAGCTCACGCGCGACCTTACTCAAACCGTCATTCATGTGGACTGCGATGCCTTTTTCGCAGCCGTCGAGGAGCTGGACCGGCCCGAGCTTAAAAGCGTGCCTATGGCAGTAGGCAAAGGGGTCCTAACAACATGCAACTACCTTGCTCGTAAGTTTGGCTGTCGTAGCGGCATGGCTAGCTTTGTAGCGAAGAAATTATGCCCCAACTTGATATGCATTCCCCCAAACCCGGAAAAGTATAATGCCAAAGCGGAAGAAATCCGAGCGATTTTCGTCGAGTATGACCCTTGCTTTGAAACTGCCTCGGTGGACGAGGCCTATCTCAACATCACAGCTTACTGTGATGAAAATGAAATGGATCCGCAAGAAGCGGTGCAACAAATGCGCGCAAGGATCTTCGAAGAAACGAAAGTCACCGTATCAGCAGGCATCGCGGCCAACGCCAAACTTGCTAAAATCGCCTCCAACCAGAACAAGCCGAACGGTCAATTTTACATACCGAATGAACGTGAAGCCATCATGTCCTTTGTGAAAGATCTGCCAGTTCGTAAAGTCAACGGTATCGGCCGAGTTTTGGAACGAGAGCTAAAAGCTATCGGAATTGAAACATGCGGCGACATCTATTCGCAAAGAGCACTACTGAAGAAACTGTTTGGGGAGAAAGCTTTCCATTTCTTAATGCAGTGTTATCTTGGTCTAGGACGGACAAAGATTCAACCAGCAGATGACTACGAGCGCAAGAGCGTAGGCACTGAAAGCACATTTTCAGAAATAAGTGATCCAGATGCTATACGTGGTAAACTTCGGTGGGCAGCGGATGAGCTTGAAAAGGATCTTGCTCGCACGCAGTTTAAAGGACGGACTTTGGTGCTGAAGATCAAATTACATACATTCGAGGTCTACACTCGACAAGTTGCGCCTCCGAAAGCCGTCTATCTTGCCGATGATTTATACGACTACGCATTGCCAATGCTAGCAAAGTTGCAGAAGGAGATCCCGAATATGAGGTTGCGATTACTTGGTTTAAGATGTACGCATCTTGTCAGTACGAGGAAGATCGGTCTGGAATTCTTTGGATTAAAGTCTACTACTACACAAAAGCCCCCTGATCTCATCACCGTCGAAGGTCTTGACAATGACGAACCCTACCCTCAAAGCGACGCCCGTGAAACGCAATCTAGCACGGAGCAAGACTTCGAAAATGCCGCGCGGCAGGAAAGACAAGATGACATGGAAGAGCTTGAAAAGCTCAGTCAGGAATATGCCGATAAGCCACGTCCGTTTAAACAGTTATATCCTGCCACTAGCAGAGAAGAAGCATCTACATCAGCATTAGAATCAAAATTAGCAACGGCATCTCGCCCAGATTCGATAGCCCTACACCATTGGACCTGTCCAATCTGTTCCCGGCCACAGGCAGCCGATGACAAAAAGTTCAATGAACACGTTGACTATTGTCTATCCAAGCAAACAATCATGGAGGCTGTCAAGACCTCGTCATCACCGTCATCATCGTCCTGCACTGTAGCGGAGCGCTGTTCGAGACACGCAGCAAATTCTCCAAATGACTTGAACGCGTGGAATGCCAAAGATCAGTCCACAAGGAAGAGAAAGCTGAGCACTGAGACAACGTCGCGACAGCGAAGGTTATTTTTCTCTTAAATGATCGCTAACCAACTCCTCTGAGCTGGTCGTTAATTTCCTATTCCCTCTTTTTATATTGCCTTGTCTAGCTGCCTTGGATACCCACAATCTCGCGCCGTGTATGGCTCATGAACCTTTACCATACCACCTCTACATAGAAATATAATGCATTCATGATATTGAGTGTTCGCAATTTCTTTCATTGGCTCTAGTTAGTTACCTAGGTTCTTCGCATCATGCCTATTTGGGGGTATCATACAAACAAAAATGACAATGACAAATGACAGGATATAGAGTTAAGAGTGGCGATGGTTGTTTGCGCAGAAGGTATGGTATCACATATGCTTATCAGACAAGAAAAGGACCTAAACACCATCTAAAGCAGTATAACGACTCAAAGAGAACGACCAAATCAAAAAATACAGAAGAATAGTGTAATAAATGATGGGAAAAGCTTGCTTGCCAAAAACAGAAGAAAAGAAAAGATATTCACGGTTTGTTGTTGAAAAAGATGCAGGTTGTATTATAAAATGAGGAAAGTGCAAAAGAAGAGAATGAAAAAAAGCCGAGATCCTGCCTCGGGCATTCTGTTAGTTCAGAGATAAATCCAGGTCAGCGGGTTCTGGGGTGATGTCAAAATTAAAATCGTCTTTAACTTCAACTGCAGGACTCAAAAGACCGCGGCCTCTGCCTAGCTCTTCTTCCAGCTCATCCGGGGCTAGGACACGTCCGCCGATCTCTATATCGTTAACGTGGACATTGTATTCAAGAGCCTTTTTGCCCTCTTTAATCAGTTCTTCAGTCCAGCCAATGCACCTCTTTAGGCTTCGATTGAGCTTTTGGCTGTCGATAAGCAATTCTTGATGCTTGGCCAGATCGAGCATAAATCGCTTCTCGTCGTCAACGCGATGCCGGGAGTCATTATCTGCTAAGCTGTTTGGACTCGTCGTACCATCCTCCATGAAGGAGTCGTGGTCACTTTCTTCGGACAATTCGTCATTCGAATATATGGAAGAAAGCTCACTAACATCTTCGTTTTCACTGACTACGGACAGTCCCGCCCCCGATGTAGACCGAACGGAAGCGGTTATTGACAAACGACCCGAACGGCTGAGACGTCGAAACCTGCGTAGTTCTGCATTTTGTTTTCGTAATTCACGTTCAAGGGTACGATTAATAGCCAATAAAGAGGAATTGCTGATTTCGAGGTCTAACACTTTCCGTTCGGTACGAGCGTTAATGGCCCCCTCCCCGAACGCATTTGGTCCTTCCAGTTTAATAGGACTCTGGGGTACAGTTAGAGGGGTGTCCCGGTGATCGGTCAGTTGGATGAGTGGGTTTGGCGGAATGTGAGGGCTATGGGGTAGTGGGTCGGGTGGACTGCTCAATGCTTCGGGTAGAAAGGGCGAGGACGAAATCGGAGTGACACGGCGAGAAGCCACATGAGGGGAAGAAGTATGTGTTGTAGAGTCTACACTGCATGACTTTCTGTGGGTTGGAAGTGATGGAAGCTGAGGGGACCGGACTGGTCCTGGCGAGTAACTATCATGGGATACCGATGTGTTATGTGTAGAGGTCTCTTCGAAATGGGGACTTGGCTGAAGACCAGCCTCTGAAGAAGATCGAGAGTTGTAATCTACAAGCTGTGCAGTCCGTAGCCTTGGCGAGAGCACAGGGGGGCTTTTAGCGCCTGCAGGGTGCCGGGAAGACCCTGTTGAGCGCCGCTTTGATGGGGCAATTTTGCTGGCGTCGTCGCTATGGCTATCAGTATCACGAGAGCCATCAGCATAGAGGAAGGTGGATGATTGTGCTGGCTTCGAAAGAGTACGGGGTCGTGGCTCTGCGTCAACAGACGAGCGAGCATCGTCAGCATGGAAGAATTTCGAGGCGTTAACTCCTAAACTTTCAGAAGATGACTGAGGGCGGGAAGACGGCCTAAGTCCTAGACCGTCAACGGCAGTTCCTTTTGAGATTATTGACTTTGCTGTTTCTGATCTCAGTGTACCGCGAACGGGGCTCCTTTCAGGGCGAGCGTAGCCTGCACTAACTGGGAGTGCAGGACGGGAAGTCTGTGGGCCGGAGTGCATCGAAACTGGTGTTGTTTCTGGAGATGGGGCGTTGCCATCTCGCCGACTGGCTCGAGGGCCAGAACGAGGTGTTATATGGACACCGAGATACGTTGAATCCGGAGTCGTGGCATCCTCCCGGGGGAGTGGAAGAGGGGACGCGGTGTCGGAGACGTTGGATCTCTTCGGAGTCTGGTAGCCTCCAATGTGCGCAAGACGAGGGGTCAATGGCAACGAGGATTTTGCAGTGGTGGTCCTGAAGGCGGCACTCAGGCTGGGCGTGAAGGGTTTGGCGTGAATGCCATTGTTTTGTTTATCGGGATTCGCGGACATGACGGGTCGGGTTGCAGAAGAGCGGCGAAACTGATCGCGCATTATGGCATGGAGAGAGCATTAAAAATGCTGCCAGCATGACGGCTCGAGGTTAAGTCTTGTAGGTAATCCGCTGGAGCCCGCTGTGAAAAGCAGCGGCGGGGTGAGTAAGGAGGCAAGTTGCCGATTGATGATGATCTTTTTGAGGGTCGACAAAACATCGCTCCAAACTCGGTTAGCGCCGCCCAAGCACGTGAATGATGAATCAGTCAGTAAACTCGCCGGATAACTTGGAAAGATAAAGAGCTCAACAGCGATCACAATCATGTCTTCCCTTCCACCCTCATTGTATCGTATACAACATGATGATTCCTTCACTCTTTTCAAATGGAACCATGGATTTGAAGCTCAAGGCCATTATTGGATGGCATATTCATTTTGGCTTAACAAAGAGGAGAATCGAGTCGCACTTGAATTGGAGCGCTCGTCCAATGGAGCCGACACCTCTCATTTCTACGTTCGATAATTTAAGGACCGTACAGTATTTTATAGGACGATGTGACTTTAGTTAATCCCATCCGCTGACCCGTCTTTGTTCTTCACAGCCCATGCAGAAAACCGTGTCTTCCACCATATCCGTCAAGGCAACACAGGCGTCTTCTTGGCCGAAATCAATACCTCGTCATTCTCACCAGCTTATTTGGACATCCAATTCTTCGACAGCGCTATTCAGCTACCTGTCTGGATAAACGAAGGTGTTATATTTATATCCACCAGGGCCATTCAAGAGCATCTAGGGGTTCAAGTCTGCATTAGTCAAAACTCCGAGTGGCTCGCAGTAAATTACATGCCGCACTCTATGATTCGCCACATCAGATTCTACGACAGAATTTGACTCCGCGTAGACGGTAGTTCTGACGCGGAGAATATGTGCCGGGCAATGCGCTGGTGACTGGAAACAAACATGCACACTTCAATAAAATACAAGTGCTTTCAGCAATTGAAACGACTCAGAAGCGTGGAAAATTGGCTGCAATCAAAGACAACAGTATTGTTCATACACTTCTATCTTTTCTGGCATACTCATTCATCGCTGTCCTTTTCTGGCTATTGCTGAGCAGGAGCCAAATGAGCCAGAGAAAGATGGGACTAAGTGGGCATGGCTGAATTTTCTTTGGACGTGACATCTTTGGAAAAGATGGTATGCTTACCTATAATCAAAACTCCGTCTTGTACATAGCCATTGGCGTCAAATTGGCTTACTGTCATAGATTCAGCGGTACTCTTGCCTAGCTAGGTAATCAACATGCCGACCTTTTTAATACTCTACCTACATAGCCATTCGACTTCTTTAACCTACAAATATGCTAGTACAGAGTTTAATAAATCACCAAAGTATTTACACGAAGGCGTATATATACTCAGGGCCAAAATAACGAACCTCACTTGGTACAACCGATATGGTTATATTGGCAAACCCTAGGCTATCCCATAAGAAGTTTAGCGCTACTCGTAGCGCGCCAGGTCATGTGATCACGCGTCATTTGGCTCCGAGGCAGTGGCCGCAGTACAAGGCTGCTTGCAAGTTTCCCAAACATCCACCACATTTGCGGTTATGCCGGTGCCTCTCCGCCATGTGGATACTCGAATCGGATGGAGACTTGCTCGGAGGTATGTCTCAGACTCTGGTATTCGGGATGGCCCTTAACGTGCCTCGCAGGTAAACGTGTCTGGCTGAAGCCAGGGAAGAAATATCTCTTCGGACGGATCAAGCAGGATGGAGGTGAGCTGATTATCGTAGAGAAGTTTGTCAAATCAACCAACAACTGCGCTAACCTGTGCTAGTCCGCCATGTCATTCAACATCAATCTATATCTAGGAAACATCTGGTCATCGAGGTTTCGCCCGTGCGACCTGGTGACGGAGTACGTCCTCCCTTGCACGCAATAGCAATAATCCATCACTTTTCCTAATTCGATACAGGCCCACGTGCACACGAAATCCAAACTCACAGTTACCGATCAAGGTTCAAAATGTGGAACAACTCTGGACGGCGTTATGATTAGAGGGACAGATGCAGTTCTGACGGAGAATGAACATACATTGCAACTAGGACGCTATTCTCCTGCACTTAGGTAAGGTTGGCATAGATCCCACAACGACAATTCTTTCTACCTATCGTTGACTTGTATACTTCAATTCTAGAATCAGATGGCAACCGACGGTTCTCAGTTTTTCCTTCTCAACCAAAGAGCTTAAAGCTAAAGATCCACTTGGTCCTGTGCGAAATCGCCTTGAAGAGCTTGATATCAAGACCATTATTCCCTACGTGGAAAAGACTACACATGTTGTTCAAAACAAGAGAAACACGGCCAAGGGATTACAAGCCCTAGTGAATGCAAAGTATATCGTCAAAGACTCATATCTCGATGCATTGGTCTATGCTGCCACTCCAAGTGACCTAGAGACGATGGAGTCTTTGTCACCGCTGGAAATAGACTTTGACGCGAATTGGCCCGATCCCAATTTGCATCTGCCCCCTGCTGGTAAGGAACCTGTGCAGCGACCATCCGAAGCCTTTGCACCAAATCCGGATCGCACCCGCGTGTTTGAGGGATACACATTCGTTTTTTGTGACCCTAGCCAATTTGAGAATTTATCGAATCCAATCAACAATGGACATGGCAAGTCTTTGCTTTATAAAGTGAATAATGGGAAGACTACTGCAGACGAATTACTACGTTTTATACGAAGCGTGGACAGTGAAAAAAGATACGACACCCCACAAAGTCGCGATGGTGGAGTTGTGTTAGTACGATTTCGAGCCAAGGGCTATGAGGATTGGTCTATAGAGCTGGGAAACCAAGTTGCTGTTCAGATGGACCAACGCGTCATTGAACAGAGTGAGTTTCTAGATGCAATTCTCAACAATGATGCCTCTTCATTGTGCCGCCCACTGCCTCGTGATGAATCCGCCGGTCACCAAGAGCTGTCAAACAAAGAGAATGCTCCGCAACGCGTGGTTGAGACCGCTCCAGCCATTGAAGCAAATGTATCTCAAGTTGTTGTTCCCACTCAACAGGATGAAGTCACTCCTTCGGAAAATACACAGATACAGACACAAACACAGACCAGAAGGCCGGGTCGGTCACAGAGTCGTCCCTTTGTGAGCAGAATGAAGAAGTTCGATGATGGTTTTGACATGGAGGCTATCCCTATGCATCAAACAAATGCCAACGATGCACCTGAGGAGAGAGTTGAGACATCGACGGATAGTAAAGCAAAGCCTTCAAAAAGCCAGCTAGAAGCCTCTATCAGAGAAGAAGAGGAAGCAGAAGAAGACGATGATATGGCTGGTCTTCTCCCGGGAGCCAGTGCTATGAAGCGTCGCCGGGCGGAAGACCCACGCTCGTTCCGCGAAGTTGTAGCAAAGGAAGACGCACCAAAACCAAAACGGCAGAAAGTCGATGTAATTGCGGTAGCTCGTCGGCATCGTGAAGAAGAAGAGGCTGCTGCGCGAGAGCGAAGACAGGCAGTTGAACTTAGCGTTCAAGAGGCCATTGAAGGTATGACTATCGAGGATATGAAAAGCCTGGTTATTGTTGAAGATTTCGATGTTCCTATCCGAACGAAAGAGCCAATTGCAATTGAAAAGCCCGAGAGATGGGACGAGCGCTGGAACGGGCGCAAGAACTTCAAGAAATTTCGCCGAAAGGGCGATTCGACCGGCGCCAGATCCCGCATCCAAGCTGTTTTTGTACCCTTGGACGAAGTAAAGCGCAAAGAATACGGAATTGGCGACCATTATTGGGCGAGCAATGAGCGAGATGAAAGCCCCGAGCCCATTTTCAGACGCACGAGCCAGCAGCAAAGTGCTCGGAAATCTGCCAGCCGCACTGGAAGTCAAGTTTCTTCTCTAGTTATCCCGGAGGAGCCGCGCACCGCTTCATCTGCGATTAATCGTACACAAAGCGATGCCTCGCATGCTTCAGCAGTCCCGGCATCGCAGCCTAGCCAAAGCATTGGTCAAAAGAGAGGAAGGGAAACCCGTGCTAGAGCCGATGAAGGAGAAGAGCATAGCGATGACGAAGAGCTTCGATTTAAATTCCGCAGGAAAAAGCGGTAGTCATAAAGTGACATCGATCTTAGATGAACTGTAATTAACTATACTATTCGATATATACCCTTAAACACGGCACAGATCATTGTAATAACAAATTGCGTTTTCACGAATCAATGCCTGATGCCTAGATACCAAGAGATATCTTAGGAGGGTTTCAACCGATACCTAAGTAGGTAATTCTCCAACTCTCACTAATACCTACTCTGGGTATTTGTATCTCACAATTCAGTCCTGGGCTCCGGCGCTTATCTAGGCATTCCATATTTGATGATGAGTAGGAATCATACCACGAACCATCCTGGATTGATGATGTCCCCTTTAGTTAGCAGCATAGCATGGCCTCAGCCATCAAGTTCAAGCGCATGAGCAAAATACGATCACCCTCAAACATGGCTAATAAGAACTTACCTAGGAGCAGCACTTTTGGATCAAAGACGTCACCGTGAACACAATATGTAATATCACTGCCATCTCTGACCGCCTGCAGGCTGTCATCTAGCTAGGTATCTCAGCCAACCTCAAGCACGTCCCTTTCTGCATATCTACTTGATTGTATGATTGCAGCAATGAGTGAAAAGCGACCAGTTCTTGACCGACCGTCACCCAAGGTTCGTAAATTCCTCGAACATAACTCCCAGGTAGATGCTTCGGCACAGAAAGACACAGCACCCGATAGTCCTGACTCATCTTCCTGGCATATCGAGTCTTTGCGGGAGTCATATTTCTTCTTCTGCGGCAGCCTGATGGATCCATCCACGCTTGCAAAAGTTCTGGGGCTACGAGAGCCTCCAGATTTGCATCGTGCTAGGGTGGTAGGATACCATATCAAGCTTTGGGGGCCGTATCCTGCCCTTCTTGATGGCCCACCGCTTCAGTCAGTTGACGGAATGGCTGCATGATTCTATCGCAGAAACAATGTAATCTGCTTCAAGCATACGAGACTGATAAATACCTCCTCAAGTCTTGCCTGATTGAGATTCGTTACAATGTTACTGGTATTGAGAAAACAGTTGAGGGTTATACTTTTGTGTGGAATGGAGAACCTGGAGAATTGCGAGAAGAAGTTTCGACCTTAAAGACTGGTTGATGGAGCAGAAGTGCAGTCCACCATGAGAGAGTTGTAGAGAGTCGAGCCTGTCAGTTGTTGCCCGTAGAAACTGCTTTTTGCCTGAGGCAGCAACAGCAACCGGCGCGGGGAAAATCCGGAACCCGCGTATTACTGTAAAAACGCGTATTTTATGTAAGGGTGCAAAATACAGGATTATTTGTGGAATTCTATTACGAAAAAAAACCATACTAACTCGAAGTAGTTTGAGCATTCTATATTGGGATTAAATTTCCCTTAAAATCTCATTACTTCCTCATTCTCGTTAGCCGCTGGTCCCCAATACCCACATCTGGCAATAAGGCGGCGCCAAGTGAAACCGCCCTTTCCCGTTCGGTGGACCGCAGCAGGTGATCCTTCCAACTTCCATCTTCCATCTTCCGCTCGCTCGCTCGTTCGATCAATTCAATCCACATCAACGACTCTCATATCTGGACTTGTCCACCACGCCAGATCAATCACTTCCTCAGTCTATCACTGCCAACCACGCAAATCCATTCTCATGGCTGCTGTGTCATGCTGATACCACCCCGACTCCATCCACCTTAATCGGTATCTACCCAACCAACTCCGCCCACCGCATCGCCTTTGTCTCGCCTTCCACACCGCAGTATCTGATTTGACGCCCAATGCAAACACCTTTGTCTCCCTGAGCAGGCAGTCCAGACACGATTGCCCACCAGCAGCCCCACGTCGGGCCACGCTAGGTGGGTGTGAGCCCTCACATTCATTCAGCATAAAACCGTGCCTTGTGGCCAATCTGATACGTGCGTTAATGGTCTGATCCTTCCCAAGGAAGAGCCAAAATCAACGACAACATTACACAACAACATTTCCCACTTCAATCTCAGTCTTTTACATCCTCCCGTCATGCTTTCTACCATTCCTCCACCCCGGCCAGCCTCCGTAAATACCTCCATGATACTCTTGCCATCTCCGGTCTCTGTCCCTAAACCGACGAATAGACTTTCAAGAGAGACGTTCCAAAACAAGGATGATGTTGTCAACTCAATACATTCACTTACTGCGTCACTTGAGCGCCGCCCGGGCACTGGTTTTGAAATGGGAGGCTTGGAGGATTACCCGGGGTTCTTAACTCGTGTAAATCCAAGGGGGATTCAATTCAAGGACCTACCAATTGAGATTCACGAAGCTATCATAGATCATCTATTCGGCGAGCGCATGCCTGGATCGAATAGCATGACCCACGGGCGACCGGACGCTCGCAGTTGGATCAGGTCTCTTCGACACCCTAGGCGGAAGGCTCTATCCAACCTTGCCCTGATAACACCCGTGTGGAGAGATTTGGTCCAGGAGCGAATATACAGACACAGTAAGTGTACCATGCAAGACTTTTTTGAGATATCCAGCCGTAACATAGTGTCTAGTTAAGGTCAAAGGAACGAAAGACGGCCTGGCCGAGTGCGAAACTTGGTTCCGAAGCAATCCCCATCTTGTATGCTACGTTCGGCATATTGAATACTGGATACCTGTTTGGGGTAACAGATCCCACAAGAACGTTGCGCCACATCTACGCGAGATACCTCCAATTCGGCGATATTTGAATGAAGATACGGGTTTCTTTGGTGTGAATGCCTTCTTACCGGGAACACCAGACTGGGAGATTTCAGATAACAGGAGTCGTAACCTGAGCAATTTCACGTTTCATGTAGCAAGCCACAACGCAAGTTTAGAGGAAATATTCCGACACGTGAAGGGTCTGTTCTCTGAAGCCAGAATATTGACATTAGAGGCCGGTCACTGCAAAAGGCCACCGTTGGTCAAACACTTCGAGGCCGATCCATCAGGTCTAACGGGGAACCATCATCTGGAGCGACTCCCTAACGTTAGAACTCTTTTCATGCGTGGGGCTTGGAATATTATGCGAGATTACAGACATTGGACCACAATATCTGAAGCTTTACCTTCACTACGAGAGTGGCATTGTGCCTATGCGAAGCCAAAAATCGAGGGCTATCACACCATCTGTGGGGCATTGTTGACTTTATCCTCGAGCGTAGTGCATTTGGATATTAGCTTGGAAGGATTTCATAGCAAAGACCAATCCCACTGGCTTGGCTCAAAATCTGGACCCCATCATATGTGTGAGCTATTGGGTCGAATAGCACCCCGTTTAGAACACCTGACATTCACTGGTTACGTTTGTGCAAGTCTCTTCAGCAACGCGAGGACGGCCATTCTTGATCGCCCACATGATGCCCGACTCCGATCCGTTGATCTTGTAGTTAAGACATGCTGCAGGGACGATGATAATGATTTATTGTCTCCATTAATGGAAGACCCGCCAAGCATTACTAATATGAAGTTCATAGAGTCCTTTGAAGATCTGGTTATTGGCGCCATCCGTTGTCTGGACACGTATCTCGACCTTTCCTACATTCGAATCCGTTTCATCGATCTTGACTCTCCCTGTGCCGTTCTTAACCCGTACTTTCAAATGACGGGCGACAAATGCACTGGCATTTGGAGTCCCAACATTGTCCAATCGATTGCTCAAGTACGGCCGACAACCCATTTCGTTGAATTAGCCGACGGCATCTTCACCCAGTATGGTGCAAACAACGTTATTATCGGGGCCGTTTATCCTCGCACGAGGCCACTGAGTATCAACATCAACACCTACAAAATTCTATCCGATGCTGCTAAATCATAATGAATTGTCTTTATCTTTCTTCGACCATATATGGAGGAAGCCATGGCATTCTTTGATATTTCCAATCTTTGTGTGATTTTCCCTTCTTTATCGTTCTTTTTTTCTTCTGGATTTCCTCGCGCATCAATACCCCTTATGTCTGTGTGCTCGGAGCGTGTTAATGGCGTTGTGTGGTGGCTCATGATGTTTCGTTCCATTTCAATGTTGTTATTTCTGTTATCGCATCTGAATTTAGATGGTTCAGCTTAATTCATTTCGAGGGTCTACGTAAAATCATTGAAATTATTAGTGACTTCGCTATGCGGTGATTGATCTCGAGTGGGCTTTTTCCCACTTGCAAAAATTCTGCCAAGGGCAAGACTTGTATCA
This sequence comes from Trichocomaceae sp. PYS4502, assembly GCA_023625875.1. Classification (NCBI taxonomy): domain Eukaryota; kingdom Fungi; phylum Ascomycota; class Eurotiomycetes; order Eurotiales; family Trichocomaceae; species Trichocomaceae sp. PYS4502. The sequence continues at coordinate 113,549 of JAMAFX010000032.1, forward strand.
TTCAAGTTTCGGCAATAAGTACTTGCCCAGCATTGAAGGCTGATGATTTTCACCTAATCAGAGGAAAATATATATGTATTGAATATATACAGGTCTGTCAACCTAGAAATCTAGTTCTGTGATATATCTGACCATCCTCGTCTTTCTACTGCTTCACTTCCAGACGCGGTTCTGAAGACTGAGGTTGACGATGGCATGGGATGGAGAGATACCGGCTCTAGCGGAATCTCACTAGGTTTCTTCGTTCGTTCTCTAAGCCAAGGCAGGAAATTGAAAAATCCACCACATACGAATATACCCAACCACAGTGCTAACTCGCATCCATATATAACCATGCCGAGTACGTCAATTGCTGGGCCAAATACTTATTCTGCAGTGTTAGCAACTACAACATTCCCCATCTAGAGATGTCTCATTCTACTCACATATGGATATGAGAGAAAAAAGGTCGCCAGCGGCGTCTATGCCCACAAAGAAGAAACTGATTCCTCGTACAGTTCGGTGGATATAAATATCCCAGTAATGTCTCAGTACCCCTGCCGAGAGCAGACAGGCGCTTAAAACAGCCATCAAAGTAACAGGCCATCTGATACCACGAGAAGTGCCCTCTCTCAATGCAAAAATTAACCCCGCCTCCACGGCACCGAGGATCAGGAAAAGGGGAGCGACTGCGGCAACACATTTCTTGATGGAGTATCTCTAATTTCCACAGTCAGCACTGGCATACATCATGGCAAAACAAAGGTCCTTACCCTGCCGTAGTATAGGCACTGGGCCCACGTAAGAAGACTGAGAGTTGAAAGGATCTGGGGCTGGACTCTTAGAGCCACATTGAAATTTTCTACAATATTGTACACCCCAAGAGGAACGCCTGCTGTTGCCCATAATAGCATCATTGACCCCTGCAAGCCCTCAGTGTCGTGTCTTCTGTAGTTTATTATAATCTGGGGTAGAAGCTAGAAAAATGATTCGTAAGCAGGTAAGAAATATTCGCAGTGTACCCATGTCCTCGTACCTGGACAGACCAGCATACCTATGGGCTTCGTTAGTTGTATTCAATGACTCATACGGGCTGAGGAACGCACCGCGTCTAGAGTTCCCAATACATTTTCTGCTATTGGTATGTCCATATTGACAAGGCAGGGAGTATTTGAGGCAGAAATAATGAGGAGTTCGAGAGATTGGAATGAAGATTTGTATATAAGAAGTTGCAAGTGGGTCGATTTCCTTGAATTCTAATTGGACTCTTTTGTTGGCACGCTTGCGGACCAATGAGCACGCACGATATGATACTTACAACACAAAGGGTGAATTGTAGATGGATTTAGGACTGACTTATCATGCAGTCTAATACTCACTCACTCCCTGTTTCAATGCACTTTAATATGTATGCCATTGCTCCCTTCTCACCTTAATCACTGAAGTTGGTTCCAGGTTGATAGAAAAGGTTCAATCAAGATACGTACACGATATAATACATTGCAATGCTAAAACTAATAGGTAGCCATCTTAAAGATGCTTCTTCCCTTTTTCTGTTTCGTGTCGGAGAAACGCATTTCCACCAACGTCGGATACAATAACACCTAAAATCCAGGAATTGACGAGGAAGAACCCTAGACCAGCGTACCATAACCCCGGGAGGAACGTTGAAAATCCCATGAACTCGAGCTGGAAAGCTTGATGGAGCCAGTATGCCTATATGTAATCAGTTCAGCCTTATCGCTTGTATCAATGATGGATACGAGCTTACCTGAGAAAGTACCCACATCACCAAGGCGCCTATGCCTAGGAGTGGATTGCGAATGAATGATGATGATGGGAGGTAGAGCGGTAGAAATACGAGATACCACAGGAAGTACTATTAAAAAATCAACGAAACGTAAGCGATGAGGTCGGAGGCTTTCCCGGTCATATCTACACCGCAGAGGTTTCAGGACAGAGGTTACGAATAACATACCTGACTCGTACACACTTTATTAAATGTGACGAAAGCAAATGTTTGCGCTAACATAGCGCCTGGTAATGACCTCTTTGCAAGAGCAAGAGGAATCGCAATCGCTGAGAGGAGAAGCTGTGGAATGAATGCCACCGATTCGAATTTGATACCTTGGCTCTGGGTATCCGTTGCCGCGGACAAATACAATAAGGTATTATAGGGAGAAAAGTTGTGCCGATGATCGATTCTCGTAAGATGATGAAGATAGGTATGCTGGATAAAATCATGGCCGTAGAGTGTATACATCCAAACATTAAATACGACAAAAGTCAGGAACGAGATAACAGTAACCTTTATACGATCGAAAGTAATGAATTTATTAATCTGGTTGAGCATGGTTGACCCTGATGTGCTCGATTTGCTGCTCTTGGGGGACAGAAACCAGATTATGCTAGGTGCGTAGATGAACGGATAGATTTTGAAATGCACGCCAAACCCCAAGAGGAAGCTGGCCAGGACAAGCCGACGATTCAGCACAGCCCAGAGAAGAGCAATAACCATGACCCCCAACAGGCCCTCAGAGCTACCGCGCGTACTGATGGTTGCGACCATGGGGTTCAATAACCATATGCTTGCATATGTGAGTCGCGACTTCTCTGACATCGTTGGAAACTCTGTTCTAAGAACTAGTAGCAGTAGCCATCCAGTTACGAGGTCTGCAATGGCAAATAGAACCTTCCCAAAGGAGAACCAGACCCAGTTGGGTTGCCATGTCGTTGGCAGTAAGAGCCAGGCAAGCAGCGGCGTATAGCGATATGTATCCCGTTGGTACGGTGACTGGCCCTCAAACATAAAGCGCGACGCATCGGTGAATACCATGTAGTCAATGTCTGTATATTTCATGGCCGAGTGATTGTCTTGGTAGATGCCGTATAGCAATAATCCGGCGCGCATGAGGGCGGCAAGAGAGAAAATGACAGAGAAACGAGAAGGCATTTTGTCCAAACTGGGAGAATATCAAGGAACAAAGAAAGAAATCAGTTATCAGTCAGGTTATCGTGACATGATAATGTAATAGCGTATCCTTTTTCGCTCATCGTCAATCTGTCGAGTTCGATTTTGATGTTGACGTTTCGCTTCGGCCTCAGAAAATGGGTGCCTATTCCTTATATGGATTAGTACAGTATTTATCGGCCTTAGCCTGTTACAGCCTTACAGAAATTAATACACGCTAGCCTTATTGTAGCTAGTGTCATCCTCCTCATCTAGACTGGCTTGATTTGTCTTCATTAGATATTTTGTTTATTAGGAGATGGAGTCACTATTTTGCGGGATACTTTCATTTCCACACAGAGAAAAGACCATAACTACGTACAGTGCAGTTTAATATTTAATAGCGCAGCTACTCACCGAACTGATGTTACTAATATGCTCACTCTTATCTAGCATTGACACTGCTTGCTTGGCCTTGTCCTGCCATGTCTTACCTAAGGTTCATATCTAAGATTAGAACTGGCTCGAAAAAGATGTGTAGGGCAAGCCTTCTAATACCCTAACTCCCAATCTAATATATCCCCTCAGCGAAGCATGCCCTCTTTAATATATCAATCAGTTCTTACATATATGTTTCGCGTGCCTAGGTAGAAAATGGTAGTTTTATTAATCTACTCGCCACCTGGGGACTGTTATATTTTTTGGACTGACCCAGTTGACGGTGGCTGGCAAGCATGTAGAAAAAAGCACCAAGATAACGTGCCAGATTTCTATCTGTCACAGGAATAGCTAGGTATAGCACCATATTCAACAAGATATGCCAACTACAGTATAACATGACTCAACCATATACCTAGGTACAGGTTTGGTGACTTTAGAAGATTAGTTAGCTCAGATCGTAGCATGATATAATAGACCATTATGCCAAGGCAGCCTCAATAACAGCAGTAAGGCCTGCATCTGCTCTAGAAATACCAACAATCTTAAACCCTGCGGCATTCAATAAGGTGTGCCAATGCGACTCAGTTCGTTCGGTACCATCCATTATTTGCATCATACACAGGTCGATCATCGCTTCGGCAAAGCCGCATCCAACATCGGGTAGAACATAATCGTGAATCAGAAGTCTAGAGTAGCTTCGTGTGTCTTCCATCGCGAAACGAATGGCCTCGAGAATCTTGAGAGAAGGTCCGTCGTTCCAGTCATGCAACACGCGCCGGAGATGGTAGTATTTGGCTCCTTTGATAGGCTGAGGGTTAAAGAAGTCGTGCACCATAAGTTCGATACCTTCTTTCTTCGCCTGGTGACTATCAATTGCGTTGATAGTCTTGGGCAAATCCTGCAAGATGAAGCGGCCCTTGAGATTTGGATATTTGCCGCGAATGGATTTAATAGCCTGCCCAAATCCTCCCCCAATGTCTACAAGTGCGACAACATCGGGATCAGCGTTAGCCCCGTCCACGTCTTCCGGGAATGGATAAGGCGGGACCATTTCTTTAGGGAAGCTCTCTTGGATACTCATAGATGAGTCCAGAATAGCGCTGCCTTCGGGGTTGTTCTCTAACCACACCCAGAGGGGGACTCCAAGAGTCTCGGTGAAGACGTTATCATCAGCGGCGCCTGTCGTTTTGTATTCACGTTTTTTGAGCCATTCTGGCCATTTCCCACAAACGACAACTCGTTCATCAAAAGACATTATTACCCAGTCACGAACACCTGGGTTGGTCATTGCCTGGGTCAGTTGAGTCGGCTCCCATTGCGTTATAGATGTTTGTTTAAGGTATCCTATAGAACAAACTGCTCTCAGAATTCGTTGGAGAATAATAGAATCAGCACCAGTCTTCTGCACAAGCTCTTCAAGCGGCGTAGGTTTATTGACGAGTTCAAAGATATTTAAATCTATTGCGACTCTCACTGCCGCGAACGCATAAGGCTGGGACAAAACATGTAAGAATTTTTATTCTAAGCTGATTTTATCAATCGAGGAACTCTCACCTGCATGGTCAACCCCATGATGGAGAAAGTCGGTCCAATGACTGTACCAAGGGTTGCCTGGGCAATAGCGGCAATCTGTTCCTTAGCAGTAGCTATTGCTCCGGCATTCCTAGAGCCATCCTGAGAGGATTGAAAGAGGCTTTCAAAGGCAGCATTCATACTGGTTTGCAGCTGTTTAAGCTGTGCCATCTCGTCGGCCATGTTTGATTAGAGTCACTGATTCGGGAAGTAGTAGGTAACTAAAGGGACGAATTTCTGAACCTATAGTACAACACGACGCAGCTATATTCCTTTCCGACCAGAGTTGTGAGGCAAAAGGATGTATCTGGAGGTAGGCTCAGAGGGCTATTTATCTCCAAGCCCCTTTGTTCTTTGTTGTAGGCTTCCCATCATGAATCTCACGGCAAGTTTGCTATGGCAATTTGCGCCATTTCAGCTTTGTTAAGTTAGAGAGTCTAAAATCAATTAGTATGAAGTACTAGTTGCGAGCTGAGCGCACTGGGTAGTGAACAAAGCCGTTCTAGAATTCCAAATTTTTTAAACTTTTAACTTACCAACATATACTCCGTAGTTATACATGTCATGTATTCTTTGAGCGTCAACTCATCTCCGCCACTTAGGGCTAAACTCCGTCACAATTTAGGTATGAAGATGTCTTTATCATTCAACTGTTTATGTCTAAGAGATGTTGCTTCCGCCAGGGAAATGTACTTACTCACACCATTCAGCTCCAACTTGAAAATGTGCCACAATGTTAGAGTTTCTTATTTTTATTATTTAGTTCTAACTATGTAACTAATTTCTTACATAATATTCAAGCGCACTCAGAGTCTCAGCTGTCTGTTCTCAGCTCCGGCTCGGGATATGTAATTTCTCTGTGCTAGTTAAGTTAGTTAACTAGTTAGTTACCTGCGGAGTAGAAACTTATAATATATAGTCATAAGGTGGATTGCCCCGTTTAAATGCAGCGAAATAGGTAAGAGGTTTTCTGATCTACTAAGTCTAACAGAGCTAGGCTATACATAGAGGGTTACTAGTACTACGTAAATGCAAACTGGGATAAATATAGCAACTTCTGATTGGCACGTTTGTACAGAGTACAGTTTTCTCAAATGTTAAATAGCATTACAACACACTAGGAGTTGCCATACACTGATCATTTAACAGCCCAACCTCTTGACTGGTTTTTAAAAGATGGATAAATCTGGCCACCTACCGCTAATGCCACCTGGCACACTTCCTGTACCTATGTCATATCTGTTAGTCCAATGGATTGTTTGCTTATTCTACTCAGTTCCAACTTGATAAAACTCAGTCACATATTAGGCTTTTGTAATTTGATGGACAGGCTAAGCTTTCACGTGCAAGACTTTTGTGGTCTGCCGCCAATTAGTTACATACATGCCAACGACATAATGAGTGAAATTTCTCATGGCGCCGCAGCCGAAGCATATTATCACAGTATAGATTACGAACCCCTCGGTACATAAGCCAAACTGCGGGGGATAAAAGGATGGGCACTGTGGCGTGACCACAAAGTGGATCGGAATCTGTCCCAGGTGTTGAGGGTGAAAGTGACAATATGGGTATTCGATAGTCATTACAAAGACCGAAGAGAATGTTGGGATAGGTAATATCTTGAGAGAACCGCTTCAACAAAGTTTGCATTAAGATATTTAAATATTAAGAAATATAATTTTTACGAAGTCTAGCAGATCCTGTAGTTACTTATTGCCGAAACTTGAATGATACAAGTCTTGCCCTTGGCAGAATTTTTGCAAGTGGGAAAAAGCCCACTCGAGATCAATCACCGCATAGCGAAGTCACTAATAATTTCAATGATTTTACGTAGACCTTCGAAATGAATTAACTAAGCTGAACCATCTAAATTCAGATGCGATAACAGAAATAACAACATTGAAATGGAACGAAACATCATGAGCCACCACACAACGCCATTAACAGAGACATATCTCTAATAATTATAATTTGAATCTTATCTAATTTTCAATTTTTATTTTATTAATTAGCTGCCAGAAGGGCGCGTACATATTTGATATTAGATGAAGGCTGTGTCTTTTATTTAGATGATTTTAATATTTGGTATATCTGTCTTAAGATAGTTGATGAAGCCACAGAAGGCAGCGAAGAGCGCATGGAATCTTGCAATAATTAAATTTAGTATGGGCTGCTATTGGCGGATGGCGCCTTCACCACGTGGAATGTACAGGTTTCACATTACTATCACAACCCAGCTGCAGATCGAGAGTATACCTAAGTACTTTTCTCTGTTGATAGAACTGTTGATAGAAGTCATAGGCGGTGCCTGCACGTTTCCGCTTGCTGGTGGAACCAGCCGATTGATTTAGCAGGATGTTATAGTCATAATTTTTCCCACATTGGGCGAAAATCCATTCAGTTACGAAATGAGGCACAAAACACAATAGGATTCTGTCTGATATCTTGTTTTTCGATCTGGGCCGGGGAACATACTATAAACCATGAATTAAAGCAAAAAAGTATCATATGCCCATACTACCGCCCGGCGCTCGTTGATACGATATGGGTCCAACTCCCATCGTATCGTCCTCTTAAACTTGTCCGATTCCAAATTAACAAGCACAATCTGGAGCTCTATCCCCATAAGATATTTGAAAACAGTATGCTGATCGTAGAAAGAATGGCATCGGCCACAAGCTTCGCGGGGATAAGGTTCGAACTTTCAATCATCTCATGAAGTAGCTTCGGTTTTCCTTCTCGTTTCCTTTCCGCGATCCAGATTTATCTGTCGGTGCTTGTCTTGGTGGCGGCCAAAAGACCATCGGTACATTGAGTACATTCATTCGTAGTTGGTGTTAGAAAGCCAATTATATGACCGAGCCGCGTTCGTCCAGTGGGTAACTCAGCAGAGGAACTGTTGAGGGACAACACCGTGCTTTGACAGCGCCTTTTCCATCCTGTCGCTACAATATAGCTCCATAAAGATTCAAGTCTTTCACGCTGGGAAGAATTTGAGATCTCCATCTTCGATTTACCGATGCGTCGTGGAAGCGGGTGTGCTTTAAGTAGGTACGGATGCTTCCGAGGCATCCTTACCAAGAAATAAAAGTAATCTTCGCTGCTATGACGCTGCTTAACGCATCCTTTGGGTATAGGTACATTTTGTGATGTGAAATCCTGGGCACCGAAATATTACATTGCATGCAGGGGCACCGCGGTGCTCAATACTGGACCGCAGGACGACAAAAAGAACTCGAGCCAGAAAGGCGACGAGGAAGACAAACGGGCTTTAGAAAAGAAAGAGCGCGAAGAGACCTTCTTTACCGCTGCTCCTGGAACCCAAGGGTATAGATGGCGAGTAGTTTATCTATCAAAAGTGGAGCTCCGTTTTGATTTCCGAGGCTTGGCATGTCTTGGCATGTCTTGGCATAGCTTGGCGTTGTTGAAGCACTCCAATCACTGCTCTGGCCCTTACCGGCCGCGCGGCTAGCGTCGCGCTATCCGGGGAGATTGATTATCGGCCCCACGATTCGATATGACCCACATTTGCATATTTGTGGTTATGCACATGCATTGGTTGCATATGTCATTCCTTATCCGGATGACTTGACAGTGTCGCGATGCATTCGAAGAGGTATATCTTATATCGTCTGCGTCTAGTATGCTGGACTCATTTGTTTCAGCAGGTGGTATTGCGTGCCTGCGTAGTACGCATTTTTGGGAAGGGTTCAGTAGTAGTTAGTTAACTAGTAAGCAATGAGCATACGTAATCCAGGTGGGCCCAGCCAGCTCCTCCCACGAATCCCATGGCAGCTTTGTATAGTTTATTCGATGGAAAGACCCACACCATGCAGTGCGCCGCCCGCCGCCAGGTACTCTCATGAGTCACCACTTAATGGCTGCCATGTTTCATTTCAGAGTGTGATCTTGCGGCGCGCAATGAGCGTACTGCATATGGAGTACATATCAAGAACGTGAACGAGCAGAGCGACATACAGGACAGGGCAATTAGCTGGCCATCTAGATGATGCACTTCCATACATGCGTAGTTGATATCTATGGATATTAGCAGGGTGCACTGGTGGCTGTGCAGTGACTAGAGCCATGCACGAGCAGCGAGCTTAACTAGTTAACTACCCGTTTCCAAGTCATTCATCATCATAGATGACGAATCATAAGACAGATAAAGAAAAGCGCAAAGCCGGAACAAGGTTTCTGAAAATTTCTGCTCTGTATGGAGTAGTATTCTTGTCGTCTCCTTGGTTCTTTCTGCGCCTGCGATTTAGCATCGCTCGCTTGACTACTTGTCAATTGGCATTCTGTTGTCGCTTCAAGTATGGGATTTTACCCCATGCTAGTATCAAAGCACAACTGTCGGCATATGAAGCCGACTTTTTAATGCAACCGTTATTATTCTACTGTTCCGATATTCGTGCTTAGAAAAGACAGATTTATCGCAGTGTACCTCTACTACGGGTTGCCATGGACGGTCATATCAGTAACGTTACTACTTCGTGGACTTCTCAAAGTGTTGCGCAGGATACTCCAGAATCGTTCCATAACCGACAGCATCAGCCTGATGGTTCCTTAACTTCATCTTCAGAGAATTGTCACGAAGGCATTCCAACTTCCGCTATTAAACAATGGGAAAGGTATACAGATGAGCACTATCCGAGCGGTCGCCTCCTTCAACCTCGGCGACAGCAGTCGCCGCCGCCAGTATACAGTGCCGCCAAACCACCACCGGTAACATGGCTTTCCTTACCGCGAAAAGGGCAGCTCGTTGTGTTGGGTTTATGTCTCGTGTTTGATTTCTTACAGATCTCTTCACTCCAGGCTCACATGTCTTTCCAACTCAAGTCTTTCAACCCAAAACTTTCCGACGCGGAAATATCAACACAAGCTATTATACTACAAGGAGTATTTACTGCCGCGCAGTTTGCCACCGCCGTGGCCTGGGGCCAAGTTGCAGATGCAGAGTGGGGAGGTCGGAAATTTGTCTTGCTTGTTGGTCTGCTGGGAACGGCTGTCTCATGCCTGGGGGTTGCATTTGCAACTTCCTTTGAACAGGCTGTGTTTTGGCGTTTTTTCGCGGGTGGGATAAATGGCACAGTTGGTATTATCCGCACTATGATTTCCGAAAACGTTAAGGAAAAGAAGTATCACTCTCGCGCCTTTTCGATATTGCCTATTGGGCTCAATATCGCAGCACTCTTTGGGCCAGGTAGGTAATTATGCAAAATACCTTTTGGAGACATATATATTAATGCCAAAGTTACTGAGCATTGTATTATCTAGTGATGGGCGGCTGGTTGTCAGATCCGGTTGCTATTTACCCAGATCTATTTGGTGCGAAATCGGTATTTGGGGGTGCTTCGGGCGTGCAGTGGCTGATGAAATATCCCTACGCCCTGCCTATGTTAGCAAATTTCATTTTCTTGGTTTTCTGTGCTGCTCTAGTAGCTGTTGAACTCGAAGAGGTAAGGGGATTCACTTTGCCTATTAGGTTAATTATGAATACTGACGAGGATATCCAGACACTAGAAGCATGCAAAGGCAAGCCTGGACTGTGGTTCTTTACTCTCAAACTGGTACGAAGGCTCCGGGATGGTGTGAGCTTGCCTTCAACTGCGCTGCATGAGGGGGATAATGAAGATAGCCCACTACTCAGTGCACAGAAAGACACCAAAAACGAGCTTGAGCAAGGTAATGGTCGAAAACCGACTTCCCTTGTGCTACCGTTCCAGAGGATATGGACGCGGAATGTAATAGCTACCTTAACTGCGCAAGCTTTTTTCGACTTTCAGATGGGGTAAGTTGTCTATTCATGGTATCTTCATATGCATGACGAGGCATGCTGACTTTGGTTGCTTGCTTGCTGAAAGCGCTTTTAATAATTTGTGGCTGCTTTTCCTATCAACACCTCTCTATGACCCCAGTGACCCAAACACCTCCGTCCGAAATTTACCATTCATCTTCACTGGAGGCTTGGGAATGTCGCCACGAGATGTGGGACTTGCAACATCTATTTTGGGAATTATCGGCATGGTCCTCCAATTCACGATCTATCCTACCGTCCAAGGTCGTCTGGGCACAACGAAGAGTTACCGGTACTTCCTCGCTCTTTTTCCAGTTGCATATGCCCTAGCTCCCTACATCTCTCTTGTATCGTCACGTACCACTTTTTCAGCAGAACCCAATGGGGCATGGGTCTGGATATCCATAATCATAGTCCTTTTCTTGCAAGTAATATCATGCACGTTCACACTGCCTACTTCGATTATCTTGCTTAACAACTGCTGCCCTCATCCCTCCGTTTTAGGGACAGTCCACGGACTTGGACAGGCGACTTCTTCGGCGTTTAGAACACTCGGCCCGATTGCTTCTGGTTTGTGGTATGGGTATGGGCTCGAAATTGGAGTCGTTGGGTTTTCGTCGTGGCTTGTCGCTCTTGTCTCGGTATTTGGGTGTGTGGCTGCAGTATTCGTTTACGAAGGCTCTGGTCATGAGATTCTCCTCCCAGGTGAAGAAGGAATTGAGCTCGAAGGCCGATAGCATGAATCTGGCTATTCCTTACTTGTATTTATTCTGTTACCTACCTGTCTACTTCTAGGTAGGCTTTGCGCTGCATAATGTTCCAGGTTGTTGAGGATGCATATATATCTTGTGTAGGTACCTAGATGGTACCTAGGTAACATAGGTAACTAGAGCACAGAGACCTACTTCGAAGAGCATCATCCATGGATGTTGAATTACAGTAATTTACATACAAAAGTAGCTTTACCAGAGATGGAGATTGTTAGTCATCGTGCACCATACCTACCTAGGTATAATGAAAAGCAATTCCGTTATTTTACCAGAAACAAGTAAAGATTGAAAAATTATTAAAATATTCTTATGCTATGGCTCAAAGCAAATATGCCATAATCCCAAAGACCCATTAATCGTAATCATACCAAGCCAAACAGACGCTAAATATTCCCCCGAACTCCTAACAAAAAAAGGAAAATTCCACCCTGAAAGGATAGCTAGAAGCTTTTCTATTGTCACAAACATCTAACAGGCTCACTTCTATAGTGGCGAAACTCTCCTCCTCCGAGGCAAAAGATTATCTTTCAGAATCTGGACCTCGCTCTCCAACAGACGACTCCTTTCTTCAAGATGTTTGATATATCGCATAGCTTCGCTGAGGACCTCGCCCTTGTTGCGATGCTGTTGCGCAGACTCGTCGCCCGGTTCCTTGTCGAGCAAGCTCTGCATGACGTCTGAGACAGGCAGTATATCGTTGAGCGCGGCAAACTTGGCATTGATATTTGATCGATATCGTTTCTCGATTTTGTTGTGCGCTTCTTTGTTGACGACGGGGCTTCTCTTTCTTTTGGTGGTGGGTTTGGCTTTTGCAATGGTAGCAAGCTCCTCGGGGTCTTGGCTGGTGCTTCTACTGCTGCTGGCGCTGCTTCGCGGGCTTGTGCCGCCGCTGGTCAATGATGGAGAGGTTGATGATGGGCTGGAGAAGAGAGTCTGGATCTCTTGTTGCCATTGATTGCTGGCATCGGATTGAGGTTTAATATCTTTTGTGTCCTATAATTATTGCTCATTAATATTGGGCTTATTTAACTATCCGGAATTATTAGCAGGGCAAACATACAATATTTAAAAAGTTGTCGAATAGTTCGCCATCGGTATCACTGCCGATTCCGAAGTTGTTGTAATCGAAATTCCATAATAGGTCATTCATGGGTTCTGCTGACGATTCGAGTATGTTGTGGTTGGAATCATTGCCATAGAGGAGAAAGTCATCGTTGGCCATGGTAAGATCATTAAGATCAAACTGGAGATTGTATGGAGCAGCCATGATGATGATGATGTTGATGTTGGTGTTGATGTTGATGTTTATGTGTATGAGAATAAGTAAAGATCGGTTGATGTGGAACTTGTATCCGTGCTGAATGAACTCCACCACACTTTGCGGTCCTTTGCCTCCTCTTTATACATGGCGAACCGTGAAGATCGAGACATGAAAACCTGCGTGCCGAGAGCCAGCCGATGGAAAACCGAGATGGGAGATGCAGCTATGTTTGCAGATAGAAAGGATTATACTAGTTGAGCTGTGGCTGGTTCTGGCCGTGTTACACGTTGCTAGCACGCTGAATCGGAATTGGATCAATGACGAGTAGAAAAGACAAAATCTGCGACATTCAAGGCGCGACGAGTCCAGCTGTGCACGTTTTCTAATGTTTTGCCGGCCGAGCGTTACCCAGGTGGTTTTAGTGCCTGGGATTAGACTGAATAATTGGTCCCAGAAGCTTGGAAAAGCCTTCTCCGCGGTGCGGCGGTGATAGCTCGGGAGCGCATTCTCGACCCAAGCGCGTCTGAGCTGCTGCCGAGAGATCTCCTCTGCGTTTTCTCGGTTTTCTCTCGCTAGCGACTGTGCAGCGAGGAATGGCCGGGGAATCGTCGAGTAAACAGCGATTGTCCACCGAGGAGATAGATCGTCTAGTCTCGACTATACCTATATAGTCTATAAGTCTATAACTATACATACAGTTGCGTGCAGCGATTTATGGCCGCGCCGGCACCGAGCTCTCGGAAAAGAGATCTGATGCGTGGGCCCCTACCTGGCTATATTTTTATATGCTGTCATAGACATCTTAGTTCCCTATCGGAACTCGCCGTGATCCAGTCGTTGTGCTCATGCATCGTTCTCTATGTGGTTATTCGTTTACCCCCATGCCGAGGGGAAATGTAGCTAGATAATTCTTTCTTGCATTTATTCTAAGCTCCAACAGCTCCGGTAATAAATATTTCGACTACGTAGGAGATACATAACTACGATCAGGTGATGGAAGCGGTTGTCCGGATGGATGGAATTGTAACACCACCGTGCAATTGAATCGCATGGTGTTGCAAGTCAAAGCACTACCTAGGTACCTAGGTACCCAGGTACCGTATCGCAGTTTAGAATATATAAGTGCGAGGACTCAGTAAATAAACATTGACAATTCGTAAATGACATCAACAAACAAACTGCCACTTGAACAATTCACATCACAAAACCGTACAACTATACCGCACACACACACATGTCAGCGTCAACTCAAGATAAAATCCACCCCGAAGCCAGCGGCATACCACAGCTCTTCCATGTCCTGCTCATATCCTACCACCTCCAAAAAGATCCCAATGCCGTCATCCAAAAACTCCGAGTGACCGGCTCATACACATCTCTCGCGGCCGCCAAGACCGCCGCATATAGCTGTCTCTTCGACGCCGGATATGAAAAGGAATGGTTTTCCAAGTACGAGCTTCTCAAGGACAGAGACGACGGCAAAGTGATCTCTGCCACATCGCCCGACGGGACTACTTTTTCCGTGCAGATTCTGAACTCTGTCCTTGACAACGGGGAAGAACAACAACCACCAACAGCAGGGAAGTTATGGAACTACACAGTCGAAGAACACGATCAACGAATCTCGACGGAATTGTACTACGTCGTCCAAGTCAAGACACACTATGACGATGAGCAATATCGCGACATTAATATCGAGGGCACCTTCATCACATACAATGCTGCTAGGGAGTTTGCCAGGGGTGTACTCTTGAACCCCTCGGACGGGATCGATGCAAAGAGTTATGCCCAGTATGACGAGGCAACGCCGGATCAACGAGATTGCGGCTACGGCGCTAATGTGATTGTGCATGCTGTTGGGGTAAATGGGGAGAATTTCCTGGTTAGTGTGGTCAAGAGTCAGACGATGGAGAGCGTGAGATTGGCAGAGGCTGCGATGAGGATTGCTTAGGGCCTCGACGTTACCTAGGTACCTGGCTTTACGAAATGAAATGATAGCTTAAGTTGCATTCCTAATGTCAAAAAACCTGGGACATCATGATAACTGCTCTCTTTGACAACGAAGCGACCGGTATAAGTTATGCAACTAATGAATATTAGTATTTGTGAGAAAGCACCTAGAAATGTATGTAGAGAGGTCGTAGCGCGGGAGCGCCGGGACGGCGATCACGTGCTGACCCGAAGGACTCCCTTTCCTAATACGGTTAGCGTATGGGAGAGAAAACTCTGCAGTACTCAGAGTCAGATTCCTGAAGGTTAGACAATGCAGTACGAAGCAGAGCGCCTAGTTAGTTGTTAGTGAATCTACTTGTTGGGACACAGCTTGGCCTCCGCGAGTCGCTTCCAGGTAACATGCGTTATTAGTGGTCCATATCCGATCCCATTTCTAACAGTATTAGTATTTACTATTTACTGATTGGGCCAATGGTCCTCTTTGGAAAACATTTAACAAACAAAGAAAAGAGTCAACGACTACTCGTCTCGTCGTGCGCCCCACCCTGCGTAGCTTTAAAAATAAAATTTCAACGGCTTTCCTTCGGCATCAAAGACTAGCACGAAAATCATGTTCGTCTAGCGCCTCACTTACCCCAAAATCGCCTGACGCCGGCGGAAGTTCGTTGGACTTTCGGGATCTAATAATCTATTGGCCGCATGCATGCAAGAGAAAAAACATCAATATAATGATGGAGATCCTGCAGCAAATGACAGACGAAAATCGTCCGAAGAACTGATCCGTGCACATGTTTGTCGCTGAAGAATGTCGCCGTCATCATTCATGGATGATGGATGATGGATCAAGGCCCACTTTAAAAGTAGTGACTTTTCAAGTTTTCACAAACCGAGGCATTTGATTTGATTTTGAGCGTTTAAAAGTCAATAGCTAAGAAGCTATTGAGTTTGCTGCATCAGAATAAGCTCAATTTTTTATTTCACTGTGTGCTTCTTTTTGTTCTCTTCTCCCAGTTCCTGCTTCTTTTCTTTTATATACTTGCTTTCTTTTGCTAGTCGCAAAGATACATAGAAAATGTATAATGGAGAGATCTAACCAACGATATTGACGATCTATTCATGCTCCGGGATATCCTCATAGTTGGCTCCGGGCTCTCCGGGCTCTCCGCCGCTCTTTCATTTTCTTATTATCTCTCCCCTCAGATACCGGAACTGCGAATCACAGTCTTCGAATTGAATGCCGTACCCTCGACGACTGGGGGCGCTATTGGCCTCTCCCCAACGGCTCTTCGACATTTCGATCATCTAGGTATCTTGGATGAACTGGCACGACATGGACCCGAGTCCGGAGTCGAGGTGGATGCAATTGAGATGTTCTCTACGCGGACGGGGAAAGTCCTGTCTGAAGTAGATTTCAGCGGCAAGAAGGGCGTTGGGTATGGAGATGGAAAAGACACAAAAACATACAAGGGCCGTCGAGTGATGAGGATCAACTTAGCATTGGCCATGATAGCTGCCGCCGAGAAGCGAGGGAATATAAAGATTGTCTATGGGAAGAAATTTTCGAGAGCGGTCGAGTCGGAGACCGAAGACAGGATCGAAATCTTTTTCGAGGACGGGTCACGAGCTACCGGGAACTTCTTGGTCGGCTGTGACGGAGTTTGGTCAACAACGCGCAGGCGATACGTGGATCCGGGCCGTGACGCTGAATACACGGGCTTCTCGTTGGTGCAAGGTACCATAAATACATCGGATCTGAAAACATCGCCGCATTTCCGAAGCACATCATTGAACCTGTCGAGATTAGGCTCGCTTCTAATGACTTTCTACGACAAATTCCGCGAGAGTATCTTTCTCTCGGCGATGCTGGAATGCCAGGAGTCGTCTGTTCGAGATCACACCGAAAGGGGGAATTGGAATCGGCCGATGATTAACGAATCATTGAGACGAGAGATTTACTCGCGTTTTGGGGACTCTATTATTCCTTGTGTTCGAGAGGTAGCTTCTTCACCAGACATTGATTGGATGCTATACCCGATATATCAAGTACCTCTTGGAGGAAGGTGGCACGGTAACCGAGCCATTTTAATCGGAGACGCTGCCCATGCAATGCTTCCTCGTGATGAATCTGCAGCATATGCTATCGACGACAGCATTATCCTAGCCCGTGTGGTCGCGCAGCACCTGGATCAGCCGCTCGAGACAAGCTTCCAGATATACGAAGCTCTACGCCGCCCAGATGTCACGCGCGCCTATAGAGAATCTTTGAAGCTATGGCAAAGACGCCACAAGGATGCCGGGGCATTCGAGTCGTGGGTCAGGGAGCGACTTGTGCGTTTCCATACCCGAAATACTCAATATTCAAGACGCATTGCTTTCGAATACGATGCGAGCAAAGCAGCAATTCCCACGGTGTTACCAATAAGAAACTCCAGCCAGTTTAGTCTGCGGCCCAGTTCGAAGAGCCGATCTTCGTTTTCTTCTAGCGAGACACTGGCATCAAACGCGAACTCATTATAGTTGCTGGGAATATTGACGGATGTGATGTGCCTGTCCATGTTGATGAATGATCAATGATGAACAATGAAAAGAATCACTCTACACGAGTGTTGTATAATAATATAGACATGAAAATCAAGTGTCTGCGAACAAAGCAGTCAAGCTATTGGTACGGTCGTCGCATTGGCTTAATATTCTCTCAGATTGGGCAACTTCCCGCTTAAATTTCCGAGCCAACTTCCGTAGTTAGCATACCTCTCCCCTCGCCCGGGCTACCAAACCATCGCTGTGACCAGGTCCTTGGAACCAAGCACCCGATATCCGCCAGCGATAGTTACCTAAGATCAATTCGGGCGAGGGTATCCCGATGTGTCAGCTAAAGGGCTTAACTTCTCGATGTATGTAAATCGCATCCTTTGGCTCTTCCCAGGCACCTCGGCTCATTACCTAATTGAACGGCGAGCGAATTGCAGCTGGTAAATGGTCCATTGAGTTCATGAGCCAAGTCCTTTACGCCTATCCGGGGATGTTAGGGTATAATTTGGGCTGCAATACCTCGATTGAGTTTGAGAAGGCATAGCATGGATGGGATCCGCTGACGGGGCTGGTACATCTATCCCAAAAGTTGGATGCTGTTCTGAGCTTGCCGTGATCGAGAAAGGCTAGGTACCAGGCTTTGATTTTAGGATATCCAAGTAGATTGTTCCTATATTCTGATTAGATATAGATTTATGGAAGTGATTAGTTGATAATTATTACTGAGTGTATACCTAAATATAAAACCAACATGCCTAGGTAGTTTACATAAACACCCCGGAGGATTCACCACACGCCCGCTGCAAAGTCCACCACGTGGGCTTTGTCAATGATCGGCTTTGCGCTTTGCACAAACATACGATGTGCCGGATCCGTCCTCACATAATAGTCTCTATCTTCGGCATTATTGAACTCAACCACGAAAATGTGTGTCATGCCGTTCTGTCAAGTACACGGCATCAGGTTCTTATCCCTGCAAAATCGACGCAAAGGAGGATTAGATATGTATATGGGCGTACCTGCGAATTCTCAATCGAGTTTTCACGCCCTCCTTTGCTGGAAACGATATAGGGCTTGGCAGTCGCTGGATGTAGACAGCAGGTTTTCAAGTCGAGCATTTGCTTGACGATCTGTACTCATCTTAGCCATTTGCCTCTCTGCATAGTTAATAGCTACGATGAGTTAATGAGGTAGGAGCAAGCTTACGGCCTGCACCTCTTTGGGATGCGCGTCGTCCTTGAACTTGAACATTACGACGTGCGTGACTGGCATGATGGATGTACTTCTTTGTACCTGATATTGTTGTTATTTACGCATCGATCCATGGATAGCGATAGATACGATGAATGGAGAATGAGGGGAGCTGCTGGCCCCACCTGACGTTAAGCTTATCTGGGTGTGGTGCCTCAGGCTGAAGTGAGCTTATTTGAATAGTACATACCTCTATGTACTCCTATTCCATTTATTCGATATGTCCATGACTATGGCAGCATGACTATCTATATATACTCATAGATACTTTCCTTTCGGAATTATTTGTCTAGTAGACTAGGTATATTCCATGCTATGTAGGGCAGCACGATCAAAACAGTTTGCTACCGATATACAGCCCTCCTACAGTGCCACGGTAGAAAGTCACGGCCATAACTAGAAAATATGGACGATGCGCACCTATGTGGTGGTTAGAAAGATAAGTAACGGACTACTAGTACTACTCTCATTTCTATTCTCATGGAAGCTTCAACCGACGTATCTGAGCTTATCTTTATTTGTGCAATTTCCCTTTTAGGAAATCGTCTTCAGCCCTAGCTTGCACCGACTGGTACAGACAGGCACTTAGTAAATACGAATACTTCATGTTTCAGGAATGGATGAGCATGCAACTATATATCGCCAGTGCCAGGTAAAGTGTTTGTTTTCATGGGCATGTGTTCTCCCAGCACTGCTAGTATTCTACTGCCGTAGGGTTGGTAGAACCGGGGTCCAAATATGGGAAGGGTAGCCGGATGCCATAACGGTCATTTGAGTAACGTAGCACAGCTTTTCGCGTACTAAAGGATGTGATCTTAGAGTATTTGTTCGGTTCCTTCCTTTAGCTAGGCCGCTACAACTGACGAAAAGGAAATTATGCATCAACCGAGATTGAAGTCCGGACAGAATCCCGCCAGTTTTTGCTTCACATCACAGGCTTCAGATGACAGTTAAAAGAAAGTGAGATGAGGTACACTATTTTAATTGTAGTCACTGTTGTGGCTATATTCAACGTTGGAATTGGTGCGGAAAGCTTACGTCCACCTATTCTATCTTCGGCTGGCCAAACTGTCAAGATCCCTGGCTGGGACATGCAATCCGTACTGCATGCCTCGAGCAACCTCACAGATCTAGCAAGATCCGGGGCCAATGTATCGAACTGGTATAGAGTAAGTGCTCGCACAACGGTAATGGCTGGACTGATCGAAGCGGGACTATATAACGATAACGATCTCTGGTTTTCGGATAACCTCAACAATGTGGTAGGTTTGTGTGAGTTTGGGAATCCATGGCTCTACCGCGAAGAATTTACACTCGAGATTTCACCTACCCAACACTACTTTCTAACTACTCATGGAATTACGTCTAAAGCCGACATTTGGATCAATGGGAAGCAGCTGGCAGATAACGAGTACCAAGCGGGCTCTTATGTCGGCCATAAATACGAAGTGACAGATTATTTACACTCAGGTGTTAATGCAGTCCTTATTAAAGCTTATCAGACGGACTACCTATTAGACTCAGCCATGGGTTTCGTAGACTGGAACCCTTATCCGCCAGACAATGGTACCGGCGTGTGGCGCAATGTCGAGATCTCGCAGACAGGTTCTGTTGCGCTTGCGCCAATTCGAGTATTTCATGACTGGATGCCCGGGAAAAACTCGACAAATATTAGCGTCAAAGTTAATGTTACCAATCTCGAGGGTAGAACCATTGAGGGAACCCTTGTTGGCGAAATCACGTTGGGAAGTCAACGATTGGCTTTGGCGCAGTCTTTCAGTCTGAACGAGTACGAAGAAAAAACCCTATCAATGACCGGTGAACTTCAAAATCCTCGTATCTGGTGGCCTAAGCTCTGGGGGGACCAGCCTCTGTATAATGTAACTGTCACGGCGCGTGTCAACGATGAGATTTCTGACATTGCAGAGCCTCGTAAAATAGGCATCCGGTACATCGAATCCGGATTAAATGATTTCGGTGACTGCACTTTTACAATCAATGGACAGAGGTTTCTTCCTCTTGGCGGGGGATACAGCCCTGATATGTTTATGCGGTGGGATTCAAATTACGTGCGGAAGAAGTTTCAGCTGGCGCTTGATTTGGAGTTGAATACTGTGCGGCTTGAAGGGAAGCAAGAGCATCCGGAGCTATTCGACATTGCTGATGAGATGGGCTTGATGATTATGCCTGGCTGGGAATGCTGCGATTGGTGGGAGGGATGGACGGTATGTTCTTATATTTTCCATCTTCTAAGGTTGATCGCACTAATGCGACGTGTTCAATGTACACAGTACAATACAAACGTCCCTGACTATGTCCGATTTGACGACCATGACTACTGGATCGCCAATTACTCTATGCTGCACGAAGCAGCGATGATGCAGACCCATCCTAGTGTCTTAGCATTTCTAGTAGGCTCGGATTACTGGCCTAACGACAAGGCGGCATTGATATATGTTGATGCATTGAACTCATGGGATTGGACCAATCCAGTGATAGCATCAGCTGGCGAAATGGGGTATTCGGAAATGCTGGGATCTTCGGGTATGAAGATGGACGGGCCGTACGACTATGTTCCTCCGAATTATTGGTATAGTGGTCGAGTGGGAGCGGCGTTTGGTTTCGGCTCTGAGGAAGGGTCTGGTGTTGGTACGCCGGAGATTCGTAGTTTGCAAAAGTTTTTGTCACAAGATGATTTGAATGACTTGTGGACACAGCCTGATAATGGCCTGTTTCATATGTCTAGCAATGTTTCGTCATTCTATAACCGCTCTATCTACAATGACGCTTTATGGCATCGATATGGCTCGCCGAATGATTTGCAGGACTATCTCCTAAAGGCTCAAATTATGGATTACGAAGCTACTCGTGCGGAGTTCGAGGGATTTACATCGCTTCAAAACGCCTCTCGACCGGCAACTGGAGTGTAAGTATTTCAAAAATTCCAAGCATCTCAGATTGCAACTAATGATGATTGTTGTCTATGTATACAGCATATACTGGATGATGAACAGTGCCTGGCCAAATCTTCATTGGCAACTTTTCGATTATTATCTGAACCCTGCCGGCTCGTATTTTGGCGCAAAAGTTGGAGCTCGCCCGGAGCATGTATCTTTCAATTACGAGAACAAGACAATATCTCTCATCAATCGGCTGAGCTCCCTTTCTAAGGGAGACGACGGTTCTCGATCGATAAAGATTGATCTTGTTGATACATCTGGCCGCATCCTGTCCCAGAAGAGTCTTCGGACGATACCAATTGGTACTTTACTCCAACTGCCGTATATGCAGACTACACATGTTTGCAGAACTTGACAAAGGCCACGCTTATGACGAGTATCATTAAGTTGGAGTCAACGGCTGAATTAAGCACAAAATTTCAAGTAGAGCTCAAAAACTATTCCAAAGATGTCCCGGCGTTCTTCATCCGACTAGTTCTGATGGATGCAAGCACAAACGACAGTATTAATCCTCCATTCTGGTCAGACAACTACGTGACATTGTTTCCAGAAGAATCTCTCAATCTGACAGTATCGTTTGAAGCGTCCTTGTCTGTCAACCCTGCTGTTGAGATATCCGGGGGGAATATTGCAACCCATACCATAGTGCCAACTTAACTTTGTGTAGTGAAACTTTTAGTGTTTTTAATTGTGGCTTTCTATATTTGAATACGTTGTTTTTGAAAAAACAAAGGATGCCTAGTTGCAGCTATGAATAGCCCTATAGCATGTACGATGACGGATTAGGGCTATTTACCTAGGTAGGGTTACGCCATAAGCTCAAGTCTATCACACCTTCCTCACATAATCGTGTTATTAACTTAGAACTTGATTGGCTGTATTATTATTTATTGAATTCTTTGAATAGAGAGAGCGATCTCTATGCCCTGTAATCGTTCACCAAAACGTCAGACCCAGAAGATAGGAGAATTATCAGTAGTGCTTCAAGTCACACAACGTAATCAGGCAGCAAGGACAAAAACAAACAATTCCTCTGCTCAAGGCAAGATTTACTACTACCTAACCCCGCAATCTTGAGGCTGAGCCTTTCCTCTTGTTTCTGGTCATCGTGAAACGATTTTTCTGTATTCTTTTACCCTCGGTTCGGTGTATATTTTTATCGCCCTAAGGAAATAATATACTCGGATTGAAAACGATTACTTTTGTCCAGAGCGAACTCGGTTGTAGCAAAACTAACAACCTTAGTATTCAGAGCTAGGATAGATTGTCGTCGTTCAACATGCCTTACAATCGGGATACCCATGTCGCCGACAATATCTTTCAAGACCGACAAAGACTCGAAGATATTTATGCACAAAGACGTCACCAGGAAGAAACTACCCTCTTCATCCAAGAGAACATAAAGAAAATGGAAGAGTGGAAAATATCGATTGAGGACAAAACCAAGCAGATCAAGGCCCTCTGCTTAGAAGTGCGGGAGCTTAAAGAAGTGCTAGAGCACACACGTTATGAAAATATAGATCTTCTACCAGAGAATGAAGCTCTGGAAAAAGACCTCGAAATAGAACGACAACATGAAAGTGCTTTACGCCAACAAATGCATCGAATTCGGTATCTGCAGACAGCCTTGCATGAAAAAAATCGTGAATGCAATGGATATCGCGAAATTATCTCGAGCATGGATAGCCGCATTGTTCAACTAGAGTCAGTATTGGCAGAAAGGGACGCTAAGTACAATAATATTATAGCTGAAAAAAGTGTTTTGGAAAAATTTTCTAAGTCATTAGAAGAGACTCTCGGCAATGTAAAGCACACGAACTCTCTCCTTACGCAGCGCAACAACAGATTCAGCAAGTCTTTGACGGACAAAGAAGCAGAGAACCAAACCCTACAGCAAAATCTGACAGACAAAGAGATTGAGGTCCAACGCCTTCAAGAGTCTCTAACGGAAAAACAAGCAGAGAACCAAAAGCTAGAAGAGTCTCTGGCAGAAAAGAAGGATGTGCGGAAGTCAGAGGTCCAGAAATCGAAAATGAGTCTTGAAGCTAAGGAAAAATTAGCAAAGGCTAAGAACCCTGAAGTCCAACGACTGCATGGGAGTCTCAGCAACTTCTTACTGCCGCGACTTTCAGAGATTTTACGTGAAACTTCCAAGCAGAAGAGAGAAGGTTACCAGCCTGTAGAGTTTCGAGGAAAAACACCCTCGTATGGGTCTTCCAATGTATCTAAGAGCCCGAAGGACTGCAGAAATCCAAAAGGCTCTAAAGATTTCAAACTTCAAAGAACTTCCAAAAATGAACGTTGCAAGTGTGCGTGTTCGAACTGCTGTTCTAGGAAATAGGAATTCTAGTGGCTTCTACTTCTGTCGCGGTTTGCCTACCTAGGTATCACACAAGTGTGACTAGGCAATTGAGGATGACATATTAGACCATGTTAGGGGCTAGCTTTAACAAGATTCTTTTAGACTTGTTGCTTTTTCCTATCTTTTTTCCCCTCCACCTCTCCTTTTCTGCCTTTCTTCTTTGGCTCTTTCATTCTGACAATGTCCCCGAAAAGTAACATTGTATGACTTTACGAGCGAATAATTTAATGCTTATAAATATCAGATATACATGACCGAGTGCCCATTGCCCGAGCGCCCTTAGAATATGTTTGAGATTAGATGTCCTCATATAATTGGACCTATCGTAATGAATGCCCCTACTTTACCTTGGTGCCTAGGTAGGTATCCAGTGCCAAAGTGAAGAGTTCAGATGAAATATCCAGAATTACATATCCCGAAATAAGGTAAGCTTACAAAGGTATATTAGACAGTTATGCCCTTGGGTGCTCCAAGAACTCTATCTCATTAGACAGAAGAGTAATATCTACGGTCCAATTTAAGTTTCTATTCTGTCTGCTCTGTCTGATCATCTGGGTCTATCAAGTCTGAGAAATAATTTTCATCAATGTACCAGGCGGGATCGAATTGGTCATATTCTTGCTGTATTGAAGGGAGTGGTTGTGCCATGATATCTGGTTGGACTTCATTTTCATATTCTTGCACAAGCCTTAACAGGTCCTCTTCATCAAAAGGTATGGGGTAGTCAAGGAAGCCTTGGTTATCATCGTACTGTGGAAGAGGATTTGCTTCAGTATAAGTGGCAGGCTGCGGAGGTGGCTGAGATTGCAAAGAGGACGCATTCGATGAAGTTGAATCGTTTCGTAATGTATGTTGGCTTTGAGAATCTGGCCAAGGCTGTAATAATAGGTCTAAAGGAGTCGACTCATTTGAGAAGTTGGGATGGCGCGGGCGTACTTGCAAGTTAGCAGATAGGTTAGGTGGATCCGCTTGGTAATCTTGCATTGGGAAGCTGCTTGGAAAGAAATTGGGATCTCTTTGAGAACCCGGCCCAGGTTTCCATATTGAATCAAATGAAGTTGTCTCGATTGGAAAAGCGGGCTGCTCTCGTTGCATGGGAACACTCTCTAGGCGGGGGGATACCTGCTGCATGAAAGGTTCCTGATATTGCATCATGCCTAGGCTGGATGAATTTGATTCAATGGGAAAAGAAGACCAGCTTTGTTGGATTGGAAAGCTCTCTGGAGGAAAAATAACCGGAGAAGCGAGGTGTTCGGCTTCCGGAAGCCCTAAATGAGAATGAAACGACGCATCAATGGCAGACATGGGAGTTTCTTCGCCGGGTAACTTCTCGGTGCCAGGAGTTAAGCTCATTTCTGGACACTGCTGTTGACCAGAACTTACATCTGCTGTCTCCTTCTTGCCTAGTGGCTTTTTGCCGCTCCTTTGGCGTCGAGATCTTGCGGGAGAATCTCCTTTCATTACACCCCTACCCCTTCTTGCAGTTTGAGGACGTCGATGCTGTGACAGGGGATCATCGCGTGCCGGCTCTCTGACTTTATTTTGACGTATGGGAGGCATGACGAATGTGAGAAGTTACATATAAAACCAGCATTGAAAAATTGATGGCTGCAAAGTAGCGATATACGCAACGTATCGATAAAACGAAGACTTGACTTGTATAGATACAGCTATATGAGAGACACGAGGGAGGAAAACTTCAAGTTCCTTCTCAAGCACCGGGAGATATTTGCCTTCCAGGCCCTCCTCCCTCCTTCCATCGTCGCAGCTTCATCGCAGCTGCCTCAGGATCCTCAGGGACCCTTACCAAAGCAAGCATGTGTAAGTATATACATATACGCTGTGCTGCTTGAGTGGCTGGATCCAGAGAGAATGGGATATGCAGGATGCGTGCGTAGACAGAGGTTCGTTGGCATGAACATCATTATGTTCGATCCCCAGGGGGTATAGTATATATATGTCGAAGCGCAAGATGGTCATTTCAAATTATGCGCGGTGTTTGCAATACAGGGAAAAATACAGAATCGCGGTAACTTTCAAGCTTGTCAGCGCTATAGTTGCCTTATTAGGCAAGTGAGACACCCCATATAGGCTTGGCTTGTACTAGTGGTAAACTTGGATATGTATGTATGTATTTTTCTTGCTAGTCGACTCGTCTCCGTCAAGTCAGCTCTCATCCGTCTCTCACTTACCTATCAGTGCTATCACCAACGAACGAACCACATGAACTGCATCGCTGAGGTATGGCCACACCCAGTGGTACACAATCCAGTGCCCCAAAGCCCGGCATCGGGGATTTAGAGAAAGAGTTGGTGTGCTCGGTACGTACACCTCGGAGAATTTCTTATGTTCCTGAGGATGGTGGGGAAGCGGGTATACCTTACCAGTCTGTCGCTCACGCTGCCAACAGATCTGTACCGAACTCTTATATCAGCCTCTCACGCTCCTCGACTGCCTCCATACCTTCTGTGGTTCATGTTTGAAAGAATGGTTTTCGTGGCAGGCGGTCCGATCCCGTTCATCAAGCTCAGCGCCTCGCTTCACGTGTCCAGCATGCCGAGCCACTGTTCGCGATACGAGACCGAATGCAACGGTCACTACGTTGCTGGACATGGTTCTGCAGGCCAATCCGGAGCGTGATAGATCAGCGGAAGAGAAAGAGGAAATTGCAAAGAAATACAAACCAGGAGATCAACTGCTCACTTCCCTCGAAGATTCCAACAACGGTACAGACGACGAGGAGGATCGCCAATTAGTCAACAATGTTAGAGAGTTGAGCTTGGCCGAAACATCTCATTCTCACAGGAGAGGAGCGTCCACTAGCCGTACAGGGCACTCAACATCGCACGGCCGTAGGCCAAGGAGTGCGGATAATCGAGATGACGGGCACGGGCATCAACACCATGATGAACGCATAGCCAGGCGCCACGCTCATCACAATGCGGCCCGGAATGCTGCTCGAACAGGGGCTACCGTTGGGACCAGCAGTGATTCGTCGCGACGTATCGAACATCAATCAAGTCTAAGGTCATTACTGAGCGCATCAGATGTCGGAGATACTACCCAAGAAGAGATTGTTCGTCTCATTATGGAGGAGGGTTTATTGGACGGAATTGATCTAAGCGGTCTGGATCAGACCCAAGAAGAGGAGCTGAGTGATCGACTCGTGCAAATATTTCTCAACAGACATCCTGATCGTTCACATCTACCACGTAGGAGCAGTGATCAGACTGGACGGGCAAGGGTATCCGAACATCATCGTTCTAGATCACAGACCGTGCAAAGTCCGAGCTCTACTTCCACTTCGAATGGGACTTCTTCCAGGCATCCTCCTGTGTCACGACCTGATCTGTTAGAAGCGACATCGGACCCACGCTTTCATCGGCGACGGGCTTCCGATGAGACGCGACGGCGAAGAACATCACCAACGCCAGTGGCCGCAGCGTCTACATCCGAGACTACCCTTAGACCCGCATTGCGATCCTCCAGTGATATTTCAGGTAACAGAACTCAACCTACTCCGTCCCGGCCACGAACGAGAGAATCCTCGACGGCCTCCATATCACGAAGGTCAACTGAACCAGAAGCTCGTGCCTCGGATATATGGGCTGGAATTACTAGGGATAGTCGCCAGCAATCTGCCACTAGTAGACAGGTAGTGGGATCTTCTCTTACAGACAGTCCTTCTGCTACTACACCAACGGGCCGTACATTTTCATCTTCAACCACTACATTACCTGGAGTATCAACAGCGGGTGCCCCATCTTTGGTGGATGCGCAACCGCCAACGCGTCGCAATATATCGTCGCGACCTTCGCCAGCGGGAGCACCTCGGATCCCTTCGGTGCATTATGCAGAACCTTCCATATCATGTGAACGTTGTGGAAAGGCTGATATACAATATGAACTTCACAAACGTTGTTTGAAATGCAAGGATGGCAATTACCATGTCTGTTTACATTGCTATCGCGTAGATCGAGGTTGTCCACACTATTATGGCGTAGGCAGCATTGGGGAGATGAATTTCAACAAGGCTCATCACCCAGCCGTTCGATCGACCGCAGAATTTCCCCATGTCTTGAAGTCGCAACGATATCGGCAGCCTGAAGAAGTTTCAGCACGCGGTACTTTCGAGGGCAAGCAGATGACAAATGACAATCCAATCAACCGTTTGGAAGACGGTATGTTTTGTGATAGCTGTCAATCTGTTGCCAACGACTGCTTCTGGCAATGTGAAGAATGCAACGAGGGAGAGTGGGGCTATTGTCGTTGCTGTGTAAACCAAGGACACTGTTGTAACCACTCGTTGCTCCCAGTGCGCCGTTTATCTTTAAAGTCATCAACACCATCGCCAACTGACGTTGCTTCGGTCGGATCCGCTACTGTCCCAGTATCAATGCAGAAACCCTTTCCAGCAGAAGCAACCTACCAGGTGCTATCGTTCTCTACAGAATGCGATGTCTGCAAGTACCCAATCCCCCCCTCATCGACACGTTTTCATTGTCTCAAATGTAATGAGGGAGACTACGACATATGCACAAATTGCTACTTGAAGTTGGTGGTATCTGGAAAGATTAGCAAAGAAAATGGTCATAGTGGTTGGCGCAGATGCCTAAAAAACCATCGCATGATTATAATCGGATACGACGACCACGAGAAAGGACAGCGACGAGTCATTGTTCGTGATATAGTCGGTGGCTATACCCTAAAAGAGGAACAAATTGACCAGACTGCCCCTCCTTCATCTTCTACTATCTCAGTCGCTTCACCAGAATTCGGCACGGGCGATTGGTCGTGGAAAGAAGGCAACATGAAGCGTAAAAAGGCTGGTCGCGTACGAACATCACAAGCACAAGACTCAAACGCATTATCCTCGCCATCAACACCAACATCGGCAACACCTCAATCAGATCGTCGCGGAATGTCAACACCAGCCATCCCGCCCGATGGTGGGTTTGGCCTCGTACTCAGTGCGAACTGGTCTTATTTCGCGGAGGAAAGCTGCACGGATGAGCTATCTTTCCCACGTGGAGCAGAAATCACAGAAGCCGACAACATTAATGACGAGTGGTATTGGGGATACTATGCCGGCAAAACGGGGTTGTTTCCTGGTGCTTACTGTACTTTGGTGAGGGAAGTTGTCTAGGGGGCTTAGGACTTTGATAATGAGCGATGTTTTATGATTATTATATGAAGTTACTCTAACTTTAGCTTCTTTATTGCATTCAAGGACGGAAATTGATATAGGTATATACATACTGCTTGATTTAGTTTCTGGGTCTTGTTCAGTTCTATACTAGACAAACCTTGCCTTGCAGGATCTTAAAATCCCCCTATTTGTTAGAACCTACTAGAGGATTGCTAGAATCTGGAACGGGAGCAGAAACGAGAACGGATGGGTAGCCATGAACGATTTGATGAAGAAGCTTCATAGCAACAAATATCTAATTGCGTTGGAAGCAGCCCGGTATCAAATTCATGGTTAGTATCCTGATTAATAAGCCTAACATTACTAGGAGTCCCATGTGACGTTCCTAGTCGGTTCAGGCAAAAGAGTCGTGCTCTAGTAATGCTTTCTGAAAAGAGCACTATGTAATCCAAAGAGGTCATGTCTATGATTAAAAAATCCTAATAAATAGTTGAACATTTCCCAAAATCTAGGAACATCAATCACAAGACTCCTATCTTATAAGGACACCGCATTGGCCTGAGGTGAGGTGAAGTAGAGCATCCTAACACTAGACTAGGAGACTATGCAGCTGTCCATCCATCCTTCTGTGGGATCATTCATGGCTTTTCCCTCGTTGTCGCTCTGAAGCATGTCTGCCGACGAATTCTTTGAGTTCCCAAAATTTACCATTCTCTACACCCCCCATCGACAGGTTCCATTCAAACTGGGGCTGAAATGGCGATTTGTCGAATATCAGACGATATGCATACCTGTAGTTACTTCCAATGGAACCAAGTTGTGAGAAATTGCCTTTCTCAATTTTCACTGTATATAATTTGGGTCGAAAGGCATTCTCAGCCAAGAAAAACCCGTTCACCATTCTGCTTCCTGCTAATGCTTTTTGCGCATCTTTTGGAAGACGGTTGAATAGAGTTATTTCGAGGTGAAGTTGCCCAAGGAGGCGAGGAGACCTTTTGCTCGAGGACTGGACAATTGGGTAAGGTGATGCAACCCTGTCTAGTGGCTCGATTCTCTTCCATTCAAGGTCTGCGGCGATCCAATAGTTAAAATTGCAACTGCAGACGATCTTTTAGGCAGGTTAGCTATCTGTTATTCATCTCGGGAATATGGTAGCTTACCACGCCAGTGCCGTCCTTGTTGAATCTGATCCAGATGCCGTCTGCAAAGGACCATGCATTCTCGCTGCACAGACTAGAGCAAAGGGCTTCGTTCATGTTGGGACGTGCCGTATTGCAGGAGCTGTCAGTGGAGAGAAGATACGTAGCAGTAAAGTCTACGGTTGCCTGGGGGCAGACCCTGAGGCTAGCGCGACCCACGTGGCGTTTCCCACCGCCCCAAGACGACGACAATATCGATATACGTACATATTTATAAGGCTTCTAAAGGTTATGAAGACCCATGAGTATATGTATAACTGAATATCACTGATGGGATCAGCAATCGCCTGGCCAATCAGAACTACAAGTTAGACTGGGAGAATAACGCAATGGTTATAATTAGCGAATCAAGGAGGTGACTGATACCTAGGTAGTATTAGGTATATGTAGCCGTAAGACTGGGATGATGAATGAAGATGAGAATTCAGGGATACCTAGGTATTCAAAGGTTCTTAGTAGTGACATATCGTAATGCCGTACCGCAACGGACACTTTAGGAATCACCCCCTTTTTAAGTAGAATGAAAATAAACTCATACGGAGTCATATAAGAAGCACATATTACTAACAGACACACGAGAAGATACGTATGTATGTAGGTATGTACAACTCAATGCGAACAGGGGGTATGGTACAATAATAAAATGAATAAACAGGCACAACCAAGACAAATGACAATACCACCCAATTCACAATGACCATGCAAGCCCCAATAAGATTACTCCAACAAGGCCAACATCAACTTCTGATAATCGCCACTTGTCTCGCCACGAACCCGGTCTCGCAGATCTTTTTTGAAGTGGTGATAATAGGCCCGCTTCACCTGATCGAGATGTCCTTTATTCCAATGCAGGCGCACAATCCTGGTGACAAGTTTGAAGTCCTTGGTGCCAGGACCGGCCATGGAATCTTCCAAGGCGTCCGCATCACGGAATGCTGGATCTGTAGCAGTGCGCAGCATGTGAACGAGAGCCGCTTTCATGTGTCCGGAGAATTCTTTCGAAATGTGTTTCTCTAATTCAACATGGTATCGCTGATGAAATGCTTGGCTGATTGCTCGTAACTCGTTGTCTGAGCTTTGTGCGAAGATGATGCATACTTCGACAGCATTATTAATCACTCGGCCGGCGGTCGCGGTGTGGATGCTTTTGACCTCGTTTTCAATGGATACAGGGTTGATGGGAGTCGACTCTTCGTGCCGTGTTGCGGAGACGACTCTGGTGAAAAGAGTTTTAGTTTCGCCGGATAGATCATCCTGGACGTCCTTTTCTAGGTCACGGTTGAATCTGCGGCGGTAGGCGTTTTTGATCTCGCGCATATCTGCATTGGATCTACCCAGGAGTACATCGTTCAATAGCCACTCCTTTGTGCCAATACCCTTGACGGCGTCGCGCACAAGTTCAGCGTCATTCATCAATGGGCCCTCGATAATGGCTAGAAGGCCCTGCTCGAAGTATCGAGAAGTTTCGCTCTTGACATCCTTGTACAAATCACGACCAATATGTTGTGTATAGGTCTGTCGTAAGGCAGCGATTTGTAAAGGATCCAAAGGTGCGAGGACCTGAATGATAGCGGCATCATCGGTCCCGAATCCCTTCATGGCCTTGCGTAAAGCTTCGGCTTGGGTTCTGAAGTCCCCTGGAGCTACTTGATTGGGAATATATCCGAAAGAGGGGCCGGCTGGGGGAGCAACGTTGTATCCACCGAGAGGAGGAGGTGGTGCTCCATAGGGACCGGGAGGAGGGTGGCCATAAGGCCCGGGTGGCCCGGGCGGAGGTTGGCCGTAGCTTCCTTGCTGTGGTGGAGGATGGCCTTGAGGGGGAGGTCCCTGGGGATAACCGCCATACGGTCCGGAAGGATAGTAGCCGCCTCCTGGAGCACCGCCAGGTGGAGGAGGAGGACCACCATAGGCTGGATTAGTGGGGTATGGAGGCTGTCCTTGAGAAGCATATCCTGCTGGAGGTTCTGGTAACAATTTGAATATTAGACTTTGAATTGCATGATGGCGCAAGGGAATTGCTTACGAGGCGGGGGCCGGTTGTACGACATATTTAATGATATTTCAAGGTGGCAGTTGCAGGAACCAGAAACAATGATTCAACAGAACGATCGACGAAGTTGGGAACGGTGAAAGGGGGAAGTAGGTAGATATAGGTATATATATACGTATCAATCTCGGAGTCATGCAGGATCTCAACGAGTCAACCCCGCCTCAGCATGGCGCTGCGTCATAGCTCGGTTCCCCAATCAGAGGCTCCGTAGCAGAGAGGGACCCACAAGGGCTGAGCAGGGCCTCTTGAGTCTTGACTCTTGAGCGACTCCCTGTGGCGCAGCATGCAGCAGTTCCTTGTCTTCTCATGTACCAATTGTCCAATGGATTCTCATGGAGAAATTACAAAGGGCCTCCCTTGGTACCCAGTAATGACTTGCAATTGTTTAGTTGGGGATTCGGAATGAAGGACAAAGTTGAGCCTAACCTATAATTAGCAGCGGCTCCACATTTCTGCAGTTCGCGTATTGATACATGGTACGTAATGTGTCATACAACCATGGTACATTAAATTACCACCAGCATCATCCATGGATATATATTATATCCCATTGCTGTATATGCATTTAACCAGCATTTGAATGATCTATGTCGTTTTCTTGTTCGACGACAAAGACAGCAATTCAGCCCTGACAAATCCGGACCTCAGCTCCTTGTAGGCCTCGGTTAAGACCCACAGAGGAATAAACACCCACAACATATTGAAAAAGACGAGATACAACCACAGAAACACTGGGTTATTGGTGTCCAACTGCGAGTTCCCGCTAAGCCATTCCGGGGCGAATGTCATAAAACCGCCATAGAGTTCCCCCGTAGCGACAGCGGGCGCAACGAGCCAGAGCTTTGCCTTACTGGCACCGAGCTCTTGCGCATCGGCCGCTGAGGATTGCTTGCTGCTGGCGATTCTATACAATAGGTAGCAAATGTATATTGCCGCGGGACCGGCCAAGAAGACGGTCAAAAGTTCAAGGGAGATGACGGTAGTGTCGGCAGTAGCCCAGCGGTGGTCAGCTTTGGCATATTCCTGCCACAGTCGCGCGCTTGGCCCAGTGCCGTATTTGGCTCCGTATGCGCGATCCTTTTGTCCAAGGAAGTAATAACATGGCTCTTTCAGCAGTGCACTCTCGCCAATGGGTTCATATGCCGTAATGTAGCTGAAGAAACATTCGTATAAAAATGAGCCCTCGATGAAGAGATGGGTGAGCGCGTCATACGCGTGCCACATGAAGAGCGCGCGGTTGCGCAGTTGGCGTGAAGGGATCAAATACGTGCCAAGGCCGAAGGCAATTGGCATGAATGAAAGTGCGAACGCTATGGATAGAACGGTGGGTGTATCGAGAACGAATGTATTTGTTTCTGCCATTGTGTTGTTTTCCTTTCTATCTTTCTTTCCCTCCTTTCTTTGCCCGATATCTTTTTTGTAATAAATAGTAAGAGAATGTAAAAACGATGATGAAACAAATGGAGGAAAAAGGGAGAGATCCAAACACACCTTTCCCATTTGACTCTAGCCGCACGGTTCACCGTTCCCGGCGCACGTTCTTCTTGCCAATCTAGGAAGCCATTTTCTTAGATTAACTGAGCGCTTGGCGGCAAGTCATGAGGATGATTTCGAAGGAAATCATTTTCCAACCGCATACTTCAGATGGCACTAGTTATTATATGCTAAGGCTATTACAGGCAGCAGTTACTAAAGTCACTAAACGCGACAATATAACAAATCTATAGCGCACCGCTGAAGAAATAACCTGCAGATATCAAATCTGCCGTCTCTAGTCTCCTCCAAATCTCAGCAGGTCCTGCACTACTAGGATGTAAACAATTAAAACTTGCTACGACTGAAAACCCAGCTCAACCGAAATCAATCTGTCTCGCCAGCAAGACTTTGCCAGCGGTGTCATTCGATCCGAGAAAGAAGAAGCGAAATGAGGGGAGAGAACAGCAAAAGAATAGACTAGCTGTCTCTATCACTGCTTCCTTTCAATTTTTCAATTCCATCTCGCAGCGTATCACGGACACTGAACCCGCCGAATAGCCAATCGTTTGAGTGCCTTCCATAGTGATTGAGGGTCCCACTGTATCTTTTGTAGCTATTGTTCCTTGCACTCCCTGATGACTCGGTACTAGCAGATGCATCTGACATGCGGCTGTGCCCTATATTAGGACGTTCGGGGTGATAAGATGCGCCCGGTGGCGTGATACTTCGCGAATAGCTCTGATCAACAGGCGACGGCGACAGTGGTGATGATGTTGATGTTGCGGGTGGATTCTCAGAGGAAGGAGAACCACCAAAATGTGGCGGACTGAGTCTTGACTGATTATTTGTCGTTTGTGAGGACGCTTCGGGCAAGGGTGAGCGCGAGCGGGAGCGGGAATGCGACCGTATATGGGTCAAGATTTTGGCCGACGTCGCTTCAAGACCGTCAAGGGACAGGAATCGTCTATGTTGAGTTTTAGATGATGAGGGAGACGACCGTGAAGATGCATCTGAGGACAAAGTGCTTGATGGTGAGAGCTCTTCAGAGTTCGTTGCAGCTTCTGCGTGCGAGTTAACAGGATGTGTGTCCGGCATCTTCGTCCAACTGGCGATATACTATCCAAAAGTCTCGGGATTGGATAGAATTGAATTGTGAAATTTTTGGAGTGCTTGGAAATAGCGAACAAAGTCTTATTTATCAATATTATCAATATTCCCGAGCTCCTTTCTGCTTGGGTTATGTATGTATGTAGTCGGAATGCAGAATACCCCGCCGATTTGCCCAGAAAATACTGCACGCAATCGTTCAATCAGCGCTTTCCATAAGACTGAGGAGTGTCATCGGAAGTAGACAACTAACTGCCGAATGATTCACAAACTCTAATCTATGCCTACGGCCTTATCGGTTAAACGGGTTCTTCTTTTACATCTAATAGGTTGTTAGACGAGCTGAGGGACTAAACTAAGACCAGCTGAACAGTAGTGATCTACTTAGACTTAGTACGCACTCCATACTTCGTCGCCCTATCGCTTGGCGTCGTAATATGGAAGCCTAGTTCGACTTCCAAGTGCCAAGTCTTGCCAACTCATATTACATATGCAAGGTGACTACACTTGCGCAAGCAGAAAAGTAATGGCATCAACGAGAATAAATAATTGGCGCAGAAAAGCCTCTTCATCACTCTGGTCGTAAGTCGTTCCGTACTGACTCATTACCTAGGTAATATCTTGTCTTGCGCATGCTAAGAGCTTCCTGACATAATGCTAACATCCGGGCCAAATTTGAATTTTGGGTGTACCTAGGTAAGCAGTTACCTACCTAGGTATATTTATTTACCAGAATGTTAGTCGAAGACACACTCGACGTACACAGGATTTGTGTGGCTAACTAGTAACAACCAATTGTAGCAGCAGCCTCAGGCTCGCCGCGCAAGGCTGAAGCGGGGCAACCCGTCCGTAGTGGGGCAACCAAGCCCAGCCCAATAAGATAGGGCGTACTATCTCCATGCAATCTGGAATGGGTCGGCCCGAAAGTGCTGTTTCTAGCGCTCTTCCAGAAGAAATATATACGTAGGTAGATATTTCAGAGCCATAGTTTAAATAGTGGCAAGAGGAATATTTTTGATAGATTTCAAGAACAACAATTTACCTTGTCTTTAGAGTCCTGGAAGGCCTAAAATCCAGGTAGTACAAACACGAGCGCCGCCACAGTTGTTATCGCACGGTGATTCGCATAAATGAGTTCATGGTTCGGCCATGTGGCGTCATTAAAAAGGAGCCAGGGCCCTGGACTCTGTCAGCAAAATAATACCTTGAACATATCTTTCGATTTAAAATTACAGATTCTTCAGCACAATAAGGAAACACCTTAACTACGGGGCAAAAAAACCGTACCCAGATTTTCTACTTATAATATTCATCGTAATTTTATCATGTCATTTAAGCCAGCAAATTGATTTTAAACCCAAGAGTCGTTGCAAGCGAATCCTGATAATCCTAATGTTCCTTCCCTTGTCATGTTTTCTTATTGTGCCATTGCCATGATTGTGCTTCTGTTCGCCGTGTTTATGACCTTTTACTTTGCTTTTGCCCGAATACGTTTGGAGAAGAGGAAACGACAACGCAACACAGGATATGAAACCCGAGTACTTGTTTCTCTGTCAGAAGGTTGAAGTTTTACGAATAACGTCCTCCGTTAGGGTTGATGTGTCATGCCGTATTTACAAAAGTGCAAAATATCAAAACTGTATGCGTACGTAAGTTTCCTTTCCGCTAGTATTTTATGTAGTTAGGTATCTGTAGTCATCAGATCACTATAATTAACTTCAACGCAAGATTCAAGGTTCAGCATTAGTCCTGCTAACACGGCGCCCGCTATTCGCTTTTCTATCAGCAGCAAGGGTAGACGCAAACCTGCTTCTAGCACGTATCTGAGGTCCCTTCCAGTAGAACACGTATATTGGCAATACAACCAGGCATGACAGACAAGCCAGGATCGTAGTTGCGTACTCGGCTGAGAATTTGTGGGCGATATTGGTGTACATCGGCGTGGCGTACATGGCAGATATACCGGCCAGAAGATCTCGTGCGAAGGCGTTTCCGCCACAAGCAGAGGCCGAGTAGACACCGTAGGCAGCGACCATGTAGTCTACCGAGGAAAGATAGATGGCGTAGTTTGCAATTCCAACGCAGGCTGAGAATATCATAGAGCCGATCCAGTGCACATTGTAGGCACGCCCGAGGGAGGTCCAGGCAAATCCAAATAGGCCAATGGGTTCGAGAGGCGCGAGGAATAGAAGCCATTTCAGACGACGTTCGGGCAACAATGCATCGTCGCCCAGTGTCTCGCGGATGGCCACGTCTCTGCGGAACCAAGGAAAATATGAGAAATAGGCAAGCACGTACGCAACATTGATGGGGATGACTGCCCAGGCCTGTGCGAGAATGCCAAAGCCCCATCCCTTCGAGTATACAATGGAGAAACTCTCCAGGAAAGTGAATATCAAAGCATCAGAGAACCCAGATAGAAGCGATAGGCATAGGACAATCGGTTCGCGCAACAACATGTGGAAAGGTCGGAGCCAAATCTTTCCTGCTTCCTTGATTGAGACGCGGGGGCTCTTCAGCTCGTTGGGTCCGTAGATGTTAGGGTCTTCGCCGCTTGCACGCCGACGTCTAGCCTCCCTGTCAATCAAAATCGTTGAGCGGCTCTCGGGCATAAAAAAGATAATTGCTTGCGTAACTCCTCCAAAAATAAGTTGAATCCAGAAGAACCATTGCCATGACAGAACTGTTATAACACGGGGTAACAGTTAGAGTAGAAGATACAGCAGGTATTCAAATGGAAGTCACTTACATCTTTCAATTGGTCCGCCAATCACACCGCCAATGCTGGTACCAATACAAGAAGAGAGCACGATGAACGCAAGAGGGAATTGTTGTGTTTCAGGTTCGTAGATGTCGGCAATCAAGCCAAGGGTGACACTACCACCAGCAGTTGAGAGTCCTCCCTATAT
The DNA here is from genome assembly GCA_023625875.1 of Trichocomaceae sp. PYS4502. Taxonomy (NCBI): domain Eukaryota; kingdom Fungi; phylum Ascomycota; class Eurotiomycetes; order Eurotiales; family Trichocomaceae; species Trichocomaceae sp. PYS4502. The sequence continues at coordinate 151,270 of JAMAFX010000032.1, forward strand.
ATCATGTTAGCCTCATTTTATACCGCTTAGACCTTTGTTCCGGTAATAAAGATAAAATTTATGGTCAGGACAAAACTGACCAATGCTCGAGCAACTACCTGACTTCCCCAGTTTGGGGATAGTGCAGCCAAAATCTGCCAGATATTGATCAAGAACATGGAGAGCTGCAAGATCGGCCATCGTCCAAATTCCTCACTCCAAGGAGCCCACAGCTCGCACCCTATCGAGTAAGTAACGAGATATGCCATTTGTCCTGTCCGAGCATGCTGCTCACTAATGCCGAAGGCCCTGGAAAGAGGCATGATGGCGTTTGGGTAGACCGATGTATTGAAATTCATCGACACTTGTACAAACGCCACTGCGACGAGATACGACCACTTTTTCCAACTAGGCCAGCAGTATCCTAGTTTCTCGTAGCAATCTTCCTCTTTGAGTTCCCGCTTTTGGGCTGAGGTTGCATACTCGTCTTCGCTGTCCTTTCTTGACACGACGTTGGAAAGACTGGCGGGCGCGTTGCTATCTTCGCTAACCGCGCCGACTCTAGGAGATTCGAGCCCTTCAAGTGGTGATTTGGGCTCTTCTTTGATACCGGGGTCAGACATCTTCGGGCGTGAAAGCAAGCACACTAAGAGCAAGTGAAGATTCGGATTAAGGGATTGGCTGGGGAACTTTCCCAGCAGTTACTGTATCTATATAAATTTCTGCCCTGTGCCACTTCCACTTCTTCCAAACCGGATTTCTAAGGCGGTCCACTTTTATAAAGTGGACTTTGCCGGTTACAAAGCCTTTGAGCGCCGTATTACTGTGCGATATACATACCGGATTGCGCGATACGTCATAGGTATCTAGGTCCCCTCTGAAAGAGCCACCGAGAAACGCACTCGGCATGCCGAGACATTCCCAGCTCGGTCTCAGCTCGTGTTAGTTTCCGAACGGTAATCGCAGTGCTCGAAACGCTAAAGCCCAACAAAGCTAATACAACTCAAAGGAATAAATATGCACTACGAAGGGGTTAATCCCAGAGTGCAAGGAAATAGACAAAATAATGCATTATATACCGAATCCTCTATTCTGTGCATCGGTTGCGTCACTCAACGAGGGCCGAGAAGGCTTCGGAACATGCGGCGGATCTTCATAGATTATTTCCAAATGCAGATACAAGATCCAGCCAGTCATCGCTTGCGAAAGTAGTTTGTTTTGTGGGGACCCACAAAGAGCAACCAAGATTTGCGCTAGTTCTCAGTCCTTGAAAGGTGGTTGGATAAAACTTTGTCGGGGACCCGTCATGGTGGGGGGCTTGTGGGTCATGTGGAGCTTCCTCGCCAAATGTTGTGCCCTACGTGAGAATGCTCGGAAGCGGGTGTGAAGGGAATAGACAAATGTACGGAGTAGGAGACGAAGTCTATGTATAGGCCGACTGTATCTTAATTCGATAGACTCACCTTACAGTAACCATTGTTTGGCAGGTCATGGCAATGCTGATTTTGGCGCAGCTCGGGCTCATTCAAAATACACAGTAGATCGACACTGATCAAATGTTCAATGGAGCGATGCCGCGATAGTGATATCAGGCTAGCGATGAGGGGAAGGCAGGTACATGGGTGACTTCCGAGATACCCCGATGTCACTCTTCTGCCAATGTCCACAGCCCACGACTCGGTTCTCTCCACGCTCGAGGCTGTTCAGAATGGCATCTGCGATGTTGCCGTCCTGGACGCAGCACCCACTCATTGTCAACCTCAAGATGTGACAGACCCCTATCATCTGGAAAAGACACTATAGACGGCAAAGTTGGTGCACTTGAACTGGCGTACGTACTTGTGTATTGATCATCTTGATTAGCGCCAGAAAGTCTGTGTAGGGGCCCGGTCCATGATGATAGACAGCTAAATTTTTGGAGTGGTATTAGGAGCTCGCGTGCTCTATCCAGATGTGGCCAAACATGACGACGTAGCTTCGCGGCAGGCGCTTTATTTGCTTCTGTGATGGAAGAAACAATATTTTCTTCTAAGCAGTCACCGTCAAGTTGGATTTTCAGGCCTTTTTGCATTAGACTTTTCCGTCGTATTCGTTTTCGTCGTCGCCAGCGTCCTTTGCGCTTGGTATCGACTATCCCAGCAGAGGAAAGTGTGTCTTCTTCTTTTGCTGAGCCGTAAAACAGCAGGTCAGAGGTTGAGAATTGATCCAAGAGATCTTCCGCGTCGAGAGCATTGCCGTGCTTCTTCCTCCTGCTTATATTAAATTTTGGGGAGCATAATGCACTTCAACTGGTTGCAAACGGTGTTCACTGCATGGCCGAGAGTGCTGACGACGGAGATACATAGCTCTTAGGCTCAGATAAGGCAGAAGAAATATTTTACCAAAATATAGAATATTATAAACGAACAATGTTCTTCAAGTCATACCAGATAGAGCAATCAGCCGGAAAGGACGGTTCGCCGCGCCAGGTTTGTGACTGTTCAGGTGACCCGATCGCAAGATAAGTGGATATGACGAGTTACCTAGGTACGTTCATCACGGGGATGTATGACTGGTCAACATACAATTTAACATTTTACTTTCGATATTTTTATCAAAAATACATCTTTATATCTTGATTGGACGGACCCCGGATCTTTCTTGTTCGACGGGGAGCTTACCCTCGTAGGTTCCTATACATGTACTGCCTATTTCTAGGAGTTAGGGCCCGTGACAATTTACATTCATGGATATATGTATAGCTAGGTTGTCTCCTTATGAAAGTGAAATTTTCACGAATGTGTCGATAATAATATTCAGGGAAGTTAGGTGTTAGTACATTTATCAATTTCAGATATAAAGCTCCTATAAGTAGTTCAACAAGGCATATCATCACCGAACCAACGCCTCTAACTCCAAGGAAACCCAGTTTGACCTCACCCAGCAAAAGTCCCAGTATACAAGAGAGAGGGAGAAAATAGAAAAGTAAGTGTGCCTTCCTCAAGTGCAGCAGATACTCCTGTCTTTTCACTCATTCACAACGGTACTTGCTGACGATAATCGCCTTTCATCATCCGTGTGCTTCAAGTAATCGTCAAAAATATCGTGAAGTTTCCATTTCTCGAGTTTTTGCATGTTTTTCTCAACCCAATCAATATCGGCCCATTCTAAATTTCAAGCGTTAATATATCCATGGATAGTATAACTGTCCACACTTGTGGATAGACTCACTTAGATTGCATTCGATCTTCCTGAGGCTCGGGTCGACAGGAAACCAGTGTGATTCCATAGGTAAACAGGGGATCGGATCATGAGAAAGAAAGTCCGTATGATCGATTGTAATAAGAAGCAGACATTCGCATGTATAGGATGGGACGCGGATATCGTGGAAAACAATAATCCCTCCGAGACTTTGGTCATCACTTGGACGTCTTTCTCCCGGTATTACCGTAAATTCTTTTTCCTGTCCCTTTGCATTTGCCCTTGTGTACACTTTGCAGAAGTACTCTTCACCCGAAACTTCTCTCGGTGGCCCTTCATAGGAAAGGTCGACGAGGATAGGATATGGAAGCTTTTTAGTGCACGACTTCTCTGGAGGGCCGACTGCCATAGTAGCAGTAAACTTCCCGGGTTCCTTTGCCATTTTGACCCTAAATAGATACAAGTCGTAAGTATAGGGTTGTGACCACAGTTAGACTTACGAAAAGCAAAAGTGAATGTCTTCACATACCTCTAGAGAAGATTGAAAGAAGCTGTTTTTCTTATGAAACAAGTCAATAAAAACCCTGGAACACCTGGATTTTATAACCTTCAAAAATGACTCGAATTTCACATCAGTCACAAGAAATTTGTCACTTTCTAGTGACTACTATGCTCATTGAGTCACTGTGTTTATCAGATGAAATTACTGGTGACGGAAGAAATCAGTCAAAGTCAATGCATACCTAATCACTGCGTATCACTATATTGAAGATCGTAATCCGATTGAAGTGATAACTGAGGATGATAAACTCCAGTTTCCATGATACTTTCCCCTCCTATGTATGCTTGAAATTTCATCAGCTGGAATATTCCATACTATCCAGCTGAAACCATTCCGATACGCTCAATCTCTGGTCAACTAGAAAGACCTTTGTGGCCGTATAAAGGCCTTTTTGCTAAACCTTTGATATCTCATACCCTTCCCGTTTCGTGCATTCCTGCTTACCAGGCTTTCAATACACTATCATAACTCGCTTCAGTGTAGTCAAGCTTAGCCTCTTAAGAAGACGACCGTTATTATTCCGATGCAAATATCGGATGAAAGAGAGCTACCCCGGGTTTATAGAGAGCAGTCAGCAGCAGGAGGACGACGCTTGAGTAAGTACTTAGGGTAGCAATGGCGGAAAGAAGGCATTGATACTTATAGACAAAATCAGTTCACATTCTGGCCGTCTTTATGCATAGATAGATGCCTGTGGTATCGTACTATCCAAGAATGGGTGTATTGGATGGTCTTTGTAGAGGCTTCGGTGGTTCTTCCTGGGAAACAACAAACCCGCGAGTCTCTTCCTTCCCGGCCGGACTCAGGATAGCTTCTGCTTACTTTTGCGAGTCTGAAGTCCGGCATTTAACCTGCATCTCGCACCATCGATATCATTATGGCGAGAATCTAAAAAGAGTTCACGCGGTCGAGGTCGAGGCATGGCTCCTTTGCCCGTAGGTACTCGCATTCTGCCACGGCATCGTTTCAACCCCCCGCCTCGTCCACTCCAGGCGGCAGTCGCGGTCAAAGGCCTGGCGCAACTTCGAATACTCGTATATATCTTACTGGCCATGTCCGCAATCTTTGGCTTTGCCGTTCTGCTTTGGAAGTTTGGGCATTTCCTGCGGGTTTTCACGCTAGGACGCATTCTACGAGACCGCAAGCTGGTTGACACTCGGTATATCAAAACGTGGTATGGCTGGATTCCGCAAGATCGCTACAATTCTCGAAGACAGACGTGGAAGAATTTCCGTTCAGGTTTTCGAAGATGGTTCTCCTGGAGTGACTGTGACGATTATAGTCGGATATGGTGGGATTCGCGCCTCGTGATGGAGGACAAATGCCAAATTGGTGCCACTTCAAAAAGAATACGGAAGCCAAACGCGGATTCGCCGGAATTTGACAGGTCCCTGTTTACTTCTCCGAGGCCTTCGAAGCCAAACCCACTTCATGTTGAGGAGCGTGTCCTTGTGGATCCTAGCATCGTTAATACCTCTTATCATTTACAATCTCGGGCTTCAACATACTTAACGTTCCCTTTCTGCCTGAAACCTGCCAATACAGGACGCCATTTACCTTGTTTCATCCAAAACCGCGAGAACGACCACCAAAGTATATTGAACGAGTTGATTTTGCTATTGAATAGGGCTCCTGCAGCGTCTTTGCTACCAATTGGCAGTCCAGCCGCCCAAAATTATCGACGATTAAGGCGCCTTCGAGTATGGGCTACGCGCCTGGAGATGGGAAGTCTTCAATCTATTTTGACTCATCGGTCAGGGATTTCAGGACGGCCAGGAAGTCCCGTGTCGGGTTCATACAGCAGTAGCAGCTCAGCAGAAAATATCATAACGCGGCAATCAGGTCTGCCTTGTGTTTATAATGGCACTTCTTCGGATTTTGCATCCACAATCCATAAGCAAGTCGGGGTTGCCCTAAAGGAACAGGATCCAGAACAACATGGCAGCATTCTGGACGTTGAGATACGTTTCTTGGACAAAGTTGACAGAAGCCTTGGATGGTTATTTAACGAATGCCAGCCTGGGAACCGAGGTTTCAAATTTGCAACCCTGCCAAGCAAACTGAAGTGGCTGATTTATACCAACCCTTGTTGTGCATCGACGGAGATTATGCGGCGATACGGAGATCGTCGAACTGTGGCAGATTCGTTTGAAGTAGTTGATTCTCGACGAAGACGTCCAGCCACGGCCAAGCACAGGAAGAGACAAATTGCTTCTCTTGATTCTTGGAGAGTTGCAATTAACAAAGCGCGAAGTCGGATGGAGGTTCCAAACGTGCGCTCGTTTGAAGTTTATGAAGACTCAGCAGAGGAAGCCCCCGAGTCCGTGATCAACCCAGCAAATTGGATGTTTCGGCGACCACCACAGGGATTCGCCATGCCGACTAGCCAGAAGAACGCGTACTATTACGGCGGAATTGAAAAATGGGCCAAGCTCGAGGAGTGGCAGGCAATCGATGGACGTTTCAACAACTCGAACGATATCCCAAAATGTGTGTCTGATTTTACGGCGTCGAAAGCCGGCTATTCGCAGCGTCGGCAAAGCAGCGTTGGGATTATTTGCTCATGAGTATCCTTGTATATTATGTTGCGTTCCATATTTATTATTACCACTTCGAGTAAGTTAAAATAAAAAAGAAAAAGAAGAGGGGATTACCCAGACGTTCCGTGGTTTATGGGATGGATCAGTAAGACATATATAATTAGACGTTAAATAGAGACTGCCGTGGAAAAGTTCCTTGATAACCTGGTTCCTTCACATTGCACTAAACTCCGGAGAAAAATGGTTTTCAGAAAAGATGCCTTGTAATAATAGATACAGCAGGCGAACGATGGTTTATCGAAGCCGCATAATAATACAATAGTGTGCGTAGAGTTGAGCACACTGGGTACACCAACAGTAACGTCCGGCCAGTTTCCTGCCATTTCGGCCAAGAAATATCGAAACGGCGTGTCTCGCGGTGGATGTCTCGCTTTGGTTCTTCTGGCAATTAAAATCCAGGAGGGTTGACTCGTTGACTGACTCTCGTCCACTTGGGTAGCTCTATGAAAGGTAATAATGTATCAACGTTCTGCCCTTGAATTTGTACACGCGCTTCAAGTGGTTTCTTTTTGCTTTTTTTCCTTTCTTTTTTTTAAAAAAAAAATGTAGTACTCGTGCCAACACTTACTGTGAATTCCCTTGCGATAATTCTTCTCTTTCCGGTCGTAGATTGTGTATTTGTCCTTGGGCAGCATTTCCTCTTCCCGTGGCATCTCCTCATACCACCGTTGAACTGCCTTCACTTGGCCCATTCCATTGCGCTCGAGGGCGGCAGCCACTGTATCAACAACCTTGTCCACGGCTCGAAGACGCTTGCGCTGACGAAATTTTTGTCGGCTGGAGAGGCGCCATGGAATTTTCCTGTGCGGAGGGAAAGATTTTCAAATCAGCATTTGACTTGTATTCTTGTATTCTTGTCGGAGCGAGACAGAAGTAAAAAGAAAACGCACCACAGCAGACCTCCCAGCAGTGGAGAGGTAGGCTTGAACATTGTTTTCCTGCACAGAAGCTATCGATTGGCAAAATGTGGTTCGCTGGCTTCGTGGTTCTTGTGTTGAGGCCTGAGTGCCTGAGGAGTCGGAAACGTCAAGGAAACCTGGTCCGTGCGCGCTGGCTGCCACGAGTCACGAGAAAAACCCGTCAGTGGCCAGAATTTTGTCTGTGTTCGTTTTCTTTTTCCCCCAACAACTTTTGTTCTTCAATTGTTCCTATTCTCATCTCACATGTCGAAGCAATAATAGCATTGAACGCCCTCAGCTCGGGGGACCTAGCCCATCCGCAAATCCGGGCTCAATCGCATCAATCAATAGTAATACAATGTCATTGGGCGCAACAACAGACCAGCCCTCCGCTTGGTGGAGGGCCTGGTCGTCGATGACCATGTTCGAGATTGGCGCGCTGTGTCGCGGTTTTCTGCTGGGATTTAGTGAATTGGAAGTCCACGGACTAGACTCATTCACAAAACTACTTGACGAGCGACGGGATCCTTCTCAAAGAACGCGCGGGCTGATTACGGGTATGTATATATACAACTTTTACGGCGCCCTTTAAATAGACGCTTTTGCGAATGGCATCTGATTGTTGGAACTTGATATAGTCTCGAATCACATTAGCGTGTACGTATGTACAATATCACTGCGCGGGCGACAACATCGCCCAACCTGTACAAATATCTCGCTGATTATGGAATTAGCATGGATGACCCGTTGATCTGGGGAGCTTTACCGTTCAGATACCACTTCAATCTTCCTTCTTATAATCGCCGATGGGGTTTTGGCAGTCATGATATTTGTTTCGCAACCCGGTAAGCAGAACACGGAAGGAAACCATTGTCCTTGCGCCTGCGCCATATATGACTGACTGATTGCAAGTCCCGGGGCGGCCTTCTTCACGCTCGGGCAAGTGCTCCCGACCCATCGTCTGGCATATTCACCTCACGGCGGTCTGTTCCAAGCTACGATGACGCAAGGGATCCGGCTTTTGTCTAAAGGACCGTTTCCTGCAGATCCTCACTTTGCAAACGTCGAACGTCAGCGATGGAGTCTCCAGAATGTCTGTGTTGACCCGTTCTCTGATCTTCCCACCGCATACACCACCACGGGCGAGGACTCGATCCTTGCTCCGTCCTCGTACTCTTGCAATTCGTATTCGTGGGTTCATATATTTCCGGAAGGAAAGATCCACCAGTCGCCAAAGAAAGTCATGCGCTATTTCAAATGGGGCGTCTCTCGTCTCATCCTAGAGTCTTCTGAGTGTCCCGACGTGGTGCCAATCTGGATAGAAGGCACCGATGAAGTCATGCACGAAGACCGCGAGTCTCCTCGCTTTCTACCCCGCCCGTTTAAACGCATAAGCATCACATTTGGCAACAAAGCCGACATCGATGCGGTATTCGGTGACTTGCGACGGCGATGGAGGCAGCTGAAGGCAGAGGCGGAGAAAAGGAACCCATCTGTATCCCAGCTGCCACTGGGTGTCTTGAGCGAAGAATTGATGTTCGGAGAGGAAGCAGTAGAACTGCGGAAGGAGTGCACGAGCAAGGTGCGCGAGCTTGTCGTCGAACTGAGGCGGTCCCGGGGTCTGTCAGACGAAGACCCCAAGGCGAGCCTCGCAGAGACCTGGGCTCAAGAAGGTCCCAAGAGGGAAGGCAAGATGAACGATGAATCCTGGGTGCGAGACACCTGAATTTATCCTTTATCTTTCAAATGGAGCAAAAATAAAATGTACTACCACACTACTCCGTATAGAAAACCATAATCAAATAGATCCGTTTCTTCGGCCTCACTTCTCAGTCTAGCCCTGGATTGACTTTTAATTATTGATTTGTTACCTACAGTGGGGGTGCAGTAGTGTTGGCACCCCTTTCTCACCGCCGGATTAACTGCCGGTAGAAAACTACGTTTGTTGG
>JAMAFX010000033.1:0-159654 GCA_023625875.1 Trichocomaceae sp. PYS4502
AGCCAATCGCATATCAAGGATCCCTAGTTAACCGGAAGAGGCATAGCTAATTACACAAGCCCCCAAAGTAGGGGATAACGGATATTTTGGCTGTCTGAATTACGTAGTACGTTATAAACAGGGTTTACAGTCTACTGTATGCATACTAGTATACTCCGTAGTACTAACTTACTACGTACTAAGTATAAGTTAGCACTGACCAGCGGACGACGCCGACGGACCGTTCTAAATCGGGAAGCAGCTTGCCTCCTTGAAGTTCCCACTGTTCCCCGCCGCCATCTCGCATTCCCCGTACTACTATTAATATCATCGTCTCCTCTTGCCTTACTCTGCCCTTTTCATCCCGACGGAGTACTCCGTGCACAAAGCATATTTACTATTTAGATATCTATTATTCACTGTCCAGTGTCTACTTTTGACTTGAGACATGCCAGACCACTACTCTTGATTCCAACTGATCAAGCGTTGGCCCGGGTCCATAGTATATACTATACACAGCCGAGACACGCGGAGCAGCCCCCATTTTATGAAGTACCTAGGCAGTAAGCCTTGGTTGTTGCGATCTTACTACATACCGTGAAATGGTATATACCTGCTTTGCTCCTCCATTATAACAATGGCTTTACATTTATCACATCTTACTCCTCTTCCTTGTGAACCGCCCTCGGTGGTATCTCCTACCACCGCACAGAAAATGATTGCCCTTACAACTACGGCAACACCGTCGGTGTTGCAGAATACCACTATCACAAAACGGCCCAAACTGTCTTTGCAGACAGCTTCCCTTCCTGCTACGTTGGTGAATCCCAATACTTCACTCGCTCGGTCGTGCATGGCAGCCTCACCGACTGTACGGAATACATTCACCAATGCGTACGAGATCAAACATGTCTTGTCTGCTACTATTGAGTCTCCCTCCCCATGCAGATCTGCCGACAGAAGTGCTCGATATGGATCCCCATTTTTATCTAACAGCCATCGATCGGATGCGATGCCCTATCAACTGCCACTGGGAGTACGCAGCATTCTTCGGAACTCGCCTTTGAAGAAGATGGCTCTTAGGCGCCGTTCGGTATCTATATCTGCCGGCGCTGTTTCGGAGAATCGTTGGGTATATTTTCCGGCGAGGAAACGGGTCAGCTTTCGGAATAATTTAGAGGAAGAAATAAAAACTGTACGATTTGTTGTCCGACACTCAGATATTGAGTCAGAGAGTGATTTTGAATCGGAGTCTAACGGTGAAGGGGATAGCGGATCTGATTCTGGTGGATCGCAGTCAGAAGGTCCCAGCTCGTCAGGTGAGGACGACGAAGAAGAAGCACAGGACCAGTTTAGACTGAAAAAGAAACGAAAATCGGTGTCGAGTGAGCGTCAAATTCGGGCTGCTGCGCTCAGAGATGGGTTTGATGATGATCGAATAGCAGTAGCTCTTACCGCAGGACCTTCCGGGGGGCGTAGGAAGCGTCGATGCAAATGGCACTGGACTCTGGATAATGTGGCTCAGCCGGAACTCAATACTACTCTGCCTGCACAGCTGCCATGGCCAGTGCAGTTGACCCAAAAACAACCGTCTGCGCAGACATTATAGCCAAGTGAACCGCCCACAAGCGAAACTACGGCGTCTCAGACACGCCTTCATTGTCGAACTTTTCAACTTTCTATAGCATTGGCGTTGGCGTTGGGGATAACATTTTTCAACCGGGTCTACAAAACATTACATAGCCTGCGTAACTTCGAGGTGTTCCATTATCTTACACCTCGTAGTTGATTTTCTTAGTTTCATACTGCCATATATAAATAAGTACATACGCACATATGATAGCATCGAACATTCTTTTCAGAATCTTTTTATCGGGCGATACCTAGGTAATTCGTTGAGAGAAATTAACATAAATTTATCCATCTCACCAGCATACCTAGGTATCAGGAGCCTGTTGTATTCAACCCTTGTAAACTACATAGAACACATGTCTGCCTTGGCCGGATACATTGGGCTGGAAGTGAAATTATGAACGAGGTACCTAGGTACACAGGGCTACCATGGCCGGACCCTAAAGGGTCCTCTGCTATCTATCGGACCGACCCGCGCTGGTGGTGTTTTTCAGCTGCCCTGTGTACCTAAAGAACTCATCTTAGAACACGGGACCCGTACATATGTTGACCATCTGGTAGACTGGTTCGAGCTGTCAATCGACTGTCCGTACTGGGCATGGATGCTCCCTTTGATGGCAGCCCCTCCTTTAAGTGGAATGATATCTGCAGGAGATATGGCAATACGCACTTAGCATCCCCAGTGGTTAATATACTATATTCAAAAGTCACTACATAGTAAGGAGTATGGTTATAGAAAAGTCTCGAACTGGCACCATACTGTATGTACACTAAGTGGGCCCGCGGAGGATTGTAGCCCGTTGAAATTTGGATTCGTGTAGGCAAGTTTTAACGCACTTGTAACCTGCATTTCTTAATGACGCGTGGGCTGGTGCGAGACAAATAATACAGACCAGAAAGAAAACGACAACATCGAGAAATGGAGGACCATCTCGTCCCGCTGGCTCCCGCCCCCGCAAGGACCACGCACAATGGCTCCTCCGAAACCGACTCATTAAACCCAGCCCGCTTCAGCTGCCAGGCCTGCGTGCGCAAGAAGATTAAGTGCAACCGCGCGGTGCCCAAGTGTGCCAGCTGTATCAAGGCCAAGCTAGAGTGCGTCTATCAGCCACCGCGGCCACGGCGCAAGAGGAAGCGTAGCCGGTGCGAGGGCGACGTACATGAACGCCTCGCACGCTACGAGCGTATCTTGCACGACCACAATCTCCTTCCGACAGCCGCTGCCTCCATCATCAGTGGCCGAGACTCGGATGCCTCAGAAAACAGCATACGGGGTCCGACTCCAGGACCGGCAGATTCGCCGGTGGGCAAACTGCTTTCTACCAATGGCAATTCTCGCTACATTGACAATGTTCTGCTCCTCGACGCTGGCGAAGGCGACTTATGTGAGTTGTCCGAGTCCGAGCAAGAAAGCGGCCATGACAAGGCCATTCCGAGCGGTCTTCTCGCCGCACATTCGATCTCGGACGCAATTCTCGGAAGCACGCGAGGCCTCACCGAACTTCACCCTAGCTATGAGCATGCGGCCAAGCTCTGGCATGCCTACGTAGAGAACGTAGAGCCTCTTTGCAAGGTTCTTCATGTTCCATCGGTCTCAAAGATGGTCGATACCGTCTCGAAGCACCCAGCAACCGCGTCGAAGGACGATGAATGTGTGCTATTTGTCATCTATTACTTCGCTGTATTCTCAATGTCGGATGACGAATGTTTGCGTGAACTCGGTAATTCGAGGGCTCACTTGATGTCCAAATTCCGGACCGCAGTCACCCAGGCATTAGTGAATGCGTCTTGGCTGAAGACGACCTCGATGCCGGTTTTGCAGGCTTACACACTCTTTCTTATCGCCTTACGCAGTCAGATCGATTCGCATACCTTCTGGATTTTGACTGGTATTGCAATTCGCCTGGCCCAACGTATGGGACTGCACCGGGACGGCGAAAGCCTCGGATTGCCCCCATTTGAGACCCAGATGGGCCGTCGGCTCTTTTGGCAACTGCTGCCCCTGGACGGCTACGCGGGTCAAACATCCGGCACAGGTATATCCGTCTCACCGGACAGCTGGGATATCAAGCAACCGTTAAACATTAACGATGACCAGATCTTCCCTGGCATGACTGAGCCGCCTCATGAGCAACGAGGCGCATCGGAGATGATCTTTTGCTTGTCCCGAATGGAGCTGTCAAAATTCTACACTCGAACCGGGGTCAAGCTGAACGAAGACGGGGCCACAATCCAATTCCGGGACCCCGAGGATATTGAGCGGCTGATCGGTGAGGTGGAAGACCTCATCGAGACGAAGTTTTTGCGGTACTGTGACATCGTGGACCCCTTGCACTTTCTGACCGCCGGCATTATGCGGTCGGCCATCAGTGCTGTCCGGTTGCGTGCGCGGATGCCGCTGCTCATGCAAGAAACCATCACTGACGCACAGCGGAGACACCTCTGCACCCTTGCCGAAAAGGTACTCGACACCAGCAGTGCCATCTTTAGTAATCACGCCACGCAGAAGTTTCGATGGCAGATTCAAGCGTTTTTCTTGTGGGATTCCCTTCTCTGTATTCTACGAAGCATTGCGAAGGTTGGATTCTACTCGCCATCAGAGCTCAGTGCTGCCTGGAAAAGGGTTTCAGAGGTCTACGCGAATCACGAAGCACTTGTCCAGGGTCGAAGAACCTTGTACGTTACAATTGGTAGGATCACTTTGAAGGCCTGGCTAGTGAATCCGCCTTGTAATTCATCTCCCGAGCCAGCTTTCATTACCGCGCTGCGCACTCAACGCGAACCAAAAGACATCGACCGGCGGGATGACGGCGTACTTTCTGCTGAACAAGCTATGGATGGGACTTTTTCTTTCGGTGAACTTTTCGACAGGACCGATCCGATCACCAACAACTTTAATCTCGACTCGACTTCTGATTGGCTATTCTGGGACCAAATGTGTGGAGGAAACCAATGTAGCTAGGGCTAACGCCAGGGTCAGAGGTATGGGTATATCACAAAACTTACGTGTGCGTGCGTGCTCGCATCGACCAGGAGATCTACGAATGACCGGTTCTATGGGCTGCTCCTAGCTGAATGAAAGCAAATAATGCACAGGACAGGTCATGAGCAGATGAAATCATGATAATCTCATATTCGATAGGAGGGATTTCTATGGCAACTGAATAATAATACAAACACCCGTATAGACTTATAGTCGGTCCGCTCAACGCCTAGTGACAGCTTCCACCTGGCGAGTTCAGTCCCGGCGGATATCAATCCCACCTCATGACTGCTGTGGACTCTCAGTCAGCCCTCGTATGCCAAACTAGCCAGAGGCATATCCAGATATGGCACGCAGCCGGGGACCGAATTGCCAGAAAATGAACGGCGCCCCCCATCCAAAAACCATAGCGATGAAGGCCAGCACACTGGTGCCCCATCCATACCCCAGGTTGTTGTACATGTACGGAGCAAAGAGCGGGAAGCCGAAACCGCACAAACTCCGAAGTACAGCACAGGCAGCCATGGCGCTAGCGGCGTACGTTTGGTAGCTGTCAACAATGTACGTCTGCATGCCCTGCAGGCAGGAAATCGTGCCCATGGTGTAGATCAGCGCACCGACGTTAGGCATGATCCAGTGGGTGTTCCCGATGCTCCAGCCATACCAGAAGAGCCCGATGGCACTGATCACCGATCCTACAGCCAAGGACGGCATTCGAAATTCGGGCTTGCCCACATTATTGTTCCGGGCTTTCAGAATTCTGTAAATGCGGTCGACAAGCTTGAGGTTGAAGAAGAGCCCGATGAAGGATCCAATGGCGATTGAGAGATAGTTGAGACCGCCAATTCCGGGGCTTTCATGGTAGACCACGGTCCAGATCTCCGGGAAGGTCGCAAACATCAGATACGTAACGCCGAAGAGGTAGGCCATATAGATAGCCATACAGAGGACAATGGGTTGTGTGGTGAACATCCGCACTGGCCGTTCAAATGCATGAATGAGCTTATAAGCCAGGGTTTCAACTTTCTCCGCAGTGTGAAGATTCTCATTGCCTGTTTCTTTGGCAAGGACATTGCGTCGCTGGCGTAGAAGCGTGCCCGGGTGGCATTCCTTCAACCAGAAAAACCCAACTACCTGCACTGCGAGAGCGGCAGCGGAGGTCGACCAGAATACCCAGCGCCAGGTCGAATACTCGGCAATAAACCCGCCAGCGATCGGTCCGATGACGGGTCCTAGGAGTGGTCCAAGGGTATAGACACCCATGGCTTTACCACGTTCTTCCGCTGACCACATATCGCTGCCCGTGAAATCAACATCTGTGGGGATATAAACGCTGGATTGTCATTCTCTTACCTGATGGCTCCTCCTCCAATGGCTAGCGGTGCACTGCCGCCAATACCTGCAAGGAAACGAAAAGCAAACAGCTGAGCTTTTGTCCTCGCAAAACCGCATCCCAGATTCCAGGCCAGATACCACACATTGCTGAATTGAAGTAAACGTACTCGACCGTACAGTTCGGACGCCGGACCGAAGAAAATGGGGCCGATGGCGTAGGCGAGAATGAAGATACTCAAGGATAGGTATGTCTCAATTTCTTCGTGCATCCCCAGGGATTTCGCGAGGTCATCGAGGGCCGGGGCAATCATCGACGATGACACGGGCGAGATGAAGACAAAAAGAGAGACTGTCCAGGTATTCTTCCACTTTAGACCTTTCGGCCAATTCTTGGGATTTTCTGGGTCATCGGTTCCGTGCCAAGTGACGAGATTTGGATCTTTGTCCCTCTCAGCGGTCATGGACAGTCCGGATGCCATTGAATGTTTTTCGATCATTTTGCACATCTCACTGATCTTTGGGGTAGTTGGAGCAACCTGATTTTAGTTATTTATATACTTGTTGAACAGTCAGCCAATCGCGGAGCGGAATCTTGCCAAGGGCCCGGATTGTCCGCCAAGGACCGATGAGTTGACCAATAGGAGACAGCTCTGGACCGGGACCGGGTCCAGTGTTTTCGGTTTACCGCATCAGTCGAGCAGAGTGCTCAGTCAAATAAACCCTTCTTACACCGGCGCTGGGCTTTTGGCTGGCCATGGAAGCGAGGTCATAATCAATCGCGAAGCGTCTTGAAGCCACTTCTGCCTCGGTTCCCCTTTGCAAGTAGTGAAAGTAAGATTCCTGGGAGCAAGGAGCATTTCACGCATATATTAAACGGAAAGAACTACGTAGTGGAAAAGGGACATAGGTAAGGTTAGTATCCAGCCAAGGATGGAGTCAGACATCGTGCATAAGAAAAGAAAGAGAAGAGGCTTGAAATCGCTTCTGCCACGCAGATGAAGACTTTCAGATCTCTACATAGATTGCAAGCAAGAAGCTGGCTGAAGATGGTATTCAGCATGCAAAGAGAGATTCTGCTCGGTGATTCGGAGAGATGTTGAGTTAAAAGTTGTTGAACAATCCGGCATAACAGGCTGCGTTATTGAGACGGAAACAGGGCCTAACTGCTCCCCTGGCATCTGTCCATCCGGCCAATTATGGCAATATGATAATGTTTGTCACACGTGTACTCCGTAGGGCACTCAAAATTAAGCATAGGCTCGGTGTAGATCTCTTCTACGTGGCACAGTGCGATAAAAGGTCTGTTAACACGAAAGAAGAACAGATTGAAAGGATTTACGAGTCCTGAATGCCTTTCCATTTCGCATTTACGAGACCTTCCTGCGACTCCGTCACTCCGAGTTGTAAGGCGAATGCCTGAGCCCTCAGGCAGCGAGGCTGGGGCTGCATAGCCGCGCCCCACTTGCTTCCGGATCGTCCCACTGTGGCTTTCTATTGGACGAGGCCGATCGGGAATCCACTCGACCTAGCGCTAGTCTCGCGCTAATCCCGAATAGGATAGGCTCGCCAAGAAGCTCTCTACGTAGTACTCCGTACTCCGCTGGACGTCAGCGAGCATGTCTCAAACTGCGCAACATCGCCAAGGGCCTGACTTCCTTGGCTGTTGTAGCAGGCGCTCTCCTCTTCTCTGCTCTCTCTTTCGCCTGTGTGCTGCTCGCTTTGCTCATTGACCTTGGTTGTCATCTGCAACAATCCTAGGACGAGCGTGCTTGAGATCGATGCTTTCATGTTTTGTCCTTGCTAGAATTCAAACGCTCTGATTCGGTTGAACCGCTTGTGTTGTGCATTATTACTGGGAGCGCGAAAATTCTAGGTGGATAGTGTCAGCCTTCACGGAGAAGATGAGATTTGCCATTCGCTGGATATCTGCCGCCCTTGCTGCAACAGCTACTTTGTTGCAGTGCGTTGACGGTAAGATAGATATAAGAACCGCCAAGTTTGTATGTTCAGCTTCTCTAACATCTTTCAGCCAGTTCACGAGCTCCGCCACCGATCCGGTATCTCTCCGAACTTGAAGATGTAGTAATCCACACTCCTTCTCGTCGAATACACTCCTACTCAAATTTTGATATCACATTCACTCTACATAATAACGCCCAACATATCAAATTAAAACTCGAACCGAATCACGATGTACTAGCAGATGATGCTCAAATCCAGTATCTGGATGCCGATGGCAGTATAAGACATACGGAAGTTATTGACCGCAGAGACCACAGAGTCTTCAAGGGTTCGGCTTGGACTGAAATCGAACCTGGACATTGGACATACGTCGGCTGGGCCCGATTGTATATTAAACGCGATGGACCAAACCCCTTGTTTGAGGGGACTTTCAGCCTTATGCACGACTATCATAATATAAAATTGCGTTCCAGCTATATGCGCACACGCGCGGGCCACGATATCGAACCAGTCGAGAAAAATGAGGACTATATGGTTGTTTTCCGAAATACCGACATGCCTTGGGAGTCTCATACGGAGTTGAAACGATCCGCAAATGGTCCTTCCTGCCGGGCAGACAAATTGGAATTCAACGCAGACCCGAACCATCCCGTTTTCCGACCTCCCCAGTCCCCGAACCTCGCAGCCATGCCCTTGGACGAGCTCTTCGGCATATCCCGGCGACAGTCCGATACGGGAAGTGTCGGTGGAAATACGGGAGGCGTCAACTTGGCTTCGACAATCGGCAATACCGCGGGCTGCCCTAATACCAAAATGGTAGCACTAGTTGGTGTGGCCACAGATTGCGAGTATACCGGATCTTTCAACAATGAATCCGACGTCAAAGCACACATTATTCAAATGTTCAATTCGGCATCCTCTGTATATGAAGATACGTTTAACATCTCGTTGGGATTGAAAAATCTGTTGATTAGTAAAAATGACAGCTGCTCCAATTCTGCAGGAACAAACACAAACACGCCTTGGAACATGCAATGCCAATTCGGGAATATCTCTACAAGGCTAACTGACTTTACGGCCTGGCGCGGGGGTCAAAATGACTCCAACGCTTACTGGACCCTGCTGAGTGCTTGTCCTACGAATCCTGATGTGGGTGTGTCATGGTTAGGGCAGCTGTGCGTCCACGGATCTGAAAATGCTACTGTCGCTGGAGCCAACGTCGTGGTCAAAACACCGACGGAGTGGCAGGTCTTTGCGTATGTTGATTCTCTCTCTCTCTCTCTCTTAACTTTGCAATAATTCGAGCAACCATTCTAATGTAACGTCTCAAAACAGACATGAGTCGGGCCATACGTTTGGTGCAGTACATGACTGCGACTCTGAAACGTGCCAGCAAGGACTAGAGACAACATCTCAGTGTTGCCCGCTCACTTCGACTACTTGTGATGCCAACGGAAAATACATAATGAATCCCTCGACGTCCTCCGACCTAGAGAACTTTTCCCAGTGCACGGTGGGTAACATCTGTTCGGCAATAGGCCGAAACAGTGTTCAATCCAACTGTCTAGTTCGCAACAACGGCGTGGTGACCGTCACTGGCAGCCAGTGTGGCAATGGTATAGTCGAGAGCGGAGAAGAATGCGACTGTGGAGGGGTCTCGGGCTGCGGAGATAACTCCTGCTGTGATCCTACCACGTGTAAATTCAAAGCCAATGCTGTATGTGACGATTCCAACGAGGCGTGTTGTACAAATTGCCAATTCACCGCTGCCAATACGACATGCCGGGCTAGCACTGGTCCCTGTGATCTGGCCGAAGTCTGCTCGGGAACGTCAGGAGACTGTCCTGCAGACCAGCATGTTGCTGATGGCAAGAGCTGTTCAAGTGGCAACGTAACCGGACTCACCTGTGCTAGCGGCCAATGTACAAGCCGCGATCTTCAATGCCGCACCATTCTCGGGGCCGTATTAGGGAGCAATGATACTTACGCATGCGACAGTTCATCTTGTACACTCTGGTGCGCATCCTCTAAACTACCGTCAAATACATGCGGTAGCATGCAACAAAATTTCCTCGATGGCACTCCTTGCAATGGCGACGGCAAGTGTAGCAACGGGCAATGCGTTGGATCCTCAGTCGGTGGTGAAATTAAGTCCTGGGTAGACCAACACAAGTCTCTCGTCATCGGACTTGCTGCTGGAATCGGCGGATTGCTGGTGCTGACCATACTGAGTTGCATAGTCTCGTCCTGCCGGCGACGCAGGTTCCGAAACGCTTCTCTACCTCCTGGGGCAAGGCCATATGGCGGACCTCCAGGAGGCGTATGGCCAGGTCCTATGCCTCCTGGTCCAGCGGGAGGTATGCAACAGCAGGGAAATTTTGGGTATGGCGCACCACCCCCGTATCCTCCACCTGCATATGACACTAGCGTGCCTCCAGGGGTCCTGAGGACGCAGCCGAGATATGCATAATGGCGTTTTTGTTTGAACTTTATTGCTGCGTATCATAAATCTTCTGATCTGTGAGGCACGATCAGATTCACCGTCCATGTGAATTTGGAATTCTACTCTTGTATAGGTTTTTGCCTTATTTTATGATTTACGAAACTTATGTATGTAGATATGTACCTGAGGAAACGTCGAAAGACGCGACTGGTATTTTACTGGAAGTAATACTGCGTCCACCAGATGTAACTACCTAAATACCTTAAGAGCGTTCCAAAACCAAATAGTAGATAACTGTGTAACTATTTGCCATCCCAACCTGACGCCACGCCCTGGACGATACTTACATATGTAGGATAGAATTCACGCCGCTCAATACACGCCAGACCCATGGCTACAGAATCTCATTTTAGGCCGTACATAAGAAAGACCACAGCAAAAACAGAAGAAACAAAAGAAAGGGCCAAGTATTAAATAAAAGAAAAAACGTAGAAAGGGAGAACGAAAAAAGAAATATAATGCTCATTGCCAACAAATACTCAAAAATCCATCCCTGGTGACACCGCCAACTCCTTCAAGGTCGAACTCTTCAATCATAGCTCTCAACTCGTCCTCTTCGAGGCCCGTCTCGCCCAATTCTCTTGCTACTCGACGTAGATCTTCAAGATCGATGTAGCCCTTGCCACCTTCGTCAAACAACTCGAAAGCGCGGAGGATTTCTTCTCGCGGATCTCGCTCGAGAATCTTGTGTGCGGTGACTGTTTGGAAGGCGGAGAGAGGCATCAGAAGAGATGAAGGGTGCGGGGGCGCATTGTTATTTTTATTCAGATGTTGTGCGGAAGATTGTTGTCCTTGCCCGCCTTGCTGCTGCTGGACTTGCGGGCGTGGGACGCCGTAGGTGGTGAGGAGGGAGATGAGTTCTTGCTTTGGTAGGGTGAAGCCGAGGGCCCGGAGCGCTACTCGAAGTTCGTGGTAGTCAAGATGGCGATCGCGATCGAGGTCGAAGAGTGTAAACTGTAGTAACCAGCTTGTTATTATTCCCCCGTTTTGTCTGGTTTCTAAATCTATCTACACTGGTGGTATTCGAGAACAGGTGGCAAGGTAAGTAAGAAGAGTTAGGGACTAGACATACGGCTTCGTTGATTTCCTCGCGCTGTTCCTCGGTCAACCGGCTCAACGCACTCGCGGCCCCGTTGACATCTTGTCCTATCATTGTCCCTGCAGCATGACTCTGTGAATGCGTGGGAGGCACTGGCGGTGGTGGTTGCGCCGAGTCTGTATTATTGGCGCCGCCGAGGCCGCCTCTGTTTCGTGAGAAGGCCGACGCGCTAAACGGGACAGGATTCGTACGCTCGGGGAGTTTTGCGCCTGCTCCTGCGTATGCTGAGCGTGAGCCGAACGGTGGGTGAGACGCAGCCATTGAGGCTGTCAGGCCTGTCCTGTCGAGACAAGGGCGACGCGGAGATATAGGCGGGCGTGATGGTGGTGGGTTGAAACTTGAAAGAGGAGAATTTCTTTCTTTCGGCCGGTATGTATGAAACAATGCACGTATTTTCAAGTCTCAGTACGTATTTTCAGCGCATGGAACTGTGCACAGGCGGGGAGCCAGTTCACTTGGGTATGTATTATGTAGTATGTGCGTGGATACTAGATAGTGTATGTATTCAGATTGTGGTGGTTCTAGCAATTGGAGGCCTCAGGCAACGCGGAACAGCGACGCGCCAAAATAGCTTACCGCTTTGGGCAGTCTACGCCTTTGTGATGATTCCGTATTTATAGATCACATATATCTATTGACCGATGATTTCTACAAATAAAATGATGCATAGTACATAGTACATTACTAGTACATACTAAATAGTAAAGAGTCAAGACCGAGCCTGAGCTTTCAGGCCATGATGCCGTCCAGCCAATCAGAGGCACGCATCGTCCCTTAAACGCGCCTGCAGAGACTTGACTTTGAATTCATCCGAACAACATACCTAGGTAAACGATAAGAAGGAGATGCACCATGGTATCATGTCCCATCTGCGCGAAGAACGTCAGAGAAACCAACATCAATGCTCACATTGACTCCAACTGCCAGAGCTTTGTGGTCGATGAGTCATCGTCGAGCCAGAGTAACTCCGCATCTTCCTATAAGACCGGCAACGGCCCAGTGTCCAGCTTCTTCCAGCCGTCTTCTGTACGCAAGGCTAGCGCTACCACTACCCATTCTGTAGCACCCTCTACGCCCTATCGGAGCAATGGGCCGTCGAAGCAACAACAGTCAACACCAGCACAGGACGACCTGAAACGAAAACAAACGGAAGCTTCGTCAACGACAGAACCCGAAACAGATGTTGCTTCCAAGCGATCCAAACCAAACGCCTTTCAGCGAGCCGCCCCTTTGGCGGAGCGTATGCGTCCCAAGTCTCTCGATGAAGTCTGCGGACAAGACCTCGTCGGGCCCAACGGCGTTCTACGCTCGTTGATAGAACAGGATCGTGTGCCTAGCATGATCTTATGGGGCGGAGCAGGCACAGGGAAGACAACAATTGCGAGAGTGATTGCATCCATGGTCGGCAGTCGCTTCGTAGAAATCAACAGTACAACCAGCGGAATTGCTGAGTGCAAGAAGATCTTCGCAGAGGCGCGCAATGAACTTGGCCTGACTGGGAGAAAGACGATCCTGTTCTGTGACGAAATCCACCGCTTTTCAAAGACTCAGCAGGATGTACTTCTCGGTCCTGTAGAAAGCGGTGTTGTCACTCTGATTGCTGCAACAACCGAAAACCCCAGCTTCAAAGTACAGAACGCTTTGCTATCACGATGCAGGACGTTTACGCTCGAGAAGCTCACCAACGAAGACATTGTCTCCATATTGATGCGCGCATTGAACGAGGAAGGCCCAAGCTATTCACCGTCTGAGCTCGTTGACGACGAACTGATCCACTACCTTGCCGCTTTTTCGGATGGCGATGCTAGAACGGCATTAAATTTGCTGGAATTAGCTATGGGCTTGTCCAACCGGCCCGGAATGACGAAAGACACCTTGAAGAAATCATTGACAAAGACCTTGGTCTATGATCGAGCCGGCGATCAACACTATGATACCATCTCCGCGTTCCACAAATCCATCCGTGGAAGTGACCCCGATGCGGCTTTATACTACCTTGCGCGCATGATTCAATCCGGAGAAGACCCATTGTACATCGCTCGTCGTTTGATTGTCGTCGCGTCCGAAGATATTGGACTAGCCGACAACAGTATGCTGACGCTCGCCATTTCTACTCACAGCGCAGTGGAGAAAATTGGGTTACCTGAAGCTCGCATCAATTTAGCACATGCCACCGTTGCAATGGCTCTTTCCAAAAAGAGTACTAGGGCATACAGAGGCCTGAACAATGCATTTGCAGCATTAGCAGAACCTGGAGTCGCGAGCTTACCGATTCCCTTGCATCTCCGCAACGCGCCGACAAGGCTGATGAAAGAGCTTGGGTATGGGAAAGAATACAAGTATAATCCTCATTATAAAGACGGCAGGGTGGCCCAAGAGTATCTGCCTGAAACTCTGCAAGGGAGAAGATTTCTCGACGAGAATGACTTAGGCCATATCGTCGACCTCGACCTCGACGTGCCGGAGAGCGATACCTAGGAGAGCCAACAAGACAAGGAATTGCGACGCAACATTAAAGGTGTAAGTGGTTAATGCGCGGACGGAACGGAGACGGCTGCATAAGAAGGAGAGACTAGTTGATCCTGATCTGTCAAGAGAATACATGAGGCCGTATAGCTCACCATCATCGCCATCACCGCCTCAGCCATAAGTGGTGGCTCCCAAGCACCGACTCTCTTGACTCAACAAATGGCCAAGCCAAAGAAAGTTCAAAGCATTTGATGTATTTTTGATATATGCACATCAGCATAATATCTGATTAAAGATACTATTGGGAAACAAGGTGCATTTGTCTTCACAGCAAGAGCCTTGTCATGCTCTTTGCCTTGATAAACAATCAGCAATTTCTGCCGGCAAATCCCTCAGACCGCTTCCAAACAAGCCAACCATGAGCCTGCACAAATCACCATTGACGCTAAACTCAATTGAGAACCGACAGGCCCATGTGCTGGGCAATCATCAATGAGCACCATGAAAACATGAGAAGTCATCTCTTCTTCTAACAAAAGTGGGAATATGGCAGATTGACACTTCTGCACTGGAATCTTTGTGAATGCCTCTGGTTTCTCTCCAGCGCTGTGATCGTCCTGCTTTTACTTCATGGCTTACCACTCACTGTATCTTCTGTGCCAGCCTTGTGTGCTTACTACTTTGCACCTGCATACTGTCCCTATTATCCTTGTGGTCACTGCCTGAAGCTTGGCTCCTGTCTTCTACCAATCACTGAGAACTCGTCATCATGGCTGAACATAGGCCATCTGGAAGAGGGAGGCCTCAACACCCTTACCTTTCCACATTGTCATATAACTTGATCAACCATTCGTCGACTGCTGCGCCTCTGTCATTGAGTTCTATGCATGGCATGGTACAAATGCCCAAGACACAGTCTGCATCCATGCCCTTGAGACCAGTCCAACAGATCCTATATTCACAGGGAGATGAGCCCCGTACTTCTCGTGTTACCACAACTGCCCTATCTTCTCTTTTGTTTGGACAAAGTCATGTCTCACAAGGCCACTCTCGAAACGCTGTGCACCTCTCTGCTGCAGCTCCTGTCCCACCAAATGAATCTATATATGGGAATGGTTAGTGTGGTATCCTTAGACATACTAATAATATGGTGTTCTAATGAGCTAAACAGGTCGTGGGTATTTTGTGGCTCAGCCACCACGTCCATTACAGACCCCTGCACCCCCTCAATCTATGGAAATGTTCACTTTTGTTGGAGAGAATCCTTCGAATTTAGAAATACCACGCCAGAGACGCCCACGAACAGAGGCCCATGGACAAGCTGTGAAGTCTACATTAGGCGCAGGGGGCGCTTGTGTCTGGTGCCAAGCAAGAAAGAAAGGGTGTGGCTCGGAAGATCCATGCAAATCCTGTGCACAACGTGGCCATCCCTGCATCCGCGGCTCTTCCTCACTTTGCCTGGTATCGACAGTCAAAAGCAATGCTGGTCGCCAACGACTAAACCTTGACAACTTCCAACAGGCTCGAGATATAATGACGCAGCTGAAGAACGACATATTTCCTCCTGGCAGTATGATTGCTTACACCACGGTGTTTGTAGATTGGACCTTATATCCTCAACAATACCACAAGACATGGATCATTGAGGCCGCTAAACTGGATCTTCATCAACTGGATACAAACGTCCAGACTTCATGCATCGATTTAGTTCTCGGCTGTGTCACGGTTCCTGAGGTTGAGAGCTCTGAATTCCCGGATCCACTCAATCAGAGTGCACTTAAAATGGCCAAATTGCTCGTCGCTATTTGCCAACTCTCCATGTCCAATATCTCAGCGCAGCCCATGGCTGTGGGAGTTGCCAGGATGACCGTGTTCTTTCTAATGACTACATATGTGATGGAAATGTGCAATGCATCAGTTCACTTTGCTGATGAGCTCTATACGGCTATTCGAAACAGAAAGCTAGCTGGACGTCCCGAACAGCATGCCGTCATGGTATACAGCCAAGTCATTAATAGGATAATGACTTTGCGGCACAGCGGGTCCTTGATATCTGCCATATTTGCACCGATTCGGGCTCGATTAGAAAGTCTACGGGACATTGTGCAGACCCTCTGTTCGCCTCCGGCGTCAAACCGGAAATTTGTTACAAAAAACACTGTGACGCCTGAGTTTTCGGATCTAAAACCTTTCCATATCGCCATTGGGCTCAGGTCTGCGATGACAGGGGCACCACCCACAGAAAGCTCCAGACAAGAGATGAGCCATGACCAGCTGCAATATACCGTCGAATTTCTTCTCCGGGAAGATTTTGATCTGGGCATGATCAATGGACACAGTATCCCCGAGACTATTGACCCATTCATGTTGTCGCCCGAGTTGGCCACGCAGACCACTACGCCCAACTACAGACCGTCGACCAACGTGTACACCGATGAAAGTTTCTCCAATATTTTTAGCAGCGCTGATGGAAACTCCCAGAATACTGATATGACATATCCTTTTCGTGACGGGATGGACCTGTACCAATTTCAGTTTGCGAATGCGACAACTGGGCACGCTAGCAACGGTGGCAGCAGCAGCGGCAACTATACTGGCGGGCCATTTGTCAAAGGAAATGATTTTTCGAATATGGGGACTCACTTTCCCCATTGAATCCGTGGAATTCTGAGAAAATACAGAACTGGTGTGGCACTGGCGGCGTTTTGACATGCTATTTTGCGTCCCTGTTTGATACAGCATTGGAGAAGCGGAAATAGAAAGGGACATGCATCATCGTGATGCATACGACAAAGATATTGTTCACCTGAGCTAGAGGATCATAGCTCTAGACAGTGCACTTTTTAGTGATACCCCCATTCAGCTCTTGTACCTACCTAGTTAGAAGAGAGGCATAAAGTAGAAATCACAGACACATACATGCACACATAAGTTATATTCGTTCATCACAGCATGATCTTCATTAAGCCAGAAATTGGCATGGTGTCCAGCATAGCTACCTTGAAGAAAATTGCCTAAAGCAGTAAAATGAAGCAGCAGGGGAAGAGTGGAGCAAAGCACGCGATTGGGCCGACGGGTGACATCTTCGGAGCCTCCGATATGACGCCGAACAACACCTCTCTCGACTTCTTATCTTCTTCTTCTTCTTCTTCTTCTCCCTTTTTCCAGACGGAGCACCTGCATTCATGATTCCCTTGCGCCGGCAGAGACTATCCTCATTGACGGCAAAGACTGTGTCTCTCCTGCGCACCGAATCTGCATTTCCTCCGCATTTTTCGGTGATCCAGCCGACGACCCCGACCTCGCTCTCGCCCCGCCATCGCGACACCCCGCGTAGCCGTACAATGTCTACATCTGCACCGCGAGCAGACCCCTTTCGGCCCGCGGCCAGAGTCGCGGGACAGAGACAAGATGTCTGGTGAGCCTGCGTTTTCATATTTCTTTTGTATGACTTTCCGCATGCTGATAATAAACTATGGTAGGTCTATCGTCAACGAGGCCGCTGCGGCTTCTCCGGTTCAGCCAATTGTGAATATGGGACAAGGGTTTTTGTATGAAGGACTCTCATTCCAGTATCTAGAGCATTCTCGGGATTACTGATTGCAGGTTTTGTGTGCTTTATACAGCGGCTACAATCCTCCCAACTTTGCCCTCGATGCTGCCAAGGAGGCTCTCGACAAAGTCGATTGTAACCAATATTCTCCGACAAAGGTATATCATCACATTGAGTTTTGGATATATATGACGTATCCCGAGTTCGCAATCTGATTATCTTTCCTTAGGGTCGACCACGTCTCAAGAAAGCCATAGCCTCTGCTTACTCTAAATCTTTTGGTCGGGAGCTCGATCCAGAGACGGAGGTCACAATTACCACTGGTGCAAATGAAGGTGTGTTAGGCCATGCAAATTTGGAGAAAAAGAGTTAGTTATGAGTCTTTAGGGGGGGCTAATTGGTTGGCTAGGAATGCTGAGTGCTTTTATGGCCTTCATCGAGCAAGGCGATGAAGTTATCATCTTCGAGCCTTTCTTTGACCAGTCCGTATTGTGTGGTCCTCAGAACGCTTAATAATCAGGTGCTAATGTTACTGCTGCGCCGCTTAGGTACATAAGTAATATTGAGATGCCCGGTGGTGTCATTCGATACGTTCCTTTACTACCTCCCAAGGATGGTGCAACCAAGACCTCCTCGGCTTCTCAATGGACAATTGATTTTGAGCAATTGGAAAAGACAATCAATTCCAAAACGAAGATGATTGTAGGTTTTTCTCTGTCTTTGTGTCATAGTCCTTGCACCATTTGCTAATTTTTTTTTATCAAGGTTCTCAATTCGCCGTAAGACATTACAGAATAGTCCACCACCACCACCACCAACACAGACAACATCTAACTTTTGTACAACGAATACAGACATAATCCAGTCGGAAAAGTGATGACACGCGAGGAGCTCGAAAAGATCGGCGCCCTCGCAGTCAAACACAACATCATCATTCTCTCAGACGAAGTCTACGACAGACTCTACTACGTTCCGTTCACCCGCATTGCCACCCTATCCCCTGAACTATATGAGCGGACTATCACTGTGGGCTCTGCGGGAAAGGCCTTTTATGCTACCGGCTGGCGTGTCGGCTACCTCATCGGCCCTCCCCATTTGATCAAATACGTCGCTGCCGCTCATACCAGAATATGCTACAGCAGCGTATCTCCGCTCCAAGAAGCTGCCGCCGTAGCATTCGAGAAGGCCGACAGCGAAGGGTTTTGGGAGCAATCCCGAAACGAAATGCAGGGCAAAGTCAGGCGCTTCTGTGAAGTATTCGATGAGCTGCAAATTCCCGTAAGTTTCCCCTTTTTGGCAATCCTCAAAATTGGTACCATCCATAGTTGAAACCGGAGAGAGAGAGAGAACAATTTCATTTACTGACAATTTCCATAATCTGCAGTACTCTGACCCAGAAGGCGGCTACTTCGTGCTGGCAAACATGGCCTCCGTCAAACTCCCCGCAGATTACCCTTTCCCTCCACACGTAGCCAGTCGGCCGCGCGACTTCAAGCTTTCGTGGTTCCTGATTAAAGAAGTCGGCGTCGCAGCCATTCCTCCAACGGAGTTTTATACAGACGAAAACGCACATATCGCCGAGGATTACCTACGTTTTGCGGTTTGTAAGAATGATGATGTTCTGGAGACTGCTAAAGAGCGGTTGAGGGGGTTGAGGCAGTATATCGTGCGGTGATACATTAGCCTATACTTTTGTTTTCGGTGACTTTTAATGTCTTGAGAGTGACAAGGGAAAGAAAAAGTTTGGACACATATAATTTATTACCTAGGTATAGTATTGATATATCAAGAAAATTAGTTACAAGTCAATAGAGTAGTAGTATCAATCAAGCGCCCGTCTCAGTCTCCACGTCGGGCTCACGACCCGTCAAATCATCCAGACCAAGCTTCTTCTTCACCTTTCTCAAAGCAAACGTGGCTTCGTGCTTGGCGAATGCTGCATTACGGGCGGGCTTCCATTGCATCACGCCGCGTTGCCGGCGACGTTCAGTTCGTTTATTTGCCTTGTTGACGGAGGATTTCGACGACTTCGACGATCTCGATGACTTTTCTGAATATGCCGAGTCCCTGCGATTCGTGGGTTGATCGTTATCTTCTTCATCGGAGCTGCTACCATCTTCGCTGTAATCCTCGTCTTCGTCATTACCATTCGTTGCAGGCGTCTTTGTCCTGCCAATGGTATGGAACTGGCTAGACTCCTGCTCGTGTTCGTTATCCACATAGTCCTTCGGATCCTCGCCGAATGCGCCGCTCCAGTCAACCCCATCCTTGTCAATCCAGCGTTTCCGTTCCTTGGGATCAATGTCGCGGAGAACGTCTCTTCCCTGCACTAGGGACTTCTCATGGAGTTCCTGGATGTTGTCTGGAGTCACGGCTTTGACGCGGCGGTCTCGAATGCCTTCGGCTAGACAAGCTTCCCATGTTTCGAATGTCTCGCGGTTATCATTATCTGTGACGAATCTCTCGTGGGATTCGTCCATGCCAGGCGAAAAGTTGCATGTGAACTGGAGTCGTCCAACTTCATTCAGATCCTCTATGGCTTCCAAGTTGAGAGATTTCCAGTTGTCTTCAGTGACATAGTTCTGGATCAACCGACTGGCACGCTTTGTAGTCCAGATTGGAATGTCGATCTCGGTTTGCTCGTTATCGACGAGATGCTGAAGCCAGAGAACGGCGTATGCTGAAGCACCGCGCTTGGACGCAACGTGAAACTCGAATACAACCGGGGAGCGGTAACGATATTTGACTGGTAGCCGTGGGACTCGTATCGATTGATCAGTCAAGTCGAAATAGTGGCCATTTTCGCCACTCTTGCATGCGGACCTTGGTAGCTTTCCAGTACTGCCGCCCGTACGGAGCTTAATCTTAGCAGAGCGGGAATAGTTCTTCAATGTAATACGATCTGATGTGAACTCGAAAGTGCCAACATCCCACCCAAGCATTCTTGGAGGAAGCTTAATTTCAACGCTCCGGAATAGCAGGGAAATTCGCACGCGTCCAAACCCGATTCCACCACCAAGTGGGTACCAGCGAGTGACCTGAGATGAAGTTTTCATCAAATCGGAGAGCCTAAGGGTAACAACACCAAGTATCGGATCGTGCTCGCGGTACCGATGATCACGAACAGTCACGGTGACGAGTGCAGAGCGCCAGTCGCGTACAAACCGTTCCGTTCCAGCATTGAAGATAGGCTTGCTACTTACTGCTTTAGAACGGGTTCGATAAACCTGATTCATACTTTAGTATCAGACTATATTTCCATTTCGAAAAACAATAGTTTTCATCTTCTCTTACCAGCTGATCGTTAAGCAGGATTGTGCAATAACTTGTTGGAAGGTTTTTGCCTTCTTCATCGGTGTTCTCTCCATATTCCCTCGCAGGTTCGAATTCTCTGCCCTTGCGGTTCCCTGCACTTCCATAGATGTTTTCCAACTGAAGGTTGACAATCTGATGTAGGACAATACTGCAAATACCGCTGGGCCACAAGGGGTCTGGGGGAGTGTGAACGACTGCGTCTTCTTCTTCTGTATTAACAATTCCCTTGTCATCTTGAAGCGCGGGCTCGCCCCGGAGCGTATCGGGAAGTTCTTGATTCTTTCCATCAGTCCGTAGTTCCGGACGAAATCTAGGCTTTCCAAAGTAGCCTACTTCCCAGTGCAATTTTCCGGGCATGCTGCTCCCTTCATGCAAGCCTTGCAGCTGGGAGACTTGTGGATACATCTTGCCGGGATGTTGGATTAATTTCTGTATAGAGAGTTCGACCTTGCCCACAATGTCGTCAGCCGAGTTACGATCCGAGTCCCACAGCTCGATACTGAGCTGTTCGTCTGCTTTAATCAATTGCGGGGTGACCAGCAATGCAGCTGTTTCCTCCCATATGGGATTCAGGTCGTCCGTAATCACACGCGTGCAGTACATCGGTTTCCCATATTTGGAAAATGACAGGTTGATGTAAGGGTCACTACCGCCGCCTTCAGAACCTCTGCGGTCTTGCTTGCTTAGACCAATTGCTCTATGAATTCGAATCCAGAAAATTCCTAGGGCTTCGGAGTCTTTTTGAATGTCATCGCCCTTGAGAATCATACCCAGATCTAACGACATGGATTTGGGAGCCACGTAGAGACTTGCTGCGGCTCCAATGGAGTAGTTAACGAAATTTGAAATTAATGGTAGGTTCAATATGTTCACTCCCTTTTTCACAAGAGGAACACATCCCGCACGGACATGTGGAAGGCCCATCAAGCTGAATGTGAGTGACTTGGCGAAAGGAGGTTTGGGGGTCATCTGGAGTCGAAGCCGAACGGTACCAATGAGCTCGATTAATTCAGCAAATATAGGAAAAGGTACGCCGAAGAGACCCCTTATACCTAGATAAAAGACAATCTGCATGTGCATATTACGTGCCTTCGCAGAGGTGCTTCCCTCGGTGGGTTTTGCGTGATATGCAAAAGACACTTCGAAATTATAATAGTCACCACCTTCCTCATCAGCGGCCGCTTCCTGTGGATCCATATTCTTCTTGTTTTCTTCTCGAACGTTGCGCTTCAAGTCTTCAACGTGGCCATCTGGCAGAGCTCGAATACTGAGAACCCTGATCGGGTTATTTCCCTGGTCAATCTCAGCGATGCGCACATTCTCAATAACGCTGGGCACTGAAGCCTGCATTATATCCTCGATAGTGTCCGCGACGCTAGCGAACATCTCTGGGTTCAACAGGCCCCATGTAATGTTTAGAAAGGCGTTCATCCACTCCCCCGACTCGGGAAGAAGGTTTACAGTTGCCTTGCGAGCGTGTCAATACTTGTCAACTTCCTTGGGTCAGGAAGATTGAGTAAAAAGAGATTTGGCAGCATACCGTCTCACCGCGCAGTTGCTCGCTGCGCCACTCATAGTCCCTACCGCTGCGTATCACTTCTTTGACCCAGAGGTACACCCCTGATGTAACGCCGAACGCGAGAGGCAAAAGTCCCCAAAGAGAGGCGCCAAACAGTCGTCCAAATAGGATAATTGCAAGAGCTATGGCAGCTACAAGGCCGTTCGCACGCTTCTCAAGTTTGTCAAACATAGGCTGGAAGGTGACCGAGGGGGTAGGATGAAAAAGAATGTTCGTTTTTTCACCGTGGATGGGCACATCAGAAGTAGTGCCTTCCGCAAGGGGATCTGGCGGGGCCGTGACATCCTGGCTCTCTTTATATTCTGCCAAATCTTGCGACGGATCCGTTTTTATGTGCTAGCTCACGTGTGTCAGGGATTACTCTGTTGACTTTGGAAGTATTTAGGTAGGCTTACCGTTGGTTTATCGAGATTGGCGTTTGGAACGGTAAGCTAGTCACAGATATGTTCGCATGAGTGACTTTAGTCTTGGAGTGGACGACGATAGCTCACCTTTGGATGCTTTGACTCTTCCAAGTATTTCTTTTGAACATCCTCGATCTCTATTTCCTTGCCCGTTACCGGGTCTGTGACCTTGCGGGTGCTCTTCTTAGGCACGTCGACTGTATCGTGATGGACGGGCTTGCCCTCCTTCCGGGCATCTTTCTCTTTACGCCTGGTTTCCTCGTCGATGCGTTTATCACGCTCTCTCTTCTCCTTGTCAAGATTCTCGACAAACTTGTTGATGGTAGGAATGGGATTGGCAGCGCTCCAATGGCCGGCTGGGACATGCTGAGTCGTATCTCCTTGGGACCCCATTGTTAAAGCGTAGCCAATTGCAGTCAGGAGGCACCAGCATGCAGATAGAAAGGCCAGATTCCCGCAGGACACAATGGCAATAGCAATGGCAGTGAGGACGAGGCGGACATGATGCTCAATAAGTAATTAGATCTGATATCATCGACTGCTCCTACGTCATCGGCTTCCCCACCTGCAGCTTCTCTTGAATCACTGCATCACTGCACACGACGACAGTAGACAGTACTACCGCATGAACCACCTAGGTAACTACCTTGGCAGCAGTGACTTAGGTACAGTTAACTGGATCAGCATGGTGGACTGTCGGACAAGACTTTTCGTTGCTCAGCCGTGACGCGGCCCAGTGATGCAGACATTGATGGGGCATCAAGTTTTCGAGAATTCATCCTGATAAAGCAGACTAGCAGTCCTCTATCTCGGTGATCATATTCTGCTTCAGCCTTCTGATGCTGCAGCTTCAATATCTAATAGTATTGAATACGGAGTAGTGAGCACTGAGCAGCCTTAAAAGTAAGGTGCGGATGGCTGGCATTGGCTGGAGACATGTTGAGCTGTGATTGGTCTGTTAGACCGTATGTACCCACCGGCGACTAGTATGGCAATATGCACTGGGGCAAATGCCAAACCCACTAAAACAGCAGATCAACTTCCAAGTTCAAGTTTAACTACATATTTGTCGCTGCTCTCGTTTATAAAGTCATTACATCCAAGAAGCTCACTTTTAATTCAATGTCTTCGGCCGAGGAATCGCCTGCTCAACAGGCCGCGCGCTTACGCCGCGAACGCCGGGAGGCCAAGATCAAAGCTGGAGGAAGCGCCCGACTGGATAAAATTACCAGTCTTAGCGGACGAACGCCAGCCAGCGGTACGTACGAGAATTACCGATCATCTGCTCTAGTGACACTTTGCTAGATATATATGACTGACTCATCCGGCCTCATTGGCAGCGCACCAAGATGCCTCTCCTTCTCCCTCTCCTCAACCGCGACTGCAGGAAGAGCCCACCCTAAAGAATCTTGCCAGACAAGAATCACAAACAACCCCACAAGCACCTGATAGCTCTTCTGAAGCGATCCGTGCACAGCAAGAATACTTGAGAGCGCTCCTGCGGGCCAACCCGCCCGAGCAGCAATCGCAGCAGGAGATCGACCAAGACCCCATGATGAAAGTATTGAGTTCTATGCTGGGCGGGATGCCCGGTGCGGAAAATACGGCACCTGGCTCGGGGATGGCACCTCCAGCTCAGGGCGATTTAGCCGCTAATAATTTGATGTCCGCCCTTGGCATTCCGCCGTTGCTTTCCAAGATGGTTTTCGGGGGAGCATCTGCGCCCCAGACGCCCGCAGAGAAGAAGCGTGAATGGGTGTTGAAGCTACTACACTCGGTATTTGCCTTGTTCTTGGGAGCGTATCTAGTCATTTTGGTGAACTCAGCCGTTGCGACCTATGGGGACAATCCGCCACCGCCTGCGACGGCGCAAAGTCCTTTTGTAATCTTCTTGACAGTGGAGCTGTTGCTAAGCGCAACCAGGATGTTTTGGGGGCAGGCTCAACAGGGAACTCTCGCCGTCGGACTGCAGTTTTTAAAGAGTGTCATGAGGGATGGCAGTATCGCGGTCTTTGCCCTCGGAGTTGGCTCATGGTGGAACGGTGGTTGGCAGATATCAGCAGGTCACTAGTTAAGTGGCGTATCTGACAGTATGAGCAATGACACACAATTAAATTCATGATATCTACTCGTGCAGTAGCTACTTTCTCCAGCTATATCGCCTCACGCAGGTACGAAGGCTCTAGAAGCAATAAAGAATAACACTAAGAACGTAGCTAGGATGCTAGCTAGCCTCGATGCATGCACCTGTGGACCCTTGCCGCGGCCACCGCGACTCGAGGAGACCAGAGAGACACATTTTGCTTTGTATACTTGTTGGCGGTATAAGTTCGTCTGGCAAGCCAGACCTGTGCGCAATGATGGCACGACGTAGAAAGTTAGCACGGCGATAAGCCTCCCTTATCGGGTTGCCGATGACGCCGGTCCCAGATTTGGTTCCACGAGGTACTCCGTAGGAACAAAAGAGTAGGGCTTCACTTGGCCCAGGCCCTGAAGTTCGTTTTCCCAGGGACACAGGCTCATTAACGCGGGAAAATAAACTTTTGCGGCCAGGGGTCGGTCCTATGGTAGTTATCATCTAGGTATCCATAAGTTTATAAGGAATCCTACGAGCAAGCCTAAGGAAGCCAGTCTTGAGGCTCTCCCGGACCAGCGGATGTCAGGGTACTTGACAGCGCTAGGCCGTATTGGGACAAGACGATCGACCGACGACATCCGATCTGGTTCCGATGGATGCGATGCGGGCTGGATATATTTTCATCCTGAGCAGTGCGCAATGCAAGTAGTAGTAGCCAAAATTACACTGGACTTCGCAGTACTAAACAGACCTCGATATCTACAACGTTAGGATACGAGCTTGCAATATAAAAAGTCACAGATTTGGGGCTAGCGCTTTACCCCGCAAACGTCACGTGTGTCACTGCTGGGAACCACCAACCGTGAACGGCGAAGAAGTTAAGAACTAAGTAAACTACGGACGGGCTAATACGGTAATTTTACACGTTACAGTCAGCAAAATGCGAACTGCAAACTGCCAGAACTGGCCCAAAGGCATCATCCTTTCCCCCTATCCCTCGGGATCAAACCGGCATATTCTCTTTTCTTCCGATGCATAGGCATTGTGCATCCTTTTTGCATCTCTACTGAAAACCAAACTCCGGTGTAATGTAGAACTGTAGAACGTCGACAGACACGCCGAGTACCCCACGCGATCCAACAGAATAGCCTTACCATCGTCCCGGTAATTGCGTACGAAGGTATGGTTATTACGGAGCCAGGCTGGTCGTTGGCTAATAATATGAACCAAATATGACCTCAGGTGCCCGCAATAAATTACCGTGTCTGTAACGGTCAATACGCCGCACTGCATCAGTGCATCGACTCATCGAGCGAGGCACTCGGGACCAATTGCGAGCTCTCTGCATGACTGGCCGGCGCAACGGAAGCAGAAATGAGCAAAGGCCATGACAGGGCCGCCCCCCCGCATTTATATCGTGCCTACGGTTCACTGTTCAGCGTGCCATCAGGCATTGAGTCTGGTTGACTGGAAAGATTGCGGGAAACGACAAGCCCCAGTCACTTTCCGCTGATGAACCTCACCGGGAAACCCGTACCGCGACACTTCCATTGCTTGGTAGGTATTTAAGAGGCAGCTGCTCCCTCGCTCCCTCGCTCACTGAACGTCTCTTGGTCTTTTTTTCTCTCCTCCCTCCATTATTACACCAACGTCGAGGACAGTCACCAAAAAAGCGTCCCACCCCGCGTATCTAATCTTGCTGTCAACGGCCCGCCCTTGCGCCGGAGTGTATTTCCAGGCACTTTCCCTACCGAGGTGAGTTTTACCTAGCTGAGTTGCCCTCTGATTTTGCCCTAAGTGTCGCCGTGGAGAATCTTACTTCGGGCAAAACACATATAACAAGTCTCATTCTCTTCTTCTTCTTCTTCTTCTCCTTCATTCCGTTATAAATTTTTTTTGCCTTGCGCTGATTTCCGGGGGTCAATTCGTCTAGCTCTAGGAAGGCATAAAAACAAGCTCCTCGGCATGTCTGAAGGATCTATCATGCCTCCAACCGCACCAGTGGTAAGCTTAAGCTTAGTTCCCCATCTTGAGGCCTCATTCTACGGCCGCTGACAAGAAGAAACAGGTTGCCGAGGCTCACCAAGTAGACACTTTCCATGTGCCGGAAGCTTTCTTCGCAAAACACCCTACCAGGCCACATCTCAATGGCTTGGAAGAATACAAGAAGCTGTACGAAGAATCGATCCGGCAGCCCGATATTTTCTGGGCTCGCATGGCTCGTGAACTACTCACCTTTGATCGCGACTTCCACACCACACACTCTGGCTCGCTCGAGAATGGAGATAATGCCTGGTTTCTGGGGGGCAAACTGAACGCGTCATTCAACTGCGTCGATCGCCATGCCATCAAAAACCCCAACAAAGTGGCCATCATCTATGAGGCTGATGAGCCCAGCGAGGGGCGCACCATCACATACGGCGAGTTGCTTCGCGAGGTATCCCGAGTTGCATGGGTTCTCCAGTCACAAGGCGTGCGTAAGGGTGATACTGTCGCCATTTACCTTCCCATGATCCCCGAGGCCCTCGTTGCTTTCCTGGCTTGTTCACGTATTGGTGCTGTGCACTCGGTCGTCTTCGCCGGGTTCTCTTCCGATTCATTGCGTGATCGTGTTTTGGACGCCAAATCCAAGTTTGTCATTACAGCTGACGAGGGGAAGCGCGGTGGAAAGATTATCGGCACCAAGAAGATTGTGGATGAGGCCCTAAAACAGTGTCCAGAAGTCACAAACGTGCTCGTTTTCAAACGCACTGGCGCTGATGTTCCATGGACAAAGGGTCGTGACTTGTGGTGGCACGAGGAAGTAGAGAAATATCCAAACTACCTTCCCCCTGTCTCTGTCGATTCCGAGGATCCACTTTTCCTCCTATACACTTCTGGATCTACAGGCAAACCAAAGGGTGTCATGCATACAACGGCTGGTTACTTACTCGGTGCCGCAGCTACTGGTAAATATGTATTTGACATCCATGACGATGATCGCTACTTCTGTGGTGGTGATGTGGGCTGGATCACGGGCCATACTTATGTTGTCTATGCGCCTTTACTCCTTGGTGTCGCAACTGTCGTGTTTGAAAGCACCCCGGCATACCCCAACTTCTCTCGTTATTGGGATGTAATTGAGAAGCATAAGGTTACTCAATTTTATGTTGCTCCTACTGCACTGCGTTTGCTCAAGCGTGCTGGTGACGACCACATTCATCACAAGATGGAGCACCTCCGAGTTCTGGGGTCAGTCGGCGAGCCCATTGCTGCTGAGGTTTGGAAGTGGTACTTTGAAACTGTTGGAAAGGAGGAAGCTCACATTGTTGACGTAAGTTCATTCTTGTTATATGCAGGGGTGCCTGATTGCTTACTTCGCATAAAATAAAATTTAGACTTACTGGCAAACCGAAACTGGATCAAATATCATCACCCCATTAGGTGGTGTGACACCTACAAAGCCTGGAAGTGCGTCTCTTCCATTTTTTGGCATCGAACCCGCTATCATTGATCCTGTGTCAGGAGAAGAGATTTGTGGGAACGATGTCGAAGGTGTCTTGGCTATTAAGCAGGCGTGGCCCAGCATGGCCCGCACTGTCTGGGGTGCTCACAAGCGGTATATGGATACTTATCTCAATGTTTACAAGGGTTACTACGTAAGCTTGTCTTCCTCGGCATTCTACAAGTTCCCTTTCTTGGTGTGCTAATTTTCTGCACATAGTTCACTGGTGATGGAGCCGGTCGTGATCATGAAGGATACTATTGGATTCGTGGACGTGTCGATGATGTTGTCAACGTCTCTGGCCACAGGCTTTCCACAGCTGAGATTGAGGCTGCCCTTCTAGAACATCGTATGTTTCACTAACAGCAATGCTCCCCCATTTTGCAATGCAGAGCACTAACTTCTTGCCACTTTATAGCCATGGTTGCCGAAGCTGCTGTTGTTGGTATTGCAGACGAACTCACTGGACAAGCGGTGAATGCCTTTGTATCATTGAAGAGTGGCAATGAATCTACAGATCAAGTTCGCAAAGATCTCATTATGCAGGTGCGAAAGTCGATAGGACCTTTTGCTGCTCCCAAGGCCATAATTCCCGTCGAAGACCTCCCCAAAACCCGCAGTGGCAAAATCATGCGCCGGATTCTACGCAAGATTCTCAGCGGTGAGGAGGACAGTCTGGGCGATACATCTACAGTATGTTTCCCATATTTGTCTCTGGCCACGTTAATTAGTACTGACGATAAATCGCTCAATTATAGCTCTCAGATCCCAGTGTTGTTGGAAAAATCACAAATGCTGTCCACGCCTTGCGTAAGTAATACTGTGCTAGTTACCTAATAATAAAAATAAGCCAAGAGGCATGAGGGAACTTGTAACAAATCTTCAGCATTTGCTTTGCAGACTGTCAGAGTATACGCATTGTCTTGTTCACAGCCATGGTTCAATATTTACAGAAGCAGAAGCAGAAGCAGAAAGGGGCTATCTATGTCAGCCACCTTTCTTTTTGAACAACATGTTTTTATATTAGCTTGGGCTACTGTATGAATCAATATCCAGTTTTTAATGGCAACCTACTGCTACAGCTTGTATATGTCTATTCAAACTAAGGGCTAGGCGCTGTGTTAAATGTAAGACAATAATGGTCGAGGATCCAGTAATTGAATGTATTGAGCAATAAAACTGCCTGATATGGGACTTCTATCGCAGACTCCCTCGACTCACAATAGCAGCCATTGCATCAGTGCATGCAGTTGAGCGAATATCTGGCTTCTGATTGGCTGATTGGAAGAAGAACGCCGATGAGTCAGCATGTCACATGATCTCAAAATACTGGGCTGTCATTGGCTCGTCGGAGCACGCCTTGCCGCTTTTTGCCTGGGCTGCCCAAGGCCCCAAGGCCCCCAAGACCAATGGAGACAGCCGCCAACCTTCTTTAAACGACCGCCTTCCTCGCTTGCTTCCTGCTGTTCCCTCTTCCTTCGCGTCTCGTCCCTTCTTCTGTCTCTCCTCCAACCTTCTACTTCTACTTCTTCTCTCACTCACGGCCGAAACAGCTTGTGACTGAGCTTCTGATTCTCAGGAGATCTCTTCTAGTTGTTTGCGCGTTTTTCTTTCGTGCCGCGTTTCGCCCCAGACGCTGAGCTCAAGAAAGAAAGAAAAAAAGAGAAGCGCGTCGCGACTCGACTTTGTCAAACAGCCAGCCACTTTTCTTTCCTCTATTTCTATTCTCACTTCCGTGTCACTGTGACTCTTCCTTTGTCTACTTCTGTGTCGCTTGCGTGAAATTTCGTCTACGTATTTCCGTTATCCCAACACAGTTTTCCTCGTCATTAGAGTGACACGCCGCTTCGGAACCTCTCATTGCCACAACACACCGAATGCATTGATATTACTCTTGAACCAACGTAATCATGTCTTTCGGCAGTGGATTTGGCTCCAGTGCCTTCGGGCAAAACAACCAACAGCAAAGTACAGGCTTTGGTAGCTCTGGGTTTGGAGGAACCGGTACTACTGGAGGTAGGTTCCACAACATTTCCCCCCTCGTTAACCATCCCCCGTTTGCCTTTCTTTCTTTATCATTTTCAACCTCGTCCCCCCCGGCGCTCGAGTATCGCCTCCCATTCATTTGACGCTAGTGCTCGCGACATTCACTTGCACCGAGAAAGATGCGCGTCATCAGACCCAGATGTAACGGCCTAGCGCCCGAAGTGTTCGATCGATTTTCTGCGAAATCGACCTGTCCGTCTAGTCCACTTCTCTGACAACGGTACCTATCATATATATAGGCTTTGGAAGCAACACAACCCCCTTCGGTTCTAACAATACCCGAACTGGGGGAAGTGTTTTCGGGAACACATCGGGAGGCTTCGGCTCCGGCGGAGGTACGCATTCAGATTCGCCTGCGTTCATTTCACCCAAGATACGAAGTGATTCCGAAAGTGCCAAGGAAGCTTATCTGGTGGGCGACTTCACCTATCGATACAGCTCCGAAGGGCTTCCATCTTTTGCCGTATCAACCAATTCAAAGCTGGGGGGCCCCTGACGGCTGTTGATGATTGCGCTACCATGAACTTCCCGCATCAACTTTACATGTTTATGATAGAATTTTTATGCTGAGGTAGATATGCTAACGTTTATTACTATATAGGTTTCGGAAGTGCCAACAATCAGCCAAACTCGTTATTTGGTGGAAACAAACCTAGTGGTTTCGGTACCACAACAACTACTGGAGGAGGATTATTCGGCAACAATACCGCCACCTCAAGCGGATTTGGGGGCGGCTTTGGCTCTACAGGAACGGCCGCAAACACAGGTACAACTAGTGCTTTTGGGAGCAACACCGGCAATACTCTCTTCGGAGGAAACAAGCCATCTACCTTTGGATCTACTACTACCACCACCACTGGCGCAGGAGGGGCTTTCGGTACGGGAGGTGGCTTCGGTACGACGAACAATGCCTTTGGAAGTGGAACCGGCACTGCCTTCGCTGGCCAAGTGCCTCCGTCAGATGGAACAGCTGGCACTCCGTTCAATCCAGTGACCGAAAAGGACCCAACCACCACTACAAACAATGTTTATCAAAGCATATCGTACATGGCACCTTACCAGCGCTATTCCTTTGAAGAACTTCGATTAGCAGACTATCAAGCTGGTCGCCGCTATGCGAACGCCAGTGGGCAAGCAGGCGCATTTGGCGCACCGGCTTTTGGTTCGGGATTCAACCAATCAACCACTGGCTTTGGAGGCACTGGTGGCGGATTTGGTGCTGCCACTACTGCTCCTGCATTTGGCGCCCAAACTCAGACCACAGGAGGCTTCGGTACTAATACTGCCGGGGCGAATACTTTATTTGGTGCTGCTAAACCAACAACTTCTCTGTTCGGAGCCACCACGAATACTACTACATCACAGCCAAGCCTCTTCGGCGGCAATACAGCAACCTCAGGCGGATTTGGGAATACTACCACTACCGGAGGCGGATTCGGCACCGGAGGGGGCTTGTTTGGAAACCAGCAACAACAAAAGCCCGGAGGTCTGTTCGGTGGCAACACAGCTACAACTGGCACGGGTTTCGGCACAGGTGGAGGTTTCGGACAAACTACTACCACAACTACTAGTAACCCCTTCGGTGGTACCACAACTACAACTGGTTTCGGCACGCAGCCGCAGACTGGGACGAACACCTCAGCGTTTGGTGGGTTTAACCAGAATCAAACTCAGAACCAGGCCAAACCAGGAGGTCTTTTTGGTACCGGTGGTCTCAATACCGGCACTCAGCAAACTGGAACGGGTTTGTTTGGCGGGTCAAATACTGGAACATCCCTGTTCGGTGGCAACACTCAACAGCAGGGCACCACGTCTCTTTTCGGAAATCAGAATCAACAAACTGGTACTGGTCTATTTGGCGGCGCTCAACAACAGGAGCAAAAACCCGGAGGCTTATTTGGGAACCCGGCTGCTAACACAACTACTGGCGGCTCTGCCTTTGGTGCTTTTGGTGGTAACCAAACTGCCCAGACTGGAGGAACGACAAGCCTTTTTGGCAATAATCAAGCACAGCAGCAGCAGCAACAACAAAAACCTGGTGGTTTGTTCGGAAATACTGGAGGAACTTCTTTGTTCGGAGCAAGTGCCACAGGCCAAAATACTGGATCCTTATTTGGAACCCAAACACAGCAACAGCCAACAACCTCCTTTGGAACGGGAAGTCTGTTCTCTTCGTCCCAACAGAACCTGCAACAGCAGCCGACTCAAATGCAACAGCAACAGCCAGCCCCCGGAAGTTTTCAGGCTTCGCTCCTTGACGGTAACCCGTACGGCAACCAATCTATTTTCTCCGGACTCCCTATGCCCAATGCGCCCAGTCCAGGTCCTCTTGCAACCCCTCT
The DNA here is from genome assembly GCA_023625875.1 of Trichocomaceae sp. PYS4502. Lineage (NCBI taxonomy): Eukaryota > Fungi > Ascomycota > Eurotiomycetes > Eurotiales > Trichocomaceae > Trichocomaceae sp. PYS4502. The sequence goes on from JAMAFX010000033.1 coordinate 32,763, forward strand.
ATCAGCTAGCATAAAGCAGAAACAGCGTACCCCTCTTCCGATTTACAAGATTACACCAAATGCTGCCAACCGTCTCATTACCCCGCCTCGACGCCAAGGGTACGGTTTCTCTTACTCTACATACGGAAGCCCCGCAAGCACGTCGAGCGTCTCCAGTCTCGGCGGAAGTTTGCTTGGCAATGGCAGCCTTCGTGGAGGTGGCGTGACTGGAAGCTTCGGACGAAGTTTCGCTAAAAGCTTTTCTACCAGCAACTTGCGCAAGTCTTTCGACCCGGAAACCGATAGTGTCTTGGCTCCAGGTGCCCTCACAGGATCTGCTTCTCGCTACTCCAGTGGAAGTCTCAAACGTCTGACTATTGATCGAAGCTTGAGAAACGATCTCTTTCAACGTCCAGCTGTTTCTCCTGCCGCAATTACAAATGGCGAGGACGCGACACAGCCCGCTGATAAGCTCAAGAAACGTGTCAGTTTCGAGGCTCCGGCTAACGGCGCCCTCGTCCGTACTGAGCAAGAAAGTCCGGAGCCCACCGCTGAGGAATTGGGATTTTTGCGCTCTATTCGCAAAGGTGACTCAGTTAATGGTGTCAATGGATCCGCTTCGTTGAAAGCTGGTAAGAAACCGGATATGGAACAAGTTCGTGGGCGCGAACTTGCCGTCGTTCCCGAAAACGCAGATCTTACAACGGACACCACCTCCCAGCAACCCGTTCCTACCGTAGACCCTCAGCCTGGCGAATATTGGATGAAACCTTCGCGTGCTGAGCTGAGCAAAATGAGCCGGGAACAACTAAAGCATGTTGAAGGCTTCACTGTTGGCCGACAGAAATGCGGTCACGTCACATTCGATCGCCCAGTCGACCTTACTACTGTCGATCTCGATAACGTGCTCGGAGGTATTGTACAGATCACGGTGCGATCTATTACTGTCTACCCAGACGAGGCGACAAAGCCCCCTCGTGGCAAAGGGTTGAACGTTCCGTCAACATTATCCATCGAAAACTCTTGGCCGCGTGGAAGAGATAGGAAAACCTCTGCATCTATCAAGAGTGGGCCACTTTACGATAGACATGTTGACCGGCTCATGAAGGTCACCAACACCGAGTTTGTTACTTATGAGAAAGAGACCGGTGTATGGGTTTTCCGTGTTGCTCATTTTACCACATATGGTCTTGACTATGATGACGACGACGAAGGTGAGAACTTCAACCAGAGCACATTGAGTGCTGGTCCTGACACTCCAACTCCGAAGGTCCGGTCCCCGATCTCTCGGCGTTCTCCGGAAAACACTATTAATTCAGAATTCGATTCGATGATCTCTTTCGATGACTCTGTGGCCGACTCTGCGACTGGTGTTGATGATACTTTCGATTTCAAAAAGCGTAAATTGGTCCCTGGGGCCTTCGGTGATCAGACGATTGAAAATGAGGATGATGAGATGAGCCTCGGAGATGAAGATGGCGAAGTATCCACGGCTGAAAATGACTCTACGGGCTCAGTCTCTGGACGAGATCTTGACGGAACAGTTACGGAAAGCATTAATTCTGATGTATCCATCGATGATGCAGATATGGTGATGGCGGGCTCGTTTCCCGTGCCTAGTGAGAACGAAAATGAAAATGAAAATGCGATGTCCGGTGATCTCATTGATCTTACGCATCGCACTTCACAATGGGGAACCCCAACGAAGTTAAACCTTGACCTTAGTGGTGGTTGGGCCGACCAGTTACAACGAACAATCAGCCCCCGGAAACAAAATCGTGATCTACTGCGGGAGAAGCAGGCGGATGCATTTGTTAACAGAAACTACCAAGAAGAAGATAAACGCAAAGGACGCCAGACTACCTCTACCGATAAGTCGAAACCTTTCTTCTCGAGTCTTGATATGATGAACTCTCTCTTTGCGCCCAAGAGTGATAAAGCGGGATCCTTGGAAAGAAAACCAAAAGGACAATTGAAGGCTTTTGAGGTGTGCCCCCCTGTCTAATCATTATTTTTTTTCAGCGCCATGTAATTAGGAATCGAGGCCTTAAGCTTCGGTTCATATGTAGCTAGTTCTCTATATCAGAATACAAATTTGACTCACGCTAAAAATTTTGGTTTTCCCACAGTTGTCACATTCGAAGACCCCGAAGACTTTCGCAAGCAGCTCTTACGGGTTATCTCCTGGCGAACTCGCTTTCCATCGTACACTCAAACCTCGCTGGGGGCCTAAGGATACCTTGTTGAAAGCAAAGAAATTTTCCAGTGGCTCTCAGAAAGGCCCGGGTCAACAACCATGGTCAACCGGTATTTCTGTGGATGAAATCGACGTACTTGCTTTCAGAAATGCCCCTGAGGTTCGTTTCAATTGTTGACATTTTATTCTTTTTCTTCTTCTTCTTTTCTTTTTTTGCTAATTAAGAACGAACAGTCAATTGATGTGCTCGAAGCTCAGCGGCGCCAGTCTTCCATCCGTCTAATTGATGGCGCCCCATTTGCTCGCGTTGAAAAATTCGACTTTCGGACATTCGTGCAGTCCTCAGTATCATCAGAATCTGTTTCTACCGGGTCTGACGAGCGTTATATTTGGCAACTCATCAACGTTCTTTTCAACGACGAAATCGAAGATGATATTTCCGTGGGCGTTCCGCCACAACTCCGTAAAAACTTCATGCATCGTATCAAGAAGGACCGTCTCAGCCGTTTATGGGAAAACATGGTTCGAGAAAAACATGGCCAAGAGTTAGGGGACCTTGTACATGCCGAGGAGCGTGCTGTAGCTTATCTCACGTTCCATCGTATTGACGATGCGTGCGAGACTCTCGTTGGTAGCGGAAATCTGCATCTGGCTACAATGCTCGCCCAGATTGGCAGAGACAATATTATCCGGACGAACATGCAGAAGCAGGTCGAATCTTGGCGTCAGCACAACCTGTATTCAGAGTTCAAAGAGCCTATCCGTGCTCTGTATGAACTTCTTGCGGGTAACCCTCTTCGGTCTCTTGGCCGCTCGACAGGTGCTCCAGAAGATCGTGCTTCTACATTTAGCATTTCCGAAAGGTTTGAACTCGATTGGCTTCAGGCATTCGGTCTTCGATTATGGTACAGCATTACGGAGGACGAGCCCCTCGAAGCCGCTGTTGCACGCTTCCTCGAAGATCTTGCTTCGGGTGATGAGCCGGCTCGTCCGTACGCTTCACATACTGGAGGTGCTTCTGACAGGGAGTCGCCTCTCTGGGTTATTTTGAAAATCTACGCTGCCACAGTATCGAAGCATGTAGCTACCGACTTCAAAGTTCACTTACCTACGGCGATCTCACCGGAGGCAGTGTCCGGCAGTCACCTGTCGAGTCGTCGATCATTTCAGTTGCACCAAGTTCTTACTACAATTGTTGGACAAAATGAGCGTATCATCATTGACAAGGCTCGGTCCGATCAATTGACCTGGAGCTACGCATCGGAATTGACAGCTTCTAATGCACTGGAACCAGCTCTGTTTGTTTTACTCCACTTGGCGCGAGCAAGTGAGAGAGAACACGCCATTAAGGAGACGCTAGGTCAATTTGCTGCTACTTTGCCGACACCTATGACACCTGACGGCAAGTCGGATGCTGCTTGGAACTACCTTGTTCATGCGTTACAATTGCCAGAGCCGTGGATTTGGGTTGCCAAGGGGCTCTTCGCTCGATACAGCGGCAACTTCGCGAACGAGGTGGTATATCTCATTCAGGCTAAGAATTGGAACGAGGCACATACGACGTTTTGTCGCATTGTGGCGCCGCAAGCCGTCGTTGAACGTGATTGGAGTACACTTCATCATCTGCTCAATGGCTTTGGCGATTCACCCGACCGGAAGGTTCGTGGATGGGTCGGCGGCGGCGCGGTTTACGAGGACTACTTACGGGTCGTTACTGCGCAAGGTCCCCGGGATGCAGTTGTCTTGAAACGACTTATTGGATCGTTGGTGATCATGGGCGAAAAGATTAAACAGACGTCTGGGTTGGAAGGGTTGGAAGAGCGCGTTGCTTTTCGGGAGATGAGTCGGGTTGTGGCGAACTTGAGTGCTCGGGAAGAAGATGTAAGTTTGGCGGCAGCCTACCCATGTATATGTATATGTATACGTAACATCACAAGCAAAGGAGTTCGTGTGACTGACTGGGTTCATCGCAGGGTGTGGAGCTGTCGGCGATTCTCAAACTGCCCCTGACCGGGGATGCGAGGGTCACGCATACGGCTGAAATCGGCCGTCGATACTACAACATGGTCATGGCGACTGCTCACTGAGATGGATGTCGCGTTGACATGAGGTTGGCTGTTGCGGCATTGTTCGAGCGTTTCGATGGAGGATATGAAATGCTGGTGCACGCCAAAACGAAAGAAGATGCGTAATACCACGGAATCAATCAGTAATCAGCGACTGTTTTGTGATATCTCCCTGATGATGTGTTTATCCTCTTCTCTAGACTAGTTATTGTAATAATAAAAAGACGTGTACAAGTATAAAACTAGTAGTACGTATCAGAATAAAGTAGAAGTTGAATCGGGATCTCCACATGCCGGTGGATCGGGCCGATCGGCCAGGGGGCCCTGTCACGGCCTCACCAGCCAACCAATGAGCAGTCCGTAACAGATATAAGCGTCCGGAACCGGGAAAGCGTGGCAGGAGAACCGTGAAGAAAAGCTGCCTTTCCAACCGGAACCGGTGATATCGGTAGTTCACTATTCCATGCCAAGTAGAGAATAATATCTTAGCTTCTTCGAATTTCTGTCTGACGGCCCCCCCCTGAGGCGTTATTATAAGTAGCCATGGATCGTCGTCGTAATGTCTGCTTTTTACTTGCGTCGAGGCTATGCATACTGTAATATTGCCCGAAAATGACAGAATTGCATGAAACGGAAATCTCGCTAGGGCGGGACAAGGAGACGATGAGTCAACGGACACACGAGACAGATGAAGAAGAAACGATGCCGGCCACTTCACCTGATGAAACAGACACAGAAAAAATCAATAATGATGATGGGAACCAAAAGGATACCACCGGTGCTGCTCCTGACGGCCTCACAAGGCCAACAACAACAACAACGACCAACAGCGAGAAACCATACACGTCATTCAGCCGGTCCCAGAAATGGTTCATCGTAGGCATGGCCACCGCAGCGTCATTCTTTTCACCACTCTCGGGACAAATATATTACCCCGTGCTACCCATACTGGCGGAAAACTACCACTTGAGCCAGACTTTGCTCAACATCTCCGTAACGACGTATATGATCTTCCAAGGCCTGACGCCGAGTTTCATGGGCACCTTCTCCGACGCCAGTGGTCGTCGGCCAGGGTATATACTAGCCTTCATCATCTACACGGCTGCCAACATCGGTCTGGCTGAACAAAACAGCTACGCTGCGTTATTGGTGCTGCGCTGTCTCCAAAGCGCTGGAAGCAGCGGCACCGTCTCCTTCGGGTACGGGGTTATTGCGGATGTTACTACGACCGCTGAACGAGGGAAATATATGGGTCCCATGGCGGCAGGGGTCATGTTGGGTCCTGCCCTGGGTCCTGTTATTGGGGGTCTATTGTCGCAGTATCTGGGGTGGAGGTCTGTGTTTTGGTTCTTAGTGATTATCAGCGGGTCTTACCTTGTGATATTCACGCTGTTTCAGCCAGAGAGTCATCGGAAAATCGTCGGGGATGGAAGTATCTTACCCTCTGAATCGTGGCGGTTGTCTGTTCTGCAGTATCTTCAGATCAGGAGGAAGGTGGCGCGAATGAGCCTCGAAGAGAGGAAAGAGTACGAAGAGGAGCAGGCAGAGTTGAGAATGCAGCAGAAGAGCAGGAAACTTGCGTTCCCTAATCCGTTGCTTTCGTTTGCCATTTTGTTGGAGCCAGATGCGTTGACGATGATTCTTTACGTCGGGTTGATGATGTTTGCTGCTACGATAATGATGACTTCCTTGCCGTCTCTTTTCCCTGACTTGTATGGCTTGAATGAACTCGAGGTTGGACTATGTTTCTTGTAAGTATTTTATTATATCCCCTTCCTCTGTAAATTGATCACATCGGCTAAATCGATTGCCCCTCACAGGCCTCTAGGGGTATCATCCGCCGTTGGCGCCGTGCTCAACGGCAAACTCCTTGACTGGAACTATAGAAGACTAGCCGTGAAGCACGGAATGAGCATTGACCGTAAACGCGGCAATGACTTGACCGACTTCCCCATTGAGAAAGCTCGTATCCAGATGTCACTGTTCTGGGCCGCTCTTCTCGCTGCCACATTCATCGGCTACGGATGGGCACTGGATCGTAAAGCCTCGCTTGCCGTGCCGCTTGTCATATCATTCATTCTGGGCTTCGCTCTTATTTGCACTATGAATAGTCTCAACACGTTGCTTACGGATATTTTCCCGGGTCGAGTCAGCACTGCGTCCGCCGCGTCTAATCTTTTGAGGTGTTTACTCGGTGCTGTGGGTGCGGCGGTGGTTGATTCGATGATAGATGCTATGGGTATTGGATGGTGTTACACCTTTATAGGCCTGCTCTTGGCCTGTGCAGTTTTGCTTTTATGGGTTGAGTACCAATGGGGCATGCAATGGAGGCAAAAGAGGTGGAGAAATAAGGCCGAAAAGGCACAGACAGTATAAGGCGGACGTCCACTAGGATAACTGCTTTGGTTTCAGAAGCTGGGGCCTTAAATAGACAGGGGCGTTGTTGTAGATATCGTTATAGACATTGTTGATAGAAGTACTGCATAACTAGTTGATTTTCAGTACCATAAACCCAATTCTGAACTTAGAGCTACATTACGATGTGATAGATAACATACCTATTATGTACTGGAAGGCGCGCTACCCTGAAACAGTAGAAGGTCTATAGGTATGGGAACGATGAGTATAATCTGTGCGCCGTTGCAGACAAGGCATCTGGATAGAGAAATTGACAACATAATAAGTTTAATTGATCAGTAAATAAATAGCAAATCTAGATTTGAGTACCTAGGTAGGTGACGGCAGAAAAGAGGCCTCAACGCTATCATGAATAAAAATATTAGGGTTTTAGGGTTTAGGGTTTTATATTGGTGGGGCCAGATAGATATGCAGCGCTCACAGCGAGCAATAAACAACCATACATGGAAGAAGAAGTATCAGGTGGGAATTGACTAGAAGCTTGCAGTGGGATCCATACTATACTTTTATTCTAGGATCCATGTTGACAGCCCAGCGGATAACAGGACGGAGCCAGTCGGCTCAGTACACTTTTTCATAGATATACTAACAAATGATCATTTACTCGAACCTCTTGTCTGTGAGATTATACTCAGATAGAGTTCTATGATGGATTAAAATAGCTCCAGACTGATTGAGAAAAATCCATCGCTGCCACAGTATTAACTCCTCAAGACCTACACAGAGAACAACGCTTTACACGTCAACAAGCTGCAAAATCATTACCACATTCCAAACACCGTTGTATATCTGGAGATGGTTGACGGTACCTAGGTAGTTAGTATCAAGTCGTGACGCTTGAAGGCACACCTCGCAATGAATATCAATAGAGATTGCGTGCATTAGAATGCCACAATTTGTACAATCAATGTACATGGGCGAATCTTAATAGGCACTGATAAACGCACCAATTGATACATAGGCCGAGCAGCGAGCCTATCGAGCACTCAACAACATACCTATCAGATACTTGCAATCTCTCACATGACTGTGGCTGTAGCATGGTGCACTTCAGTCAGCAGTCAGCATAAGAAGTTTAGGATCCCCATTTTGAAAAGAGGGACCCCGTGGTAATAAAGCGGTAGGCGCCGTCATTGAAATGCTGCATATCAGAAATACATGTCAGAAAATGAAGCAGTCACTGCAGTCCTAATACATAAGATGCTTCTTCAGTGGCTACGATCCATAGACTTTAAGCATAGGCAGCCGGCGAGCATATTGAAAAGGTGGTTGCGATAAAAGTAGTGGAGTACAGAACTCGAAGAAAGTCAATCGGATTTCATTTGCATGTGTCAGAGATGCAGAGCCTGCATACGAAACGATACATATGCCAAGCGTCGCTACAAACCCAGCGTGTTCTGGCGGATGCGCGCAGGCCGGGTTGACTATTCCCTTTCTCTCCATTCAGTCGTTTCAGTGGTATGGACGGTCTGAGCCCAGATTTGGTATAGTATTCAATGATTCATAATACAATGTTACCCCATGTGAGCACTAACTTCTAAGCCTTCGAAGGGACGATGGTTCTCGGCTCTGACTCCCTTTCTGTGAACGCCACAGGGCTAACAGCGAATGATAACTGCCATGCCATGAACACAGCCTCAAGGCCACATATATAGAAAGCCTCAGAACACAAGAAGCTGTTGTTGGAATAGGAATACCCAAAAATTATAACTGCGATTCCTTCTTTATCCTCTTTGATTTTATTTGGACAATGCCTAACACGCCAATATTAAATAACACTGTTACTTTCTCCCTTCTCACCTTAGCTGTCCTCTCTCTCACAATATCTGTCAGTTTGGCTACTGCCTCTCAGTCTGGCCCAAGTGAAACTACAGATTCTGATATTATCTCACCATCCTCTCCAAGAGGGATTCCCCTTTATCTGCCTGTCATACCCTCGGACCCCGATATCCTTGGAATCACACATATTACTGCGTTCTACGGCTTAGGCCCTTGGACAGCATGGTTCCTGACGATCATAGCGTCATGGTGGCGCATGACGGCAGATGAAAAGCATGAGCCGAATACTTTGCTATATCTCCTGGGGACCAATTTGGCGGCCCTTGACGTCTTGCATGGCATATACCTGGTGAAAAGAATCCCGAAGGACCCAGCGAGTTACGAAGCAGACCTTAACAGTAAAATGGGCTCCCTTGGAGCTGCCTTTAATGTCACTTACTGGGGAACTTTTCATGCTGTGTTGCAAGCCGCTGGCGCCGCAACTGGCATCAGCAGCTATTATAGCATCGATACCAAGAGGCATCGCGTACGCGCACTCTCAATTGGCCTTGTACTACCCTGCCTGTCGCTTCTGAGCTCTCTGTGCCTTCTTTCTTCCGATATCGTCGGTAATCTTCCTGCGATCTACTGGAATAGGATCGATAAACGAGACCACGAACTACTATTCTTCGTCGCAGCTTCCACCCCTATTCTTGTCGTTCAATTTGGTGTGTGCTCTATCTATGTTTGCGACCAATCACTGTTGCCACATGCTATCGTCCGCCTGATGGACCTCGTGATGATACCCCCTGCTAAACGGCTTGCGAAAAATTTGCCAACGGCACCCTGGATGTTAAGCTTACTCGCCCTCGTTGTCCTTTGTTTTGCCTCCCTCGGGGACAATAGCCTCTGGTTCTGTGTACCATTTCTTCTGATCTCCTGGTTCTTTACCGAGAAGTTTATACTTTTGTTGACATTCGATCTTGTGATTGGATGGGTTTGTTATACGTTTCCTGTTATTTTATATGTGCTTGCCTACTACTTGTTTCATGCAGTGGATGCGCGAGAATCTTGTTTCTTTATGCCCTGCTCTCAAGAATCAGGGATCAATAATAAAATGTACGCTGTATGTAGTGGTTCTTTGCTTTTGTTATTTGGGAAGGTCTCCTTTTTGCCTGGAGACGGTATGCAAGGCTGTCATCCAGAAATTAGAGAGGGTGAATGAGAAAAAGAGAAACAGCTGTAGTTTTTTTTCAGACTTCTACTACCAATCTAACGATTCTCCACGAATACACCTCCCTCTCAAATGTTGCATAGAAAATTCCAGTAAACATCTATTTTCTACACTAGGTAGTTTCAGACACTGTGGCATGCAAGAATAACTCCTATACGTATTAGGTTATTAGTCCAACCCTAGAATGGCGGAACAAAAAAATTTGAATGAAATTGCTAATGAAGAAACTAAGACTGTACAAATAAAAAGTCAAAACAACACATTCTACATCTTATTGGCTCATTTTTGAATGAAGAAAAGGAACCTTCTATTGACCCGGCGCAATCAGTTTGCCCTCATCTCTTGTCTGTGGAGCCCAACCGCCAGCGAAAGCCTGCTTGCCGTGTTCCGCTTCGTACTTCCTGATACGAGCCTCAAGCTCGGGCCGGAAGTGGCGGATAAGACCCTGAATAGGCCAAGCAAAGGCTTCGCCCAGAGCGCAGATGGTGTGTCCTTCAACCTGCTTGGTCAATTCCTGGAGCATGTCAATCTCGCGTTCGCGAGCCTGGCCCGACTCCATTCGGTGCATAATCTGCTGTGTCCATTTGCTACCTTCACGGCACGGCGTGCATTGTCCGCAACTTTCGTGGCGGTAGAAATGAGAGAGACGAGAAATAGCACGAACCACATCAGTGGACTTGTCCATGACAATAACAGCTGCAGTTCCAAGACCGCTTTGGGAGTCTTTGAGAGCGTCAAAGTCCATCAATTGGTCGTCACAGATGTTCTTGGGGAGAATGGGAGTGGATGAACCACCAGGAATGACAGCCAGCAAATTGTCCCATCCACCACGAACACCACCGCAGTGGCGGTCAATTAGCTCTCGCAGAGGAATGGACATTTCTTCTTCAACAGTGCATGGGTTGTTGACGTGACCCGAAATACAGAAAAGCTTGGTACCCTGGTTACGCTCACGACCGAAGCCAGCAAACCAGCTAGCACCACGGCGAACGATGGTGGGGACAACTGCGACTGTTTCCACGTTGGTGACGGTACTGGGGCAACCGAAAAGACCAACAGCAGCGGGGAACGGAGGCTTAAGGCGAGGCTTGCCAGCTTTTCCCTCAAGGGACTCAATGAGAGATGTCTCCTCACCGCAAACGTACGCACCAGCGCCGCGGTGAACGTAGACATCGAAGTCGAAGCCAGTTCCACAAGCATTCTTACCGATCAAACCGGCCTGGTAAGCTTCCTGTATAGCGCGTTGAAGAACGGTAGCTTCGTGGTAAAATTCACCACGGATATAAATGTAAGCAGCGGTGGCGTTCATGGCGCGGCCAACAACCAAGCATCCCTCGATCAGCTTCTGTGGATCCTTGCGCATAATTTCACGGTCTTTGCAGGTTCCGGGCTCGCCCTCGTCAGCATTGACGACCAGATATCGTGGTCGCGGATCCTTATCCCAGTCTTTGAAGTTCATGAAAGACTAAAATCAAGAGAGCCAGTGTTAGTTCCGTGCCAATAAGCCAGGACAGACAGCGCTCACGTATTTAAGACCAGATGGGAAACCAGCACCACCACGGCCGCGCAGACCCGAGGCTTTGATCTCGGAGATAAGCTAGTAGAATCATAACGCATTAGCTAGAGGTTCACGAATAATTCTGCCAAACACTGGACTTTCCGCAGCTCACCCAGTCATGGCCCTTGAGAACAATTTCCTTCGTCTTATGCCAATCTCCGTACTTCATGGCGGACTTGAGATCGGTGCCATGATGGCCATAAAGATTGGTGAAAATACGGTCCTGGTCCTTCAAGCCGCCGTATTGTCTTTTCGGGGCAGCTCCTCCATCTTGGACGGTAGCGAATGACCGAGCCGGAGTTGAAAGGCGGGCAGCGGCAGATGAGGATGGAAGAGCTCGCGAGGAGATATGGGTGAGAGTAGAGGTCGAGGGGACCGCTGCTCGGGACATCATGTTAGACAGGACGCTCAATGGCGCAAGAGCGAGGGGTGGTGAGGGTGGTCGCTGAGCGGAGTGGAAGACTTGAGATCGCTCGTCGTTGCTTCCGGGGATCCTCGCGTTTATTTTGCCCTCGTTCTGATTGGCCGGGCAGGTCACGTGATATCCGGAGCTTTTGTCAGCAGTTTCCTCAATAACTAGTTAACTTAGTTAACTAGTTATCAGTGATCAACTTCAAGATTGTTCTGCTTTTCTTTTATTTTCATGCATGTGATGATTCTAACTCTTCTACGCCTGCGGTATATACAGAAAGCTGTTTGTCTTCATCCCTTCATTCATCCCGTTTATCATATACGCCAATGGATCATCAATGACGTTGACCACCATTTCTTGTTCCAGAACCAACCAAGCCCAGCGTAACCAGTTCGGTGAAAGCCACCACTCACTGGTATCTCTCTCTCCCTGGGCGGGGTTTTGTATGCCTACGAAACTCGTAGCTGCAGATATGACTTCTTCAGGAAGATGGTCGTTGATTAACGAATCGTAAGCGGATAACATGGCTTCGTCGTTCTCGTCGGGAAGTGTCCACGCCACATCACCTGGCGGAGCCGGGTATTTAGCAAGAAGAAAATTACACCATGACCTGAAACGAGAGGTGAGCATTGAAGGACCGTGTCGGTTGGCGGCAACAAGCAGGCAGATGAATACCGCGTAGGCGAATAGCGCGTGCGATCCGTTTTCTGCGCTCCGTGATCCAGCCTCATCACCGCTGTCGATGATAATGGCGCGTTTAGCACGAGTGACAACTTCTTCTAGAAATCTGCGGCTAGCACCTTGCATATCCGTAGGTAAAAGTTGGAATAAGTCTTCAAACCGCAAAAGTTCACCACCCTGGTTGTCAGAGAGGAGACTCTTCCTGGTGAAAATTCTCTTTTTAATTTGCTCGGCGGTTTCGCCATTGAAGATATGCTCTGGAATCCGGGATAGTAATTCATCGAGAAGCTCTTTTCGATCCCCCTTTGGGTTGCTCTGTGAAAGCATGATTGTCCAGTTAGCAATGAAGATAGCTGTTCGTGAGAGACTAATGTGACTTTCTCGAAATTGCTTCGCATAGACCTGTTTGAGGTTCCGGGGCTCTCCAAGTTGACGTCCGCTGACGGTGAGTCTCTGAATATAGGATACCAGCTCAATAACAATCTGGTTCAAAGCCGCAATCAAATTTCGGGAATTTCCATATTCTTCCCAAGGGACCCGGAAGCCTTCTTCATCAATTGTAACCGTTTCTAATTCACGATCATTCGCTGATATGACTGATAGCGCATGTAGCAGATCAGGAGAGAAAATGGAGAACTCCAAAGGTTGAGAAGTGTCTATGAGCGGATATGGTAGGGAGAAGACATAGTATTTGTCTTCCTGGGGTTTTCGCAAATTGTTTTTAGAATCGTTTTGGAAATGCTGTTCGAACTGAGCCTTGATCTGAGCAAGCGGACTACCTGGAGGGGCGCGAAAACTGACAACGCGGTATTCGCAAGGATTGTTGGGTATACAGAAGCCATAATTCATCATCACTAAGACCACTCTCAATAACATTGTACCATTAACAACATAGATGGACTGGATATACTCACACTGCTCGTTGTTTCTTGGACCATAATTATTTCCTATTTCTTCACCAGCCTTTACATCGGCCATGACAGCTAGACCTATGCTATCGGTACCAGCTTGCCATTCTACTCTTGAGAGCGGCTTGTGGTTAGTCGCATCAATCAGGGGAAGAAGGACAGAAACTTTGTCATCCAAAGTCTCCAGTTTCGGAATCGCGCTTGCAAGCACTTTGGCAGTAAATGCCCGTGACGAAATAATGGTTGAAGCCCATAAGTATAAATCCCTAGTCGATGAACCCACATCTTAGTGCAGGAAATTCCTGAGTAGCGATGTATGATGCCTTACCAAGAATAAAGATGTGCTTGCTCAAATTGAGATTCCTCCAATATCGAATATCCCGTTTGATAATTTGCTTTCCAAATCTGCAGTCTTCCCTCTCGTGACGCAGCGAGGCTTGTCATATTCAACCATGCCAGATCTTCATTTTCAAAGTACAGAGGCGTCGTCAAATCTTCAGGCCCCGGCAGAGATTGTATATAAGGATACCAAAACCCTTCTTCCGCTCTCAGATACTGGCCCATCAGGAAAAAGGCAGTCGTTTCTTCTGGGCCAACTTTTTCAATAAAGTGTTTTGGTAATACGACTCCATGCGAGGCAAAGCAATGATTACTTCCTTCTGAATTGTAGTCTATCGCATTAAAAAAGGACATTGTCAATTCAATGGGGATTTTCATGACACATGTCCCAGGCGACACCTTGCCGGACACTGCTTCTGGTTTCGCCTGAAGGTGTATCCCCAGGTTCTCATCATATGAGAACCGGACATCATCGTGTAGCCGCCCTCCATGCTGGGCGACCCAGTGCTCAAGCGTAACATGAGCATGAAGCGAGTCTTCGGCGGTTCTGTGAGTTGGTGAGTGGCATGAATCTACGCAGGGCACAGACCAAGTACAAATATACCTGTGGGCCGGCATTATTCCATCGATGTTCTTAGGCTTGAGAGACAAGAACTTCCGGATCGATTTATAGAAAGATGGCATGTATGTTTAATTGTGCAGGTTGTAACTTCTAAAACTGATCGGACGGGAAGGAAACTCCCGCTCCACCAGACGAAGATTTTCATACATACGTCGCTACCTACGGACGACCACCCCTGAAAACAATCTCACTCTATTCACATCGCCCGCCGATCTTGAAATAGGCCACGTATTTTCTTCGGATCATATGCAAAAGGGACTCAGCATGAAAAAACCGATATCGACATCTTCATCGAGTTTCAACACTCGCGAGATGCCTGATATGGCTGATGTGGTTATGAACAATTCACATTTGAATTCAACAAAGAAGTTGAATTAATAATTCTTCCACCGGACAAGTTTTATGGAAAGACTAAAGATCATTTGATACAGCTCGTTTAATCGTGGCTGCGAAGAATACAGCCGACAGGCAGCATAAGCCTAGCCCTAACATATAGGTATTTATGTATCATTTCATGTTTTATGTGGCTATACTATCACTCATCTATTGTCATTAACGTTATAAATTTACACGAAATGCCCGAATTTTCACTTTCATGCTTAATTGCAAGTAAACATAGAGGCAACCCCATATCCATTTCGTTGGCTTCCTTTCTTTCAGCGAGGTGAGCGAGTGAAAACTCATTTTGCGAGAGCAATCAACTCATCCATCTTACCACTCTCCTTGACCATATTCCAGAATAAACCTCTCTGATTCAACAAATTGCGAGGCGTATCCAACTCGACTACCTCGCCCGCCGACATCACGAGGATACGATCATAATCCATAACGGTCTCCAATCGATGCGCAATGGTCAATACTGTCGAACCCGCGAACTCGGAGCGGAGCAGATCCTGGATCATCGCGTCTGTGCGACTATCAACTGACGATGTAGCTTCGTCGACGATGACAATCTTGCTCCGTCGACAGACTGCACGTGCAAGGCAGAGAGTCTGGCGCTCGCCCTTGGAGAAATTGGATCCGCTGATGGCTACAGGCGTAGAGAGGGATAGTGGCTGTTTACATGGTAGGCTGATTTGACTATCTCTAAGGTCCGAATCGGGCGTTGACGATGAGGAGGAGAAGACTTCTTCCCCTTCAGATGACTCTCCTGGGAAGATTCGCTTGGATTGATTATCAGACTCGTTAGCTCCTAAAAAGGAGCACGATCGAAGAATATCATTTAATTCAGTATCTCCCATTTCGTTAAACGGGTCGAGATTACTACGAAGATCACCGGAAAAGATCGTCGAATCCTGAGGGATGATGGTGACAGCGCGGCGAAGGTCCTTCAGGGGCAGCGAGTTGGTGTCTATCCCATCAATAAACAGGAACCCACTTGTTTTGTACGTGAATTGTAGGATCGACAATGCCAGAGAACTTTTACTGCTGCCAGTTCGGCCTACAATCCCAACCCTTTCTCCTGGTCTGATCCTAAGGGAAATGCCCTTGACAACGTCAGGACTATTCGGGCCGTATGATGCGCTGAAATTGCTGAATTCAATCTCTCCGTGCGATGGCCAACTTGCCGGTGGCGACTGAACCGGACGAGTAGAACGTCCAGCAAGTTGTGCTTCTTCGGACTGCAAGGCTGTAAACTCAGCAACACGTTGAAATGAATTTAGTTCAACCTCCAGCTCGTTCATATTCCGGACCATGGTCAGGATAGTCTGACTGAGCCCAATCGCATTGGTAAGAGAGAATCCCACCAGACCTGCGGAGATGGTGTCCGATTTCATAATAGCAATGATCCCAGCCGCGGCCGAAACGGACGCTGCGACTGCGTCAGCGCGAACACTGACCCAGCGATTGCTGTTGTACAGTGCCTCATAAGCCCGCGAGTTGTCACGCAGATGGTCGGCCAGAATCAAGCCAAAAATCTCCTTCATGCCCCGCTGCGCTCTGATAGTCGAAAGACCGATTAGCGTTTCCGAGAAGTGTGCAAAGATGGGTGACCGAGTGGCAGAAGTCAGCCGCTTAATGGAGATTTGAGACCGAGTATATATCTCACCAACGAGAAACCCGATCGAGCACAGAGCGGCTGCAGGAAGGGCAAAGATGGGCAGAATAGACGCAATGCTGCCGATGCGGAGAAGGAGACGTAATTGATTGTCCAGAGTCATGCGAATCCAGTTCGGCAGTATCGAGTCTAACGACTGGATATCTTGAGAGAAGCGGTTGAGAATCATTCCGATAGGTTGGTGGTCAAACCACTTGATGGGACTGTTCAATACGGCACTTGTCAGTCGAGCATGCAGGTCGCGTGCAGCCTTCCAGTTTCCATGTTGGAAAACGAAATTGTTAATCACAGCCATCACGTTGAATCCGAGCAATACGCATGCATATATTCCGAGGTAGAAACCGACGTCGATGGCATTAGTCTTCGTGTATGCGCCTGTCCATTGTGACAGCCAGAGAGGAATCGAAAAGAATGCGACTTGAGTCATGAATGCTGTGAATAAGGCAAGCATAGTATAAGGGAGGCCGCCAAAATGAGACATATATTTCAAAACTGTATCAATTGACATGAGTTTAGGCTAGCCAGGGCATGGCAAGTAGCGAACTTACAAAGGGTACGAGGTACACGGCCGTCAAGCATATGTTCTAGCTTTTGGGTTGTCTTCCTAGGCCCTGTAAGACCTTGGACAGCGTGTTCCATTTGTCCAGAAAGTGATTTAGCCGAACCCTTCGGGTTTGTTACAGAAGCTTCGATCACAGATGTAAACACAGGATCGCGGACATCCACCGAAACCACCTGGCCATGTTCGAGGCGAACAAGGAGATCAGCTGCATCAACGACCGGGGATAGATGTGAGACCAATATGACTGTTCTTTCGCCGAGGAACCCGTTGCGAAATAGCTCGTTGAATATATGGTTGACTGTATGAATATCCAAACAAGAAAATATATCGTCTAGCAGCAGGGTAGATGCACTAGAGTAAACTGCCCTCGCCAGGGCAACTCGAAGGCGTTGACCACCAGACAGACTGCTCCCTTGCTCCGCGATCTCTGTCAGGTCGCCTTTCGGAAGCCCGTCGAAGTCCGTGAGCAGACCGCAAGCATTGACGGTAGCTTCATACCGCATCCGGTCGAAGGTTGAGTGAAAAATAATATTTTCTCGTATCGTCCCACTTTGCAGCCACGGCACCTGACTCACATAGGCGGCGTTCAAGTCACACTTCACAGTCCCAGAGACAAGGATAGTTTCTCCAAGAAGAGACAGCAGTAATGTGGTCTTTCCAGACCCTGTTGGGCCGGTAACAACGTTGAGACGACCGGGAAGGAAATCAAAATGCAGGCCCTGCAAGCAAAACTTACTTCTACTATCTGGGGATCTGACAAAAGTGGCATGTTCGAACGACGGAGTGCCATCTACAACTTTGGTAACAGGCACCATTCCTTGGAAAAACCGATCCAGACGGCGAAGCGAGACAGAAGCTTGAGAGACAAATCCGCTGACATTCGAGACCCAAATGAATTGTTGTCGCAGGGTTTCCACAACAGCCAGACATGTAAATGCCGTGTCAGCCCTGAGGGGCTGTCCTGTAATGAGAACATATGTGGTGAACATGATGAAAAGAGAAAACAGAGGAATAAAATCCCCACTCCAAGCAACAGCAACTGCACATAGATTTCTTTTATAGATTTCCTCTTGTTCCAGTTTGCGGATTTTGTGGATTATGTTGGCCACCGCTTCCTCCCAGCCAAAGTACTTGATAACGCGAATCGCGTTTAGATATTCGGATATCTTCGAGATGCGTTTGTCCGTATATCTCATTGCATTTTGCTGAATCGAGATCATCTTGTGAGAAAAATACACCGGCAAGGCCAGTGTGAAGATCATAGCCAGCAAGCCAAGGATCGCACTCCATCCGATCAAAGTATAAAGGAAGCAGGTGGCAATCGTCACCTCGATAGGAACAGCAACAAAAATAAGAACTATGTCCCTGGCACTTTCAATTGCATCTACATCAAAAGACATGAGGTTCATAATGTGGCCAACACCAAATGCAGTTGTTGCTGTTTTTGACTTCGCGTGCGGGTTGAGAGGTGCTGATGCTTCATCAGCCGAGCTACGATCCAGGTCTCTTTCTTTGAGCATTTGTTGAGAATTGGAGGGAATATCTTCAAAGACAATGCTCCCGATTGCTTTATGGTATATTTCCTGTATCATGGCATTGGTGACGCGGACAATCAAGCGGGTGCTGGTGAAGATATACTGTTGATATGACACCGACCTCGCTACGGGTCCCAGAAAAAGTAAGACCACCCAGAAAACCGGTCGAATGACGGCTTCTTGAGGGCTTTGGAGATAGAAGAGCAATCTGTTCATAGCGAAGGGTGCAATAAACTCTAGAATAGCGGTTGTCATGGCAAACAACGCCTGAAAGAGCAATTCCCGGTGCATAAGCAACAGCACAGTCTTCAGTTGCGTGCCACCCCTACGACGAGCGTCCAGTATGTTAGATAACCATAGTAACGGTTCGTCGTAGTGAGGTAGAGAGGGTAGATCCTGCAGCGATAGTGCATGTCTGCAACCACGGAATATCAACCTATCTAGCCAGCCATATGACACGCAATATGAAAATAGAGAGCAGCATTCCTCTGGTGACGGCGTGGCAAGTTCAGATCCCTGAGCCGCAGTATCACCGAGCTCTGTCTGAGGAGACTGGATTGCCATCGAAGGCCGAGGGGTAAGAAAAAGAATGATGGTACCAAGAAATAACGATCCTGTAGTTGCCTGTCTAGTCAGACTGGGATAGAGGCTGCGATGCAAGAGGAGACTGGGCATGATATCGCCAAGGAAGGCTAGAACCGTCGAAAGAACCAAAAGTAATACCACGTGCGGAGAAATTAAAGACTTGGAAAGTATCTGTGACTGAGTAGGCAACATCAGCTTGATGAAATGTATGCCAAATACATAACCGAGTAGGACTGGTTCGGCATTGTTGCTGAATCCACGGAGGGAGGATATAATGGACAAAGCAACCGCAAGACCAACAACCGCTTGCAGAGTAACAGCATATAATATTGACGGCCGGTAAACGGTAACCGTTCGTTGTTCTTTTCCAATCTTTAGCCTTCGCAGGCTTGCCTTGCTGAGTGATATAAAAAGAGTCAAAATGGATATAGTCAGGAGCAAAGAGTGAATGTAGCCATCCTTAGCGACCCGTGAAATATTCAAAAGCAGCTCCTCATAAAGGTATCTATTTAAAGCATTAAAATCAGATCTAGAAAGCAATTGAAATAAAACAAGTTACAACTTACCTGTCATCCTTAGATGCCAAAGCCATGCTTCGAGCGGGTAGCGAACGCGGAGAATGGAAATTTACAACTAAACCATCTCATAAAATCGATGTCTATAGAAAGGGGGGATTTAGATTCACTGTTCTATAGTTCTCGTTGCCCACAGCCGTTGTTTGACAAGCCAGTCCTGGTAGCCGACCAAATTGCCTAATTAGGAAACCGAAACTAGGGCATATCATGCACCCGCAGGCGAAAAGGCTTTAAATTTTTTTTCGAGGGAATTTTTTGGGGTTCTACCTAAGGAGTCCTCGTAGATCGTAGCAAGGAATCAAAGATGAAAGGACTATCCGACAACGTTCCCTGGAGGCAGCATGGTGAGGCTCCGAAAAACCGGCGGAGGCTTATCCGATATGCTGGAATTCTTGTTTTTGCTCTAGCTGCGATTTTCTATATGCAAAACGCCATTGCTGATGTATTTCAATGGCGATCACAATTCAATCGCCTGGAGGACGATTCGATTTCGTTGAATGAACTTGAATACGGCCGCTGGAGATGTTTGCAAGATCAGCAGAGACCTGTGGTAGATTATGGGCTAGCTAGCAAACGACTCGCCTCTTTGCCAAAAGATACGGTATCCAATCGTGTGATTCTTAAAAACACAACAATGATCGATGGAGATGGCACGACGTCTTCTAACATGACAATCGTACTCCGCGGCGGAATCATCGAACAGGTACAGAATAGCAGCGAGTTCATCGATGATTTTTCTGACGATGATGTTATTATGGATGCTGCCGGACGGTATATCTCACCGGGTCTTATCGAAATGCATTCGCACGTCGGTGTTCGTTCGCTTCCTCAGCTATGGGGGGGCGAAGATGTAACTGAGATATCCGCACCAGTTACCCCTTGGGCCCGAGCGATTGACGGCTATAAGAGCAATGATCTAGCAATTGATCTCGTTGCAAGCGGTGGAGTTACCACATCTCTAGTTCTAACTGGCGCACAGAATATCATCTCTGGCGAAGGATATGTCTTTAAAATGAAAAGAGATGATTCCCCTTATTCTATGCTGGTCAATACTTCTCGTGACGCGGGGGGGAAGCCCCAGAGGTATCTGAAGGCTGCTCTAGGGGAGAATGTCAAGAAAACATTTGAACATAGACCCGGGGGCCCCGTCACGCGTGAAGGGGTTTCGTATCACTTTCGACATGCGCTTGAAGCAGCCCAACATTTGAAACAGCGACAAGACCGTTGGTGCGATTCGATGAAGGCTAAGAATGCTCATAATCGGCCTGTTCACGATCCGTACCCAGAATCTCTGGAGCTACAGACTCTTGTCGACCTGCTTCGCGGTGATATAAGACTCAACGTGCACTGCTACGAGACCGAAGACGTTTACTCGCTCTTTGATCACAGCGATGAATTTGGATTCAATATCTCTGCGGTCCACCACGCGTTGGCCTCACACCTGATGATCGATGAGCTCAAGAGAAGACAGGTTGCAGTTGCAACATTCGCAGATGAGTGGGGATTCAAGCCCGAGATATACGATACCAGCTTTTACCTTTCGAAATATTTAGTTGACGCTGGTATCCCGCTCGCCCTGACAACAGACCATCCTGCGGGATATGGGAAACTATTGACGTATCAAGCGCAAGTGGCATATCATTACGGCGTTGATGCTGACCACGCAATCGCCTCCCTTACTGGGGTGCCAGCGAAATTCTTAGGCCTGGATAACCAAGTTGGTTATATTCGCCCCGGTTTCGACGCTGACCTGGTGGTGTGGAATAATCACCCTCTCCAGCTGGGTGCCACCCCGCTACTTGTTTCTGTCGATGGCGATATTGTCATCAACGCAACAGAAAGCCTTTGGAATGACATTCGGCCAGTTAGTGATCAGAGCAAGGGGCCGCCTCCCCAGCATACACAGAAGCAGAACGATCCTTCAATATGCTCACCCAGGCAAAATGACCTTGTGATTCAAGGAATTATATCAGATTATTTCAATGACCACAATCCAGACATGGACGACAACCAGGATACCAATGGAACTGGAACTGTTGTTATTCGCAACGGTAAGCTTGTTTGCGTTGGAAAGCGCCGTTGTCATACATTGGCGCAATCCTTGGTTAAAGAAAAACACATTTCCGTTTTAAATGTGACCGATGGTTATGTTCTACCGGTGAGAAATCACCTATCTCCCATTATATTTTCCTTATAGAGTTAAATGTGCTGACTTTTTCTTTGAGGGCCTAACGCTCCTAACTCGCCAATATGGACTGGGAGAAATACCCTACGAAGATTCCACGATGGATGGTAAACATGCTGGAGAGGATCTAGACCACTTTGCCTTTGCACGACATGGTCTCCGGTTTGGAGAGCAACACTTGGAACGATGTCATCGGAAGGGCGTGACTCGTCTTATCACACCTCCGATGACTGATGGGTTTTTCCATGGGATGAGTGCAGCATTTAGAACCGGTGCTTCAAGCGGTGTGTTTCCTATCGCCCTTGAAGATGTTTAAATGGTCACTAATACCTGAATAGTTCTCGACTTCAATGCCGTTCCCTGCCCTGAATGTGCCCTTCATTTTACGATCGGCCACGAGGCCAAAAGTTAGTCTTCTCGAGATTAATTATTACACAGTAAACATGGCGAAAGAAGCTAATTTCATGAGTGAAAACAGCAAAAACGATATCTACCGTATCGCAGCAACTGCAGCTGCTTGAAGAAATCCTGACCGTCAAGTCGACAAGTCGCCCTGAATATGAAAGGGCAGCTAGAGGCCAGCTCCCAGTCGTCGTCACAACCGATCACAAAGACATCATCGCCCAGTTGATCCAGCTAAAGCAAAAGACTGGTGCAAACATCATCATTATGGGCGGTGCCGAAGCTCACCTGGTCGCACGGGCGCTCGCTGAAATAGAAATGCCCGTCATCCTGTGGCCGGGATTTTGTCTGCCTCTCACCTGGGATCAACGCCGGTGTCTTGTTGGCCCACCCCTGACACCGCTTAGCAACGCAGAGGTGCTATTACAAGCAGGCGTGTTGGTTGGGCTTGGAAACTGGGACTACAGACAACGTCATGCAGAAGATGCGTTATGGGAGGCTGGATGGGCATTAGGCGCTGCAGACAAGTACAGGGAGGCTTTAGACATGGTCTCACGGAATATTGATAAAATGTTCGGACTACGGGGCTCCATGGAGGATATTGTCATTTACGAAGGAAACCCATTTGAATTTGGGGCCAGTGTCGCCGTCGTTCTCGAAGCTGGCGGCATCCAAAGATGCTGGCCGGGAATTGAGCCACCTCGGCTTGGATATCAACAAAGTGGTTGGGAGGTCTGACGAGATATTTCTTTCATTAATTCTCATATAGAAATTGGTTCGGATTTGGATGATATTGATCTGAAGATACTAGCAATAGATTACTCTACTCCACCAGGAAGCAATTGACTGATTCAACCCACACTATACATACCAACAAATGCTACGTCCGTAGAAATTATCAGGAATATGTAGCGCGAAGCAGACCTCGGAGCATATACTGTAACTAATACCAATTGGATAGGCTACTTTATATTAATAACTTGTCGGCCTAGGGCATCCAGACCACGAAATTAAGTATTGTGCCCTTTTGTCCTACGTAGTGGTATTACTTGGTCGAGATGATTCTGTAACTACCCAAAGGAAATGCAATAGGGCGACTACCTCGGATGAAAAGTGTGCCAACACCATCATCCTAACGTCGTCAACTGATCTATAGAGGAGGTCATAGCGAGACAGCAATAGCCGACCAACCTACCCGAAAGGGAAAGTTGGGAAACGAAATACATACATAGCCGAGATAAGCAAAGGCAAAAATGAAAGATGATACTCAGATGTTGGCACTACATTAGCAAATAGGAAAAAAGGGAGGACAGGAGTTCAGAGTTTAGTGTCTGTGTCTGTCATATTCGAATGCATCAAACATGTGCCCGCGAAAGAAATCGATTGCAGTCGCGGCCCTTGCACTGAGCCTTAGTGCAGACGTATTGGCACAGTATGCACAGATCCCTTTTCAAAATGTCGATGATGGCGCTACACTGAAGCACGAACTATCATGTATCTTGCCTGAGCCACATGTGCCCTCGGGAGAGGACGGCCTTTATCCTTCGTCTCATTTCTGGAACTCGGAGATCTTGACGCAGCAGATACACAGACTCTCAGAAGCGGTCAGGGTTCCATCCGTCAGCTACGACGACATGGGAGATGTTCATAATGATACACGATGGCTAGTATTTGATGATCTACACGAGATTCTAGAATCCTTATTCCCAATAGTGTGAGTTCTCCCACAAACCTTGTATGATCTATCGCGATAGTGGCAGGGAATTGACATCGGTAATATTCAAGTCATAAGCATGCCATAGTGCAAAAGGTGAATCGGTTTGGTCTCATCTACACAATTCATGGAACCTCGAAAGCTCTCCGTCCGATCCTCTTCACTGCACACCAGGACGTCGTTCCCGTGCAGGTGGAGGCAACGTGGAAATATCCCCCATTCGAGCCCTTCTATGACGGCCAGTTTCTCTGGGGCCGGGGAGTGGCAGATTGCAAGAACAATTTGATCGGAATCCTGTCTGCCGTCGAATACCTGCTCGGCCAGGTAAAGTGGAAACCGCATCGGACCATTATTCTGGCCTTTGGATTCGATGAGGAGATTGGAGGGTTGAATGGCGCTTCTCACATCGCTGCAGAGTTGGAAAACACCTGGGGACGGAACGGGATCGAGTTGATATTGGACGAAGGCGGTATGGGGCTTGTGACCCGAGGCAATGCTATCTATGCTCTCCCTGCTGTGCACGAAAAGAGTTATCTGGACGTGTACCTGCATCTGGAGATTGAAGGTGGGCATTCATCGAGACCGCCACCTCATAGTGGCATAGGCATCGTGTCGGAAATGGCTGTCGCTTTAGAAGCGCATCCTTATCGACCCGTCCTCCTTGCCGGCAGTCCTTACTACAAGCAACTCGTTTGCCAGGCAATACACTCTCCAGACACAGATCCCTGGCTAAGAAATGCCCTTGAGAACAATCGGTTGGAGGACATCGTTCAACAATTGTCATCTCAGAGCGCCGAGAATCGATTCCGTATGCAAACCTCACAAGCAGTTGATGTATTTCAGGGAGGGAGCAAAATAAATGCTTTACCTGAGGCTGTGACTCTTGGAGTGAACTATCGAATTGCCGTTCAGGATTCAATCGAGACCGCTAAAAAAAGTATCGCCGAATATATAAAGCCGGTTGTTGTCAAGCACAACTTGACCGTGGTTTCTTTCGATGGAACGGTGTATGACGGTTCGGACAGCATTCGAGAAGACATGATGATCAATAATCACAATGGGGTACTCCGCCTTCGAGAGGGAGACTCATCTCCACGTACACCCATCTCCTCTACTACAAACGGCATTTGGGATCAGTTTTCGGCTACGGTGCAGCACGTGTTCTCCAAATACGCAGGCAAAGTTGTACCAGTGGGGGATATTATGAACGGAAATACCGATACAAGACATTATTGGAATCTGAGCGACAACATATATCGCTGGTCTCCAGCAAGAATTGGTACTCGCATGAACGTGCATACCGTTGATGAGCGTCTCGACATGACAGCGCATATAGATGGACTCCGACTATATTATGGTTAGTAAAATATCCGTTACTAGAAAACATATATTTGCTAACCATGGATGCTTCTGCAGACCTAATTCGCAACTTTGACAGATGGAATGGTAATACAATGGAAGCCACTGAACCCCAAAGTCAGTGACTCAGTTGAGTGTAGGGTTTTAGGCGTCGTAACTGATTGAATGTTATATGACAAATGGACCGGTAGTCTCTGCCTGTATTCTCAGTATATCCGCTTGGACAATCTTGCCAGATTTGCTTTGGTAATCCAGCACGGCCTCCAGCAATCGCCGCGTTTGTAGAAAGTGAGGAGCCCATGTCTCTGTCCCCTTAAGAGAATTCAATATCCATTCCAGGTGGATACCGTCTTCAGACTCAATACCAGCAGCGAACAAGAGACTCGGCCACATCGATTGAGGTGACTTGGGACGGTGAGCGGCGACGCAATGCGCGATGCGCATCATGCGCGCCGAACAATCCGAACTAGACAAAAACTCAAAGGTGTGACATCGACAGGCCCTGTCCGAGCATTCCTCTGGAATCTCTATATTATTGCGCTTGGCGGCTCTCAATGCTTGGTGATAGTCTAAAAAGGCGGCGTAGAGGGATGACAAGGCTAATAAGTGGCTGAATTTCAGACAAGAAAGTGCGCCACTAGGAAGGGTCATTTTTCCAGTAGCAATTTTGACGGGGAATCCTGCCAAGTCATCGGTCCCCCTGTCAAATATATCATGCATCTCTAACAATTCTAGACGAATGGAATGCCAATCGGCGTCATCAACGTTTGACGAGTCAGAGCCGTCGTCTAGGCTTGGTAGTAACATGAGTATCTGTCCATGAAGGAGGTTATTCCGAAATCTCAATCGCAGAGTACTGGTATGGTCTAGTCGGCAAGTGAGTGGGAAAATTTCAGACAAAGGAAGTAGTCCATTCAAGGGTGACATGGGCTCTTCGAGGAAGGGACGGAGAATCAAGAAATTCTCTAAGCTCTTCAACAAATAGCCAGCGCGACCACCGGAGGCGAGGGCACGAGCATCATAGCAGGAGAGCCACACGAGCGTTCGTGCACCCAACATGGTGAGTCCGGAAGGTCGGCGTGAATCGTAGCTGTCCAGAACATGGGCCAGATGAGCCAGCAAGTTGCAGAAACGAACCACTCCATTTGCAAACAGTAGTTCATACTGTAAGAGGAACCAGACTGTGACGATTGATATATCCAAATGGGAATAGGGGTCCTCGTCCTGCAGTAGAAGAGCTGTAGCCCTCTGGTATCTCAGCTCGGCCTCGGCTAAGAGACTGTGCTGAGTCTGAGACAGATGGCGAGCGGCAAAGGCCATGATGGCATGAAATACCTGGGCATTGAAAAGGCCCATATTGCTGAACATCTCGCAGTTTGGATCTTCGTCTAGCGTTTCTCGTAACTTGGAACTGTACTGTTTCATCGAATTCAAGAAATGCTGAATAAGTCGATGATCTTGTTTTGAGATATGGACTGTGTATTCCTCCGACGAGACAGATGGGGAGGGTGGAAACTGGCTGTGGTTGGCAGGATCGTCATATGATGCTTGATCACGAATCAAGGCCACCTGGGTAATGGTCTCTGCAGTTGTATACGAAACAGGGACGTCTTCTATTACTCCCTGTAGATCCATAAATGACATTGTAGAGCCGAGATCTACATCTGGGAGGTCAAGAAACTGCATCACTTCAGCGGTAGCGTCATCATCCATCCCGAAAGGAAGTAGCAGGCTTTGTAAGCCTTCCTCGTTTATTGACATATTGTCTTGCACACCGCACTGGGCCTGGACAACTCGAGGACCATATTCAGACGGACTCCGGTAATTGGGGCAAACAATTTCGTTGCCGTCTGCCACACGCTCTGCGTTCGTTTCCTTCGACGGTGCTGGTGCTGCGCTATCGATGCTTGTCATTTCGCTTTGCAGTCCTGTTGCATCACCTGTTACTGGAGAAGTGCGCGTATTCCTACGCTTTCTCGAGGGCTGATTACATTCTACAAAACGAACGAGATAATGTGAGTTGGAGGGCCCCCTTGGAGACGTTCCCTGCGGATTAAACGTCCTCGATGGGAGTGGCAATGGCATGTCTGCATACACGCATCGCAAGCTCAACCTGTCACACGAGCCGCACAGCGGCCGCTCCTCTGGGCATCGCACTTTTCGTCTTCTACATGTTAGACAACCTAAGGCCGAAGTAAGCAAGCGTTCAGGTCCAGCCAGAATCAAGCCTACCATGTCTGGATCGGGTGTTGCGGGGGCCCTCCGACTTTGCGGACACAGATTTTGTTTCAAACCCCATGGTCAACTGCCAAAGGTGCTCCTCCTCCTTTCATCATCGTACCTGTGTAAAGGGACGAGTGGAAAATGCAAGAGGAAAACCTCCATCGCAACGGTCGATAAGAGTCTAGCCGTAACGTTATGTAGCCGAGCAACTTTCCGTGTTTGGATTAGTGTGGCCCGCATTACATAGTATGTAGATACTTAGAAAGTGTTATCTCTGTCACGCACTCACTGTATGCATCAGTTACCATCTTATATGAGTAGAAATAACGACACTGGAATGGCCGTGATGGCACAAGTCGTCGTTCCATCTTTTCCTTGTGACGCCTGTACCAGCTACATCCAGACACCGTGTGGATCGTCAATCCATCCGCCGTTAAAGAATCATGGCAGAGAAACAGACAGTCGTGAGCGAGGCTCCCCCAGAGAAACCTGGGGCTGTCACTGCCTCTGATGACAAGGCTATGGAATTTTTGGCACAGCATAAAGCAGCCGGGACGCTCTCCCCAGGAGATAATAAGAAAGTGCTGAGAAAAATTGACGCTCGCCTCATGCCAATGGTACGTAGAGGGCTTTAGAGCATTCTGCGTCTGGTGATGACAACAAAACGATTTCCTAACTGCTTATCTTACAGATGATTTTTACCTTGATGTTGAATTTCTTGGACAAGAATGCTCTGTCGTTGTCTTACAACTTCGGTCTGACCAAAGACATTGTAAGTTTGACTGTCTCGAGTAAGGTTGCTGTTCAGCTCATATTTCTGTCGCAGCCTCTTGCCGGAAATCAATATAGTTGGGCTAGTGGGACAATTTTCTACCTCGGTGGGTGTGTCTTTTCCTCTTCAATAAGTTACTTCTGCTAACCGGCATTCCAGCTTATCTTCTTTGCCAGCCTGTCGTGGCACGCTCAATGCAGCTCTTCCCGCTCGGAAAATTCATCTCCACCAGTGTTATTGCATGGGGCGTATTGCTCATGTGCATCGCTGCTTGTCGCAGCTTTGCATCTTTAATGGCGCTCCGCTTCTTACTGGGCTGCGTGGAAAGTTGTGTGAATCCATCATTCATGATGCTGACTGCACAGTGGTACACTCGGGATGAGCAGCCAGAGCGAATGGGCTGGTGGAACTTGGGTCTGCCCGCTGGCCAAATCTTCGGTGGTCTGATTGCATACGGCCTCGGCCACATCCACTATAAAGATTACCACCCTTGGATGTGGTTCTTTATCCTCTTCGGGGCACTTTCAATCATCTGGGGTGCCTTTCTCATGTATTATCTCCCAGACTCGCCAATGGAAGCCCGATGGCTCTCGGTCGAAGACCGTGCTGTCGCGGTCGAACGTGTTCGCGAGAACAAGACTGGTATCATCAATAACGTCTGGAAGTGGTACCAGTTCTGGGAGTGTCTCCGTGACCCTTTCACCTGGTTCCAGTTTGCAATCATGGTACTTGGAACCGTCCCCTCCGGCGGTGTTTCGTCATTCGGATCCATTGTCATCAAGGGGTTTGGGTTTTCTGCTCTCAACACGACTCTCTTGCAGATGCCTCTCGGCGCGGTGCAGGCAATCACTTATTTGATTGCCGGGAGGATCACCGCACGGTGGAAGAATCTGCGTCTTCATTGCTCTTGGGGTGAGTCTTTGGGGGGGCAAGGCAATAATAAATTTTTCACACATTTCGCATGCTTACCAGTAAATAAATATAGTCTCTCAAATCCCTCCACTCATCGGGGCAATTCTGTTGTACAAACTACCCTCGAGCAACAAATTCGGCCGTCTCTTTTCCTACTACATCTTCCAGACACACAATATCCCGTACATATATGGCATGGCACTGATGTCGGGTAATGTTGCCGGCTTCACGAAGAAGACCTGCGTCTCAGGGATCATGTTCGTTGCCTACTGCGCTGGCCAGATGGCCGGGCCTCAGGTGTTCCGCTCGGACGAGGCCCCGCGGTATCCAACTGCCTTTGTCTCCAACTTCGTCTGTTTCGCGCTGATCATCGTAGCCATCTGGCTATTCCAGGCCTATCTGATGTGGCAGAACTGGCGGCGCAATAAGCTCGTTGCTGTCGAGGGTTATGACCCGGAGGATCAGGATATTAATGAGGGGTTCCATGATCGTACTGATTGGGAGCAAAAGAAAACCTTCCGATATGTGTATTAGGATCAGGTAGGACTGTGAGTGTCATTTTAGTGGATAATGGTGCGGTTCTCTGCAGCCCTTTAGTTTGCATTTTGCTTCCCCTAGCCCGTAGTACAAACCGAGGAAATGACATCTGAATTTCAAGTATTTGTAGTTTTATGTATGGACTTAAGCCTCGAGTGCTAGATCTACCCCTTCATCATGTTCGCCTAGGTACCTATCCATTGGTCTTGCTGCCAGTTTTCTAGTTCTCTAGCTGCAGCAACAACACAGCTACCGATGTACTACGTGAGTTGAGGTAGACAAGTCTTGAAAAACTCGCAGAACATCATAAATTTCATGCAACTAGTGTACAGTGGTATATCACGCATATTGCAGGTGTTAGTTATCTCAAACTCACCCTGACGGAGCCCCCTCCGAGCACAGAGGTAAACAAAAGGGGTAAAAAAAAATCAACATTCGAAGGAGACCAGTGAATACTCCTTGGATGCTCGGTTAAAATCCACTAGTCGTGCAAGCCGGGAAGATGATCTACAAAGCCGCTACTCAATGACAAGAAAGGACTTAACTCGAAGAAAATGATTTTCGTCCTGGAACCAGGATCTCAACGAGTCCGTCCTCACCATCACTGCTATCATCGTCTTCGTCGTCATCGTCAAATGAAGATTGTCCGTTTCGGCCGTATGACTGACGGAACCCACCGTATCGACTGGGTCCGAAGAAGTTCGAATACCCAAGTGATTCGTTGATTATAGCTTCTTCCTCTTCATCCGAGTCCATCAGAACTGAGCCCGAGCTGGGACCGACCATCTCACCCATCTCATCATCGTCGTCATCGTCATCTACCTCCAGGGGTACACGGATTTTGCGCCTCAGTGTCTCCTTAGGCTCACTAGCAGCTTCATCTGATGAATTAGTTGACGGTGACCCGGGAGGCGTAAATCCGGTGTGGAATGTCGGCGAAGAAGGTTGGTCAGTTTCATCCATGACTGAGAACTCAGCAGAAAGATCAGGAGAAGTGCTCGAGTCATTTTCGAGATCAGCTATGATGAATGGATTTGATTGCCACGGTTCGTCATTCTGGTGTGAGTTGTTCGTGCTAGACTGTTCTGTCGAGTTTTGGGCAGCAGCATCAGCTTGTTGCTTATGGAGAGCTAATCGGGCAGCCAACTGGCGACGAGCCCGCGATGGGACGATGTTTAGAGGGGCAGGTGGGGGAGCCAAGATCGGTATAGGCTGGCTGGTCGAGGAAGATGCGGGCGCCTGCAAGAAAGCCATGTCAGCATTGACTCAGCAACGATGATGCTCCGTTTGAGCCCACCCGGACCAATGAGATGATGTGCAACGCAGCGTCAAATTGAAAATGACCAACGAGAGAAAATAGTTGTAAATGTGTCACTAATCGATACAGCCCAGATTTCCACCTAAATCCTGCAAGGGCAAATAGAGGAAATAAATGAGGGGAGCGACCAGACAAGCATATCTACACCGTAGGATAGACACAGCACGATCCGATGCAAGAAGAAC
Source organism: Trichocomaceae sp. PYS4502 (assembly GCA_023625875.1). Lineage (NCBI taxonomy): Eukaryota > Fungi > Ascomycota > Eurotiomycetes > Eurotiales > Trichocomaceae > Trichocomaceae sp. PYS4502. The sequence continues at coordinate 63,858 of JAMAFX010000033.1, forward strand.
ACAAGAAGCAGCAAACGAGAGGAAAGAGGTGAAGAATAGAAAGGGTTGGCTGGCTTCCCTCCACCTTTTTAGGTAGGGCAGAGTTTACGAAAAACAACTCTTAAACTCCCAGCCTTTCTACCAACAACTCTCAAACTGTAGCTGTCTTGTATTTTTCAGTTGCGTCGAGTCACGCTACCTCGCTCTGTCTGTCATCGCAAAAGAAGGCAAGGGGAAGGTATAAAAAAAGAAGGGAAACAGAAATATGAAGCGAGATAACTTCCAAATGGAATGGAAAACTCTCTGCTGTCATAACTGCTGCATCTCAATGTCTGCAAAGAGAGTAGTACCCACATTTTCTGATCCGCTTTCTGCGAAGTTGTCCGTAAAGCCTTTAGCTTCATCATCTTCTTGATCCTCCATCTCCTCGTCCTCATCGTCACTGGAGCTTCCGAAGCCGCTAAGAAGGGAATTGCTGCCTCCGAGGCCAAATGCCCCACTAGAAGCACTGCCATGGGTCATAGAATCGAAGTTCTCAAAATTGGATCCGTTTCCTCCATTCAGCCCAGCATTCGCAAGGGCATTCGAGCCAGTGAAACCTTGCACGGCATTCATTACAGCTTGGCGGTGGCCCATAACATCAGGCCTGACACCACCAAGAATAGCGTTGTCACGTTCGCGGGTCTCGGATAACGTTCGTTCAACGTAATCTACCCAATCGGGATGCAACACCTTGTCCATAACACTCTGTGACAAAATCTCTGCTGGATGGCGCTCAGTAAATTTGACAACCTCCTCAGCTATCAAGGTTAAGTGGCCCATATAACCAAGCCTCATGTTTCTGGCGGCTTGCGTCTCATCACTATGTCTTTGGCCTTCGACAATCTTCTCTGTGATGCATCCAGCGTTGAAAAGATCGATAGCGAGAGATCGATTAAATCCTCGGTCCATCGATCCGTTGAAGACTTGTTGCACGACATCATATACTACGTTATGCAAAAAATTGTTCCAGGGGAATCGGAAGAAAAAATCCTGAAAAATCTGTTAAATCTCTTGACGTACTGAGAGTATATTATATAACTTACCAATATAGTAGGAACAACTTTGTGTTCCACAAATTGAAGTTTTAAGAAGTCTCCAACAACAGGCTGACCAGAGGATTCATACTGAATTTGAGGCGCGAACTCATCATCAATTTGGGTGACGTGAGATTCGGATAAGCGCTCCTCTTCAGTTGTATTTGAAGGTTCCTGAGTCTCTTCCGCACCTTGCGGGTCTGCTTGTGACGTAGAAGTAGATGAAGTTGTAGGAGTATCTTCGGATAATGCTGGCGGCTGCTGGGCTTGCTCTTTGGGCACCTCGTCTGACCCAGAGTTCTGGCTTTCGTTTCCTAAGGTAATCTCGCTGACAATTTCCGTGAGGCCGAATGCACTCGGCGATGTCGGGTCAACAGACGATTCAGGAAGACTTGCTGCCTCTGGTTTGTCAACAGGTTTGCTCAAGGTTTCCTCGACGATACTGTCTTCAATATGAAGTCCATGTGCTTGAGCGGTGTTCTCTGTTTCTGGCTGTTCCGCTGGATCCGTCTTCCTTATATCGGAATCAAGGTCTCTCGAGGATCCGACATCTTCAAACCCATCGTCATCACTAGTGTTGGCGTTCTCTTGTATTCCAGACTGAGATTCAATATTGTAACTCTGTTCTGACGCCCCAACGTTTTCGCTGTAGGCCATACCAGATACATCCTGCTGCCTATTCCGATCAAATGCTCCTTGTTTCCTCAGGTTCTCTCGCTCAATGTCCCGTTGTCGGATGTAATCCTCACTCCCAACCTCATTCAACAAGCCCATATTGCTGCAATGGAGAAGCTCTGCCATGAGTTCGCAGGTCTTGAAGCGATCAAACCCTAAAGGCTCGATTTTCACACCCCAGGCCGAGTTTAGCAGCCCACGATCCACGACTTTTAACTGGCTATTCTCAATTACCGAATGTTTCGAGCTGAGAATCAACGTCATGAAATCAGGGATATGCTTCGAAAATTGACGAAGAAGGGTACCTAAGTAGATAGGGTCATATATGCTTGGTGGAGCATCAGGTCCGCCAATATTCTCGTCATAATCGGAGTTATTCTTGCGGATGACTTCAATAACAATGCCAACGCCCACAGTTAGCGAGTTTCCTCCTTGCAGCATGAATTGGATAAGTTGTTCAACACATGGAGCAGAGACCAGCTGCCTAGTAAGACTGTTTGGTCCAATGCAGGATTGCTCGTTTTGAGTCGCGTTTGCAGAAATAGTAATTATTGCTTTCAAGAAGTCTCCTGCCGACGTCTGGATGGAGGACGGATGCTCGGACGATATGTACGACAGGAGAACAGGAATAAGATCCTCATCCTTCAGCCACTGTCATTATCTGTTAGCTGTTGAAAACGAGCTGTGTTGCTTGTGAGTCATAACTTACATCGACGATGCCTTGCCCACCTTCCACCTTTTCCAGGCTGATAATCTTCAAAAGGAGATCCATCACCATCGGATTATCCACATGTTGTAGAATACCAGGAACAATGCCTGTGAGCGACTTGAAAAATTCCAGCATTTCTTCCGTTTTCTTGTCGAATAGTACTTCATTAACTTTTGTAAAGTAGCCTGCCTGAGCGGTGTCCAAGGGCGCTGGTCGTTTCACAAAGTCCCAGAATTCTCGAAGATAAGCTTCGTTAAGCATTATCGATTCTAGAATGGACCACGTTTCTGAAGATAAAATTTCGCACGCCACGTATGCAAATTTGGAACGTTGCTTGTCGGCCCTTTCAAGATCCTCAGGCTCGAGGATGTCATTGTCCCTTTCGTTCTCATTTTCTTGTCCAACCGGGGGTTTCTTACTCGCGTCAACGTCGTCATCGTCATCATTAACATCGTCATTAATTAAAGAAGGGGCGATCACATAGTCCAGCAATTTCTTCAGAATGTGGTCCTCCCTCAAATATTCTATGAGTTTTGTATTATGCTGTTTCAATTCCGAAATGAGCTCAGGCTCGTCCAGTAACTCCTCAAGGCTGACATCAGGCTTATCGAGAAGGGTGTCGACGGTTGAGATATTAGCGTACCCCCCGAATCGCCAGAACATGGTGAAATATAGGATAAGGGACGATCGAAAAATAAAGTCATGAAGTAAAATAACTTAGACACGAGTCGAATTGTGGACCGCAGTTTTGCCAGTGGTGATGTAAAAGGGGAATTAATTAACTAATTGTTCCCCAGGTTGCAATGCGGAAGAAGAAAATCGCTCTCTATGCGCGCCCCTTTGATGCAGTTATGCTCTACCGAAATCTGCATATACGGCGGTTGGGGATATGGTGATACAAGACGTCTTCTCGCTCGTGAAGGGGTATTATGTCTGTCGTATTCGGTGTTCGTTATTTCGTTGCAATCAAGCCCACTCAATCCGAGCGCTATGGTCAGGAGTTTAGGTTAGTTCAGGTAAGATCCAACAAATGATGGATGGATGATATAATAAGTCGACAGCAAGCAGCACCAATGACTGCAGCACACAAGCAACATGGATGATTGTTCTTAGGTAGTATGGACTTACCATCGGATGTAAAAGAGGAGAAGCAGACAAAGTACGCGACTGGGGGCATGTGCAGGATGTACTGTGATTTGTTTGCTGTCAGGCTGATGGTTTTCTCTGGTCACAGAACAAACGAAGATAACAATATGAGTCTATGCACGAGGCTGAGCTGAGATTGATGGGCACTGTGTAGCCACTGGTCTGGCTACTGCAGTGTTTGGTGGAATAATGAATTAGCTCCCTCCCTAGCTAGTCACGATTGCTGGGTGGGGGATTATTATCACAGTGCGTTAGGCTTTAGCTGTTCGCCTTTTGCTGACCGATCAAGAGAGGGGCGGGAAACACAAGCAGCATTCAGGCAGAGGAAAATGAAGCAAAGGACAGTGCTGCTTCCTGGCCACTGAGTGAGCGACTGGCGGCTACCTCTGTCAAAGAACTCGCTGGTAGATCGACAGATGGTGGTTGTCTTCTCTTCTGCGGCAGGAAGGAGTCGAGTGCGTCTTGACTCTTCTGAGTTCTTGGGCGCCGATTGGCTAACCTATTTAGTATTAGGCACTAATCCCGACTTCCAAGAATTGTCACGATTTCCTGGGCTGCCTGAGAAGTGAGGTATCTATATAACTACTCTGGAGTTTGTTGTCTGCTACAGTACTACTTGAAATTAACAGGATACATACAGATTGTTACAGAAGGAAAACTGGATCGCGCGGGCAAAAAAAAGAAAGGAATGATGCGTAACCCTACCCCTAAGGACGAATATCCCGCGCTCGTTGGAATCGCCTGCTTACGTAAGACTTAAGACGACTTAACCACTCGGTCAACCCTAACCCTAACAAACATATTTACATACGAATCAGCTCTCAATCTCATCCAATTGGACAGACAATCAATCTTATGAAGAGATAAAATAAAATAAAAAAATAAAAAAATAAAAAGTCTACAAAAAAATATGTTGATAAGAGCGAGATTCGAACTCGCGCCCTTTCGGACTAGCGAGTTCTTGTCAGAACTACCTTAAGCTAGCGCCTGGTGATATGTTAGCTGCTGAAAACTTGATAAGATTTAAAGATACTGTGGCTACATACCTTAGACCGCTCGGCCATCTTACCGTGATGGAATAACGTGCCTTGCTGTGGTTAAACTACTTGGCCACCCCCGCTATAATGAAGTTGCGTATTAAAATCAAAAAAGAGCAGCCAGCAACGTGCCGTCACAGCTCTCTTTCTCAGTCAGTGTTCCTTATAAGTTATGTTAATGGTTGCAGCGACGGGTCCAAAGTTAGGTTAGTTCACTAGGAACTTAGGCAGAAATGCCGAATATCCGATATTCTAACCAGAGCACAATCTGCTGGAAGGATAAATATCGCAATATTGAATACACTAAGATTCTAAGCTGGAAGAAGGATTACATGGCTGCTTCTTATCCCTGCTTCTTCCTATCGCATTCCTCCGCCTCGTCCGCCAGCTCCGTTCCTAATATTTTCCTAGACATTCAGCTTGTTGGAGATCAGCGCTTTTCACAGGAGTACCATTCGACTATGGCCTTTACCAACAGACGAAAGGCGAACCTGCGGTTGTTGAATGTTGGTGTTACAGGTGCAAAGAGAACACGACAACACGGTTCAAAGACGAGGAGCCAAGATGGTTAATTGGTTCTGGCTTCTATATCGAGCATAGGAAAGCTTGCCACAATTGCCAACAAGTTACGAAATACAAGCATTGCGTCAGATTCATTCCCATAGACCCCCGAATAGGGAGTGTTACTGGACACGGTTTACAGAAATTTCACAAAGATTATGGGTGTCTCGATCTGGAGTCTAGAATAGACTTACTGAAAATACGTGCCCCAGAGCCTAGGGAACCGAGACGTTACGGGCTAGTCCCGCCTAATGCTCATTATATAAGGGCATATCTGAATAGAAAACATAACATGAGAAAGGAAAGAGAAAGAAAACAGCAAGTTCTTCACGCGCATACAATCTTATATAGCAAGGGGAATCAGTAGCTTTCAACAGACTTCTCTGGGAATCTGGGATTGCCAGATATCGAGTATCTGCTTGTGATTTAGGAATAGCCTCATGTTCGGGATTGTTGGGGATCAGCGAAAGGCACTATTGCCAATATCCGCGGACGCTATTGTCAATATCCGCGAGACTATTGTCGATATCCGTGAGGGCTTCGCCCGAACATGCTCATGAGGTCAGCTCATAACACGAGACGAAAGTGCCAGGATATCGGACATGTATTAGAGAAGTTCCGCAATTAGTGTCAATATATTATTATATTCATATTATTATACTCTCTTTTTCCTGCCAATATTCCTCAAATCCGATATGTAGGATCTTGTCAACTTGTAGACCCACATACAAAATGTCAAACGTCCACTTCTGGCTAGTGTTAGAATATCGGATATTGAGGCTTTCGGGCACGCAATAATTCTAGATACATCTCGTAAGACTACATAACAACCCTCTAGATGCATGCGCGCACAATTCGAGGCCTAGTGAACATGTGTTAGTAAGCACATAGAAACGAGGATTTGGGTTATCTCAGGTTCTCAGACTAGCTAGCCCAAAAAGGAAAGGCGTCATGCTGACTCAGACTTTTTGGTATAGATTGGTGAAGCTACCGAATTAGGTCTAGCGTCCTGCAAGGTCACCTGATTCTAATAGTCTGAGAAACTGAGATAAGATTTGGGGTGCTTACCTAGTAAGCGCCTCAGGCACATCTGCTTCCTAGTAGACTCGGCAGATTCCTACGCGGTCGTCACAGTCCACAGATTAGCCATTGACATAATAGACATCTTCTAGTTATTCCCACATTGTGCTAATATTTTGTGACAGGCAATCCTATGAGGAGATAAAAAGAGAAAAAGGTCTGCAAAAATGCAAAAATATGTTGACAAGAACGTGATTCGAACACGTGCCCTTGCGGACTAGTGAGTTCTTAGAACTGCCTAAAACTAGCGCCTGCTTACTGGTTAGCTACTAACAATCAACTTAATAACGCAGGTTACATACCTTAGACCACTCGGCCATCTTGCCTATAAAGTAAAGCGTTTCACTCTATTCTATTTTATAGTCTAAACATTTACACAGGAACTGTACCTAGGTAGAAAGTCGCTATGAAGACTAGAGATATCCTTTTCCAGTAGGCAAAGAAACATTGCTGTGAAAACGTTAATACTACATATATAACAGACAATCTTATAAAAAGAGAAAAAAAGTCTGTAAAAATATAATGATAAGAGCATGATTTGTTGACGCGCCATTTCTAACTAATAATGAGTTCTGTTAGAACTGCCTAAAACTAGCGCCTGCTTATTGGTTAGCCGCTGGGTAAATCTGAGGTCACTGCCTGGTCCTAGAAACAAAGAATACCACCAACTTGAATCTCACGCTGAAAGCCCCTGGGATCACCGACAACCATGAACCGGCTATTTGGTTCGAAGAACACGGCTCCCAAGCCGACTCTGGATTCGGCTATCGCAAATGTAAGCACCTAGTCCTCTGACACATGCCAGAGGAGGGTCTTTTTTATATATGCTAAACTATCTCTCTTCTCACCCCCGCCCTGACAGGTTGACACTCGCGTAGCAAGCATCGATGTCAAGCTTGCAGCACTCAACTCCGAGCTCTCTACATACCAGACCCGCCTGGCCAAAATGCGAGATGGCCCCGGCAAGAACGCATTACGGCAGAAGGCACTGAAGGTGTTGCAGCGGCGGAAGCAATACGAGGCACAGCGCGATCAGCTATCACAACAATCATGGAACATGGAACAAGCCAATATGATGCAAGACAACCTAAAGAACGTAATGACAACCGTCGACGCGATGAAGACAACGACGAAGACGCTGAAAAAACAGTATGGGAAAATCGACATCGATAAAATAGAGCGGATGCAGGACGAAATGGCGGATTTGATGGATATTGGTAATGAGATCAATGAGAGTATCTCTCGTTCTTATGATATCCCCGAGGATGTTGATGAGGCGGAGCTGGATGCCGAGTTGGAGGCGTTAGGCGAGGAGAGCATGTTTGAGAATCCAATGGGCGAGGAGGCAATGCCGAGCTTCCTACAGGATGAAGTTGCTCCGCCTACCTTTATTGACGAGCCCCCGGAACAAGGAAAGGTCAAAGAGGCCGCTGGCGGTGTTGGCTAACACATGTCACTTTACTTGCACTTGAAGTCGAGGTTATTACCTACCTCTTTATTTTCAGAAATTACAGCGTTATAAGTAGTACTCGATATCCTTTTATTTCATCGTTCAGAAAATATATACATAAATTAAAAAAAAAAGAGGTCAGATATCTATGCTGTAAAACAAGGTAAAATGGAACTCGTCAAGTCATAATTTCCAGCTTTTCCAAAAACATATTACTTCTGATTAGGTCAGTCCGAGTCCTATGAACACTAGCATAGCGATGTCCATGACTGTAATTGCAAGCCAAATAACAATTGCCAATGCCGAAACAGGCCAGCTATTCCGCATTTTCACGGCCTGTGGCGAGAGTGTATTATTCTCTCTGTCGGCGTTGTTTGGCAACGGATTTTCTCCAGTCTCGACGGTCATGAATTTATTACGAGCGGTGAAGTAGATAAGCGGTGCGACGACAAATGGCAGGATGACGCTTAGAACCACCTGAGATGCGTTCAATGCCGCGTCTAGTCCCTTTCTGCCCACGGCCGCGGCGATGATGATGCTGGGGATAATGCTTATGGTACGGGTGATTAGTCGACGAATCCACGGTCTGCAAGACCACTGGATCATGCCTTCGCTAATCATCTGTCCGGCTATGGTGCAGATGATACCGGCAGATAGCCCAGAGAGTAACAGAGCCAATGCGAAGATGGTCCCCGCGGCCGGCGCAATAGACCGGGATAGAAGAGTATATAAACCAAACAGGTCGGCGTCAGCAGCCCCGGGGGTGCCATAAAGGGATGCAGCTGCCACAATGAGAATGGCGCTGTTCACAAATAAAGCAAACGTGAATAAGCACAGAGCAAGCTCCACTATGGAGTATTTCAAACAGCCACGGATGGCATGGATTGAAGGGCGATATCTCGTATCGTTGTCGGGGCTAGAAGGCTCAACATGACCGGCCCCAATGTCGAACTCTTTGAGTCGTGGTTGGACAGAGCCGCTGCCCAAGAACAGGGAATGAGGCATAACAGTTGCACCAAGTATACCGCAGCTTTGATAGAGGCTGAACCGCAGGTTAGATACCTCGGAAGGTCTTTGGAGGTGGAATCCTTTGGGACAGCACTTACCCGTTGCTTTCAACGACCGCTGAAGATGGAAGATAGCCACGAAAGACTTCGCCCACAGATTGTATTTTGAGCAACGATAGCTGGATACAGAAACATATAACGACGGCAAGCACAAGGGTCATGACGAAAAACTCAAAAGCTCGAAGACCCCACATAGAACCATATGGCCTGTAAAATAATAAAAGAATCAAGACATCGGCCACAGTAATGACGCATCCTGCGACCAGAGGTATATTCAGCAGCAAATTGAGGGCAATGGCCGAACCAACCACCTAATAGTATAGTCTGTCAGATAAGGCAAACAGTGACTGAATTATAACGCAGAAGAAAAACACCTACCTCAGCAATATCAGTGGCGATAATAGCCGCTTCTGATAGAACATACAGGGAAAGGGACAACCATCTTGGGAGGTGAAGTCTACAATTCTCCGCGAGATTAAGCCCTGTAACACTTCCGAGTTTGATGCATAGAGCCTGCAAAAAGACAGCAAAGGCATTGGACATCAGAACGACGAATAGCAGGGCATACTTGCTAGTGGCACCAGCGGCAGCATCTGTCGAATAATTTCCAGGATCGATATACGCGACTGCTATTAAGAAGCCCGGCCCAATGAACGAAGCAAATTTGGCGATAGGGCGGAGGAAACGAGACACGAATACTGCAGTCATGGAAGGGTTGCCCCTAGCTTGAAGTGGCTCGGTTTGGGTAGTGCTTGTAGCGATAGCTGTTCCCTTCGCTGGAGAAGACGAGTGCATCGATTCATTTGGGTTTGGCACCACGGCTATCTGCTGTAGCCCGTCTTCTGACGCTGTCATCTCCAATTGACGGTCTTGCCGGTCTCGTAAATTGATCATACCATTGAAGTCTTGCCGTGTCGTGGCCTGCGCATTGAGCGACGGCGGATTCTGGTTCCATCCGGGATGGGCGAGGGTGTCGTCAGTCCTTGACGTTTGATTCATATTTGCTGGAGGCCTGCGGCCATGCTGGATGTTCCCCGGGGGACATGCAGCCTCTACAATGTATACGACTGTTCAAGTAGATAGATGGTATTCTAGGAATATCGTGTCGGTTACGTTGTGCTCCACGCCCGATTCTGCCCGTCTTCCAAGGTTTGCTTGCCGGGCGTAATGAAATACAATAGAAGCACGTTTGCGGTTGAAATAAAGTTTAGATCATGCAAATTACAGGGAACTTGCACGCAAAAAGGATATGCAAATTACTAGCGTAAGCAATTCCTGTTATTTAGTACGACTTTTACCGAGACGGATGTTTTAACTTCACTGCACGTTCATGGCGTCATTATTATTGTGATATCTTTGCGAATTTCTCCGATCAGATAACATGGAGATGGAATTAATGGATTAGTAGATTAGTAGATTATGCCACTTTCATGGAATTACGACTGTATTATTTGGTCGATCGACGTATGTACGGAGGCGCTTCTGAGCGGCGCTCAAGGGATACGGTGTCTGCAGTCAAATATGATCCGCCTCGTCGTATGATTTGCATGCTGGACATGAGCAAAGAGCGGTCTGCTGTGTCTGTTGAGTTTGAGTCAGGTTTGTCTACTAAGTTATGCCTAGATACCTACCTAGATACCTAGGTAGGTATACTAGGGATTGCATGACAACAAACAACCCCGGATCGAATGGGAGGACCACGTAGATAGTCAAGATATGATGCGAGGGTCACTGTGCTATTTGTGATAATTGCTTCTGGCGGTTTGCTGGATTGCTTACTGCCATACCTAGGCACTCAGTACCTATGATGTGAGCCATCCTGAGCGCGGTCTACGCCCTTGGACAGCATCACCAATATACAGTAGCTTTCCTGCTATAACTATTAGCTACAGAGTATTCTGTGAATATAACTATGTACAGTAACTATTTAGATAGTCAAGCAAAACCGTTGCTATCGATAGTGCTGCGGTTGCCCCCAGCAACGGACTAGTGTTTACCGGCACGGGCCCGGAGGTTTCACTCTAATCACAGCACGCGCGGCGGAGATGATCGTGCTTTCTTGCAGCAGTGACGGCGTCCCTTGTCTCCTTCTTCTTCGTTTCTTTGTGTCTTCGTTTGGCTGGGCTCTTGCTTCTCTTGTTTTGGAATCCATTGCTGTTGTTTGTTTGCTTGCATTGCATTGCATGACTTTCTACGAAAGAGGGCGTTTTTGGATTGCATCGTTGCAGGTATCCTTTACCCCGTGTTCGACTACGTCGATAGTCCATCGTGCTAACAAGAATAATAGGATTCACCTGAACAATAACAGACCATGATTTCCCACGCTCAGCCCCCGCCCATCTTCGATGATGCGAGCCGATCTCCACCCAAGCCATCGATCCTGCGGTCCTTCTTGCCGTCGAGACATCACAGGAAATCCCCTTCGACTGGTGATGCATTGCCGACGGTCATGCCAGGAACGAGTTTTCTAGGTAACGCGGGCTTCCTTCCAGCAGACCACCCTCATGCTCAGCCACTGGGGGAGAGGGCACACAACCGAGATGCCGCGGGTCCAATACCCTCCAAGGGAGGGTTGCATAAGAAAACGAAGAGTTCAGTATCACTCAAGTCTCTAATTAAAGACCGTGAGAAGAAAGATAGTCAGCGGTCATCGGGAGACTCGTCGGATAAAGGCTCTTTTGAGAAGAAAATGAGGAAGATGAAGTCCACGGCTAGTCTGTCGGCTCTCTTGAAGAGATCGTCACATCGAGGCCGCAAGGACGGATCCGTCAGTGAGCCGAAGGAAAAGGAAAACCGGCGTCCAACATCAGAAGTCATCTCACCAATCTGGTCTCAGTTCGCTACTCAGCCGCAGGAAGACCAAGCCGGCAACGTCTACGTTCCTCAAAGTGGGCGGTCACTGGAGGAGGAGGTATCATTATACACGCCTAAACAATACTCCCCTTCTAAACAGCGCAACTTTTACGATCACCAACCCACCCTGGCGCAGAAACCCAGGCCCAAGTCAGACTATATATCATCCGGCACCACAAAAGTAAAGGAAATGTTGGGCCAAATCCAGCGAATCCCCTCGGGCAAACAGCGTCATCCAGAGAAACACGCCGAGAATCTTAATTCATCTGACACATGCAACACCAACGAGCCTAAGAGGAACTCTAATCAAAGCAGTGGTCGTGTAATGGCTGTTGTCTCGGCACTCAATGCAAAAGATATTGATACACGTAAAGAGCATGGCAATGAGCAAATTGAGAGTGAATTTGAAAAGCTTCTGGTAAGGCTAATCTCGACAAATACTACAGGCAAGCTAAAGCTGACGAGATACCAGGATGCACGGAACATTCCAATGAATATGCGGGATAAAATGAGATCTCTAGACACCAATATCAAGGCGGACTTTATCCAGAAGAATCGAGCTGAGAGCTCGGGCCCCAACTCGGCAACTTCGAGCACCTTTGACAGCGCCGGCCGTCGTGGCAGGAAGGATTCCCGTTCGGCGCCTTCGCAGACCCGCGATAAAAGCCTGCGGTCCCTGTCTCGGGCTCGGTCACCCTTCACAACTTCCAGGGGCGATTCTTCGCCTTCCAAAAAGCATCAAAAATCAGACAGTGCTAGCTCTTTCAGACGTCCTAGATCGATCGACCACGGGCGTCCATATTCATCCATGCTCCCTACCGCATCGAATTCTGCCACTTCATTGCATGCTAAAACGCACACGGACACATCAGCAGATCCCGCAGACTTTATTCACTACATGAGAGAGGTCCAGAAACCCGAACTTGTCGAGGTGGGCAAGCTTCATAAGCTCCGAATTCTGCTGCGGAATGAGACTGTAGCATGGGTCGATTCGTTTATTGCGGGTAACGGTATGGATGAAATTATCATGCTGCTGTACCGAATTATGAAAGTTGAGTGGAGGTATGTATTGAACGCTGGAAGACTTTCTAACTCTGTGCTGATATGTGATTCTCAGAGAGGAACACGAAGATAATCTGCTCCATGAAACTTTGCTCTGCCTCAAGGCACTCTGCACAACATCCGTTGCCCTGCAGCGGTTGAAAGTTCTGGGCAAAGAATTGTTCCCGGCGCTGTTGGGCATGATATTTGACGAAGAGAAAAAGGGCCCGAGCGAGTTTACCACGAGAGGGGTTATCATCAGTATTCTATTCGCTCACCTTTCAACAGCGCCAGCAGATGAGAGGAGCGATCGCGCTGCCGAGATTCTCAGCTACCTGCGTGATCCCACAACCAATAAACAGCAGGTTGAGTTCATTGCAAACATCTATCAGCGCCGGCCATACCGTGTGTGGTGTAAGGAAGTGACCAATGTCACTAGAGAAGTGTTCTGGATCTTTCTCCATCATTTAAACGTGGTCCCCATCAACCGTGACGAGGATCCTACCGCTCAGCTGGAAGAAGGTTACTTTGAGAGACACTTCCCAGCACCTCGTCCTCCCGTACCTGCTGCTCCATATGTTGGTGGTGTCGAATGGGATGCTACTAACTACCTTGCAACGCATATTGATCTCATGAACGGCCTCATCGCGTGCCAGCCCACGAAGGAGCAGAGAAACGCCCTCCGCGAAGAACTGCGCGCTTCGGGCTTTGAGAAGGCCATGGGCGGAAGCATGCGTACATGCAAGGAAAAGTTTTATGGAGCAGTTCACGACTGCTTGAAAACCTGGGTGTCTGCTGCTCGTGAGGACGGATGGGATTATCGGTTCGTCCGCGAGGGACCAGAGCCCGGTTCTCCAACCAAATCATCCTTTAAGACTTCGAGCAAGAAGCAAATTGAGGAGCCCCCGAAGTTGGCGCTTGACATAGACTTGGAGAAAAAGTCGCCAAATCGTGCTTCCGACATTGGCGGATGGATCTGATGAGCATCAGGTCCGATGGCACAATTTCCTTTGTTTTCTCGGATTTTCTTCTTCTTCATCTTTTTTCATGTGTTTCTAACTTATGTTCGGATTGGCGTAGGTGGGAAGGCGTTGGAGGATCATATATGCATTGAGTATGTTTCTAGTTGGTCTTTCATGAAGCCAGCTTTGATTGCACCCTGACTTTTGCATGCGCATAAGCATGACCATGACCGACCATGATCAGGGCGTTTAATGATTTAAGGAATGAATTGACGATTTTTCTTCTTTTTTCATTTCTTATTTGTACGTGGACAACACTGCAAACCGCAAACTGCAAACTGCAACTTGTAAGTTGTAAGTTGTAACTATGTATTGCCCAAAAGGGTTTAGACTGGTCTCGGCGCGATTTTGATCATCGCATTTCCGCCTCCATCTTTGACATGTCGCATCTTTTTGCCATTCTCCATTCTCCATTCCACAGAGCATATAAAAATATGGCAAATACACGGTACCTATTCTCCTTAGCCGAGCTGGCTGCTCGACGAAGCTTCCGCCCGTCGTCGTTTGCCATTGCATACAGGAATTATCATTGCTCTTGTCAGGTGAGCTTTTCTCCGTTCTTACATACTTGCTAACAACTAACCCAATGCATAAATTGTCAGACAAGCACATTCAACACGAAACAGTCTCGCCCGGCACTCTCCACACATCGAGCCTATTCTACTACATCCTCCAAGCTCTCGGGCTCCCCCTCACCCTTCCGATTGACGTCAACAACCAAACAACCCGAGAACACGCATCCTGTCGAACATGAACATAAACATGAAGATGAAGCAGCTGAAGTTGAGAGGGAAGACGAAGGATACCACAGTCCATACAAGCCCAAACGCCAATGGCCACCGGACATGTCGAAGCTGTCGCCTAAGCATCAACTCCGATTAGAACGCAAATATAGACGTCGATCGGCGCTGAAATATGCCCGGCCGCGGTGGGTTCAGGGCACGAAATTGGTGCAGTGGGGGGTTATTATATGTTTGTTCTTCTTCTTCTTTTCTTCTTCCTGATCCTCTTGCCTACCTACGACTGACAAATGTTTTTTTTTTGTTTTTTTCATAGTTGTGGTGATTTATTCGGTGCTGTTTATGGAATGGGGCAAGGAAGGAGAGGAGCATCCATTTGAGGACGTGAGTGATAGTCTTCATTTTTTTGTGGCCCTAATGAAGGAATTAGCATACTGATCGATCTTAGTTCCGCAAGGATTTCTTTGCTTCGTTCAACTCGCTGTTCTCGACGCCTCTGCCGCCGAGAGGGAAGGGATTATCAGTGGAAGAAAGGAAATAGGCATGGCATATATATATATGATGATTAGTGATCAGGCATGTGCAATCGGCAACTCGACTCAACTTAGCGAGGTAACCTCCAAGTAGGGCACTGTATTGTAATACTACAAAACATACTTAAACTATCCACTTTAAGTTGGATACAAAGTGCAGTTCATTACATATAAAATGCTATAAATATGCGCTAGCGGTAAGGGCTTAAGGCTATTATTTATTTAATCTTATCAAATTTAGTTATTTCTTTCTCTATGTATAAAACTTGAATATTTAAAATACTCTAGTACGCATGCTTGTTAAACTATATCTAGCTTTGTACCTATACTTATAGATCATATTATACCATACTAAGTGTGAAGAATGGCCTTTTGTCTCTATAGAAGGGTGCAGTTAAGGAATCCGACAGTTAACTGTTTAGTATTGTCGGTTTAGCCAGGTCCTACCAACCAAGCCTGATTGTGGCAAGGGTCTTCCGACAACCCTATAGAAAGCCTAGATATCTATACGTAGTAGTAACTACAGTACAAATATGATAATATAGATTAGGCATGATTCCCAGAAGAACCTGGGAATCCTGCATGCTTATATGCACGAATCCCGAGGGCCCGGAGGCTGGGAATAGGGGCACGTTCGGATTTGAGGCCGAGGCATTCGGCCGAGTATTCGGGCCAATAGGAACGTGCCTACTAGCTAGTAACGTATATGAGAACGTACGCATACAAACAAGTATTTACATGTATGAAGGTTGTAAAATGTAAGCTAAGAACCAACGCTTGATGGTCGTG
This sequence comes from Trichocomaceae sp. PYS4502, assembly GCA_023625875.1. Lineage (NCBI taxonomy): Eukaryota > Fungi > Ascomycota > Eurotiomycetes > Eurotiales > Trichocomaceae > Trichocomaceae sp. PYS4502. The sequence goes on from JAMAFX010000033.1 coordinate 79,616, forward strand.
CAAGGAAACAAACATTCTATATACATATGCAGCCTCAGCCCTCAGGCATCAATATAGTATCCTGCCAAGACCAATCGAGGTATCCACAGTATGTTGTCCGTTGGACAATCATGGCTGACTGCTCAACTCTGTACAGTGATAGTTATCTTTTATAGACTTTCTTTTGGACCTGACCAAATAGTGAAGATGGCCGAGCGGTCTAAGGCTAGCTTCAGGTATCTAATAGAACTTGCTAGTCTGAATAAGGCGTGGGTTTCCGACTCTTCACATTATAAATTTTTGACAGATTTCTTTTCTTTTTTGTGCCAAAAGGCGGATGCAGAGAAGAAGAAAGGCGTCTCTCAGCTAAGCAGCAGAGGTTCATAAGCATGTAGATTACTAGAGATCCAGAGGGAGACAATCAGCGCTCCAGCTCGGAGTTGACATATGATTTTCACATGCAACGGGAAATCCCGCTGACTCAGCAATCATGTCGGACCTGCTCACGTGCCGAGCCACCGCCAGCCAATCACATCCGTCAGCGTCGTAGCTGCACTCGGAACAACATTAATACGGCGTGCCTCGGCTTGACCTTGTGTACAAGTCCGGCTACAACTAACTACGCAGCATCAATACAAAAGACCTTTTCTTCATCTCTTCCAAACTTGCATGTGTATGTTTGTGTGGATGCTGTTGCTTTTCACGACTATTGGGAGAGATTAACATATTTGCATTTCATTTCATATTTCAGTCATCATGGCTCAAGGTAAGCTTGCTAAGAGCTATATCTTCCCTCGTGATAATCGCCACAACTTTTAAATAAAATTGAATTGCTTACCAGTCTTAGCTCAACAACGTCTAACCCAGATCTCGTCTCATCTCTCGGGCCAGAAGAATACTTCCATCACAGAAAAACACCCCGATGACATTGTCGTGACCGCCGCTCTGCGAACGCCCTTCACCAAGGGCGGGAAGGGCGGGTTCAAGGACACGGCGGCCGCGGATTTACTTGTTGGTGCTTTTAAGGGTCTTATCAGCCGAAGCGGCATCGATCCAAAGCTTGTAGAGGACATTGCTGTTGGTTCAGTGCTGCCGCCTGGAGGCGGAGCGACTGAGTTCCGTGCCGCGGCGCTGGTTGCCGGGTTCCCAGAGTCTACTGCTGTGCGAAGCCTGAATCGGCAATGCTCTAGTGGCCTGCAGGCTGTGGTGGATATTGCGAATGCTATCAAGACAGGCATGATTGATATTGGGGTTGGTGCTGGTGTTGAGAGCATGAGTTCTCAATATGGGTATGCTGACTCTCTCGCAACGAAAACTCGAAATGCACAAAGCTAATTTGTTTTGATTTACCAGCCCCGGTGCAGTAACCGAGTTCTCCGAGCTTCTCGAGAACCATATGCAGGCCGCCAACTGTAAAGTTCCCATGGGCGTCCTCTCGGAACAGATGGCCAAGGACCGCAAGATCTCTCGCGCGGACCAAGACGCCTTCGCGGCATCATCGTACCAAAAGGCCATCGCAGCGCAGAAAGCAGGTCTTTTCAACGAAGAGATCCACCCTCTCGAAGTGAAATGGGTCGACCCCAAGACCGAAGAAGAGAAAATCATCACCGTCAAGGCCGACGACGGCGTCCGAGGCGGCATCACCGCTGAGTCCCTTGGCAAGATCAGACCTGCCTTCGCCAAGGACGGCAGCATCCACGCCGGTAACGCATCTCAGGTCTCCGACGGCGCTGCAGCGGTGCTTCTCATGAAGCGTTCCACGGCGGAGAAGCTCGGACAAAAGATTATGGGCAAGTTCGTCGCGGCTAGCGTTATCGGCGTCGAACCATTACTTATGGGGATTGGTCCGTGGAAGGCTATCCCCATCGCTCTTGGGAAGGCTGGTATTTCCAAGGATGATGTTGATATTTACGAGATCAATGAGGCATTTGCGTCCCAGTGCGTGTGGTGCGTGAAGGAGTTGGGTCTTCCCTTTGAGAAAGTGAACCCTAAGGGCGGCGCGATTGCTTTTGGGCACCCTCTTGGCTGCACTGGGGCGCGCCAGGTGAGTACGCTGCTTACTGAGTTGAAGCGTACCAATAAGAAGATTGGCGTTACTAGTATGTGTATTGGAACGGGTATGGGCATGGCTGCTGTCTGGGTTGCGGAGTAAATAACCTCTTTCTCTGCTGCTGTCGACACCAATTATCATATCACGATTTGTTGTACATTACGAATGCATTAGCTGTTATCAACCGTCTGAATTACTCTATGCAAAACGATTGACGATAAGATTTACTTCATGCCTGATACTGTACCTAGGTAGTTATGTGTATAATCATTTCATTCATGGCCGACGGTAATACTAACACTGTATGCAGTAGCAGTAGTGATCATTAGTTATAACAGTAGTAATAATAATACCTAGCTAGGGAACTCTTCTAGACAACAAAAATATGATAACCAAAAGAGCACGACCGTAATTAAGCGAAATAGCTCTTCCACAAAACACCGGCCAGATCTTCAAGTTGGTCTGGTGTGAATGCCTGCATCACGATAGTTAGTACCCAAGCTGAGAGTTGATAGGAGGGGGGAAGAGAGGTACCTTTTGATCAATATGCCAAGTATCCTGTCTAGTCTTTTTGAATTCGCTAATTATGCTCTTCACGCTCTGCCCGACGACGCCAGGGTCGTGCGCGGCCTTGGTGCTAAGTGTGGTCAGAGCATCGGGCATCCAGAGCGGAGGCGGGCTTGCGTAGGGGAATGCTTGCACTAAGGCGCCGAGACCTAGCACGGCGGCGTGTCGGACGATGATGAGTCGCGTATGTTCTGGGGTAGGCGTTCCGGTGCCACTGGATGTAGCTGATGATCGGCCAAGGTGGTTTTTCTTGGGTTTCTTGGGCAGAGGGTTGTCGATCAATGTTTTGGTGAATCGTTCCTGGAACTTTTTCACAAACGCCTCTCGCAGCGCCACGGGGGAGCACCTGATCATGCCGGAGAGAGTCGCGGAGGCGCCTACACGGACCTCAAGCTGGCTGTCTTGGAGCATATTGGCGATACACTCGAAGAGCTTGTCGCGGTCGCTTGCTGATAGGAGGAACAAGCGGCGGAAGTAAATTATCTGCATGTTGATCATCACGCGAAGTCGTTGATGCCAGGACGTCGCATGTTGTCCGATGTTGACTAGGGTTTGGATGAAAGCCGACTCGCTCTCGGCTGGATAGGGGATATTGGGAAGATGTCGGAAAACGTGATATGCGAGGGACTGAAGTTCGGGATCCTCCTTGACATCCATCATGTGAAGCAGCTCCTCGGTGAAAATTGTTGGGAAGAACGGCACCAACTGCGTGCATTCATGAGAAGAAAGAGTCGAGTCAAGCCAAAGCAGTACCGTCTTGCTACCAGATGTGTACGACGACGGAGTCTGCTGGCCTGGCTGCCGTTCTTGTCGCCACACTGCGAGCTTCTCAAAAACGCCGTTGGTCATCTTTGTGAAATCCTCAGTTGGACTGTAAGGGTAAGTCCCAATAGACGATGAAGAATTCTGAGCCTTGATCAAACTATCGACGTCGACGTGGGATTCGTGATGTCTGGTGCGGAAAATAGACCCAAGAGTGTGACCCATAGCCTCGCGAACTCCCTTGTAAGGGTGATCTAGATGAGCCACAAAATCTTCAACAATGGGTTTCTCAAGCTGGAAATGCCAGCCTGCATCAATGATGCACTGGTGCAGTAGACTAATCTTGGAGCTTTCTTTAAATGCTGCATTGGATGACATATCCAACCTAAAGGACGCCAGCCAGTCAACCAAAGGCCACGCACGACGGGGATCTCTGCACTGCAGTATCATGTGAAGGAAGGTCGTCCAGTAGCCTGAATTTTCAGGAGTAAGCCCGTCTTCAAGGATCTTCCGAACCATCGGGAAAGCATATTCCCAAATCAGATTTTTATTTTTCACATCGCTGTCTGTTACGGAGCTAATCAATGCACCAAGGATCTCCGCTGTTGCTCTGTGTTGGTGTTTGTCGCTTCCATCTTCAAAGACTAGCGCAATCTCCTCTTTGATTTCATCAAATGTAGCCACAGTGAGTTCGTCTCTGATCATCAACTCGAAGACATAAAGCAACATCATGGCACACGCCATGCGGAATTTGTCGGCAGCTACATCGCGAGGCTCCTGCTTGAGGTACGAGAAAAACGTACGGAACCATTGACGGTCAAAGAGCTTTCCCATATGGCTGCGGATTTTCCACTCCACATCGTCATACTCAATGTCTTTCTTGATATCGGCCTTATACGCTGGCATCTTGCTAGACCAGACAAGCCATCCTGGGAAATCATGATCGACGTAGTACTCTGCTTCAGGATGCGCAAAGCTCGATAAGTATTCTTTTGTCCACCCCTCTTCATATTGCTTCGTAGCGACTTGGATCCTAGCTGGGAAATGTTGCTCTCCCAAAATGTAGTTCTCGTAAGTATGACTACAAATGGCACGCACGTCAATCATAGTAAATAGAGCTATCAAGGCCTGCGAATACATTCCTCGAAGACCGGGATGCGAATCGATGGATCCCGTAGTGACTAAATCAACCAACTTTTCGCTTGCAATGTAATCGAAGCGCAGGCCCATGCTAATCACAATGCTGGCAGCCCGACTAGCGACCTTCCAATGCGAAGTTCGTGCCAACTCTACCAGTTCTTGGGCGAGTTCTGATTTTTTATTCTCAATCTTAACGCGCTTCTTGCTGATTGACTTGCGTTTCTGTTCAATTGTACTCTCGACATTCGCAGTTGGTGCTACAGAATTGATAATGTCTTCGTTAAGGACAGCTATCCTCTCCAGAGGACGTCCGTATTCCATAATCTGATATACGGCTCCGGAACACAGTTTCTGCACAGATGGCTTGTCGACGCTACTGGCGTCGATAAAAGCCTTGACAAGAGCTGGAGTATACTTCCAATGGCGGCCCGCTGGTTTTGCTAGACTACCATATAGCAGAGAGTACAATGCGCCCTTTATCCGCGCGTGGTCGTTCTCCTTGATGGCCTTCTGCAAGGCCTTGAGCAAAGGAGGTATAACCACCAGTCGAGAGCCCCAGACTGATTTCAGAGCAGATTCACCAGCACTTTGTGCATTTCGCCTAACGTCAGTGTAGAGCGAAACGCTAGATTCGGCCAAATCAAGGAACAATTTCTCATCGAGCTTCGACCTTGGCCGAGGTGCCGCGTTATGCCGCAGGCGCTGCAGATGATACACATTCGCTCTTCTAACGAGAAGTGGCCGTGGGTAGTCCTTGCGAACTCCGCTCACCTTGTACGGATGAATGTCCGCAGCAAGAAGACGAGTGACCCGGTCTAGCACGTGAGCTGATCTCTCGATACCAACATCGATAAACCAGGATCTATAAGCGGTGTACAGGGCGCTGAAGCAAGGAACGTCATCTTCTTGCTTTTCGGTGAGGAAGCAATGGACATCATGAAGCACATAGCCAGCCTTCTGTCTGATTTCGTGAATGGTTTTGTACAGAGGGTCATCTTCTGTCAATGAGTATCCCGTGGGGTAGCTGAAAGTCTCCCGTACAGTCTCTTCATCGGAACTGTCTAAAGAAGAATCGCCATTCTCGTCTTGATTATTATCATGGCCATTGGCTTCAGCCATCTCAACGTCACTACCGTCGTCGCCCGCTGTAGAAGCTGCTTTTGAATCGAAGAGCACAGATATACCAGAAAGGATCAGTCTAAGCAAAACAAGCTTCCTGGTGACTTCATCAGACCACTCTTTCCCACTCCCATCTCGCTTTACGCTAGATGTCCCATCAGTTAGGGCAGTGAGCTGGGACAGAGCGCTTTCCGCTTGGCTTTGGAAAAGGGCCACGGCAAACTCAATTTCAGCACGACTGGGTATGTGCCAATTTATATTCAAGTTGCGAGGATCGGGGCGATAACCCCAGTGCTCAATTTTGATGCCGTCCTTGACATCCTCACGTTCAAAAAGCCCAAAATCCAAAGTGTACGTAACAGTAAGATTAAGAAGGAGATGGTGAATGAAATTGGACACGTGAATGGTTGGAATGCCTTTACATTTTTCTTGCATGTAGATCGCGATGTCCAAAAGTTCTTGTTTATGGTTGAGAACCGCGCTGCCAACATGGACTACGCACATACTCAGCATGCTCACGTTCCAGACAAGAGCTCTGTCTCTGGGCAGTACCTCTGAACCCGTCGTCCGGGTAGAAGCAGCACCGTTCTCGTCGATCTCGGAACGGATCGCCTGTATTAAGAGAGGCACGAAGCGCTTCAGGGCCTTTTCGGGGTTCACCTTGCAGACAGCATTACAGATAAATGCCATTGCATCCCTGGCTTGATGTATGACGTGGTTTGAGACAAAGTCAACGATCTTTTGCAGAGCCATATCATAAAGTTCTGGCGATAGTGATGATAACAATGGCATAAGTGTAGCGGGGAGGGTGTTGACCACGTTCTCTTCGGGGGAGCCGGTTTTCACGCGGGACGCATCAGGAAGATTTTCAAGAAGGGTAAATACCCGTCCCAAGAAAGAGATCAAGAACTCGCCAAAACCGGTGGTAGAAGATCGTAGAATCATTTCCTCAGTCTCGTCACTCAAGTCAGTGTCGTAATTAAGTTGGACGTTGGCTCCTTCTAGTTCCATTCTCTCAACCTCGCCGGTGATCCATTGCATTGCTAGCATACTGCAGTTGACATCGTCTCGTCCTTTCGTGAGGTCTTCTAGAGGGATATTGTAACAGACAGATTGAATAAAAGACAAAGCGTGCATCGACTTCTCCAGATCGTTAGCATCTATGCCCGGCAAAGCAAGTCCTAGCAAGGTCGTCATATGGCAACGGAAACCCTTGGTACGGGCGATGATTCTGGATAGAGTCTGGAGAGACCTCAAGGACGAGGTGGTCCGATGCACCTCAACTAAGCCCTGCATAGACGGATAGATTCTCTGCAGGGCGCCAGGGAGAATAAGCTGAGGTTCAAGGTATGCAAGACTTTGCAACGTAGATAGAGAGAAGTTCATGGCGGTACCACTCTTGGCGTAGATGCCCATGAAGATCACGTCACGCAGGCAGAGAACAAATCGTTTTCTCAGCGGTTCGTTCAACTTCCTCTCGATGGGCACTTCCATCTCCCCGTTGTGTTCACGGTTCCACCGCATGATAAAAAAGTCGGCAAGGTAGTAGACCAGCTGGGCCAATGTTTTAGTCCAAGCGCCTGAATTAGAAGGATGGAAAAACGTCTCGACAGCCTGTATGAGGCCCTCAAGCTGGTGAAGAATGGAGTCTGGCGCATCCAAGCACGCGGGAGACAAAGACATCACGATCCATCGGGCTATGTGATGGGCGACCGGATGCTTCCGGGAATCGCGGTCAAGCATGATTCCCAAGCCAGAAGATATGTCGACAAGAGCACTGTACGGAGAAGTAGCTTGCCCGACGGGAATCTCGAGCAGCCTAAGAATGGCTGTAAATATGAGAGAGGATTGTTCTTTCGTGAAAAGGCCATATTCGGAGAATGGAATATGGGCTGCAGGCAAGGAATCCCGGGCTAGTCGAGATAGGAGGTCCAGAAAGTTCATGTCAAGCGTTTTGGATCGGTTGACAAGGGACCATAGATGGAAGTAGGTGGGGAGATATTTCTGCGGCCGCAGATCCTCTCGAGACTCCGGTGCGGGAGAGGTAGGGAGCAACAGGTTCATTAGTCCCACGACAACAAAGGCGCCCTCTACAAACGAAGTTGTGTAGTGCGGGAGAAATTCTTCTAGCATCGCAGGCAGTTCGCAAGGATCGAAGTACAGCTGAGAAAATGCGCAGAGCTTGGTAAGAGTCTTGATATTGCGTTTCAAATTTGTCGAATGAATCAGGCCAGATTCGGTGGGCAAGACGAACGTCTTCAGTTCTTTGTAAAGAGGCTTCCAGTCTAAAATCAAATCCTTGACTGGTCGAAGATAATGCTTCCGTCTGATCACGCCTGTCAGTCATAGGGTGCAAAAGGATAGAAAGAAGCAAAAAAAACCTACTTTGTAAGAAGCATGAACATGCTCGCAAAACGCTCGGCTACATTTGGGTCTATGCCGGGAGCAAGTGATAATTCATAGTAGAGTCTCACGAGCTTTATGCGTTCCTCCTTGGTCGGATCGAACTTGAGGGAAAGCCATCCTCTCAGTTCGCGTGTCCAGTGGACAGCACCGGGGCTGAAATCACCCGCCTTGACTGCCACGTACAGACAGTTCAAAATTTCACGCAGATTATGTTCTCGTTGGCTGTCGTCCTCTGTCTGGTATGGCAGGTAGTTGAAATATGGGTAAGTGCGTGGTCGAACCCTAGCCTTCTTTGTACCGTCTACTTCAGCGGGCTCGCCGCCGGGCGATGTGGCCCGCGATATCTCGTTGGCATTGTGAAAGTTTTCAGACGTCAAGATGGAGGCTATTCGGTCTGCATTGTTTCTGTCCATGGTAGCATTCGTTTAGACGGCCGATTTTTGGGAGGACTCCAAGATGACAAATTTAAGAGATCTTTGTAACAGTGTCAGATATAGGATATTGGGGATATTGGACACTTGGGAACTTCTTGTATGGACCTACACGTATGAGGTGTCTTGCGGGAAGATCAACTTCCCGATAGGACTGGCGAAGTGTGAGATGATGCTGGGATAGCTTCAACCTCGCCGGCATCTGCTCAACGGGCGTAAGAATATGGAGATGACCCTGGGAAAGAGGGCCAGGCAGTGAGATGGATGGAATCTCGTGTGATGCGAGTGGCACGAGCGTACGCCTTCTCGCAGAGGCGTCTAAACCAAGGATGCGCTGGAGCACGATGGAAGGACAAGGCAATATGCAGGTAAGAATACGGGCTTATAAGGAGATTAGGCCGATAGATGGGTCGGTAGATGGTCTGTTGCTCAATGCTGAGGCAGGGTCTGGAGGAGGTGGAGGTGGAGGAGAGAGTGAGGTAAAGCACGGAGTGGGCCCAACCCCGAAGTTGATGAACTAAGCTCACCCAATTGGGTTAGACTCGCGCAGAGTCCAGGATGACATAATGCTAAGGTCACAACAGAACTAATCCCTGTTCGGTTCTTTGCCATCACGTGCCATGCCATGCTAAGCTATGCTCTGTATGTACTGCAGTGCTTCTTGTTTGCAGCTACTGAACAACCTCGACTTCGTGCTCGTGCTATCCAAGCAGCTTGCAGCTTGCAGGAAAGGCCGTGGTGAACTTCAGGAAGGCTTGAAGCTGGCCCAATGCGGTCTAGCACGGGGGCTCATGCGGCGCAGCCTTACTCTTGGCCTTGCGAATCAGGCCACTAAGCTGCACTAAATTCTAACTTAAGTTCTAGTTACTACGTACTTAAAAGTGTCTCGCGGGCTCCAGATCCAGTTACCTCCAGTTAGGCACCAACTTGCTTGATAATATGCTTGATTGCAAATGAAATGCACTATTTGCGCTTCTACGCGGGAGGGAGAAAAGAACCAAAGAGAACCGCCTGGATCAACGCGTACATGGCCATTACCTGAACCGCCACCGCGAACTTCCGACTGCCCGATCGTAGTGCCAGGCTGGACAGAAACCAGTACCACACGGGATAGCCAGATGAAATGCGGTTGATAATCTGTACGTGGAACGTCGTCAGTGCCATCAGCGCCAGGAGGCCCTGTGTGATTGCAAGACGAGCTAGTGTCGACTGTGTGGTCACGTGATTTGGCGAGTGGGATGGATATGGCCCGGTACATCGTGTCAGTGTAACGAACGACGAGTACAGCATGGTCCCGAGCACCGGCGCAGCGAGAATGAAGAGTGGCACATTGGATACGGTCCAGTATTTCAAAAACCCCACGTTCCTATACCTGTCAATTCATGTCCTAGCCGCACAAAAGATTATAGGAGAATCCTCACCAGTAATGCGCTTGAACCCAACCGTATATACTAGGTAGAAGTTGCTTGCACCACGGACGAGGTGTTGTTTCACCTCCGCAGTACTCAGTAAAGGCGAGATATTGGGGTATGGTTGACCCCAGCGCAACTGTAATACCGCCCAGGACAACAAAGCCAGTACGCCGAATCAAATCTAGGGAAAGTCCATGGCGGAGGAATTGGAGTGCCCCTTGGACAGCGTCGAACGTAAACAAACAGCCGCTCAAGATGCCATTGCCGCGAATTGTGGTGGCCACGGCAAAGGCAATACCCGCCAGCAAAAAGTAAGCATCACGCCATCCTCGCCTCCCCGCGCTTTCAGAATTGAGGGCCGACGCGTAAAGATAGAAGCCGGTCAGATTCAAGAGGGAGAAGATCGATTCGCCGTACGGAGCAGAGAGAAAAGCGCCTGCTGGGGAGAGGACATGCAGGGCCGCGGAGATCAGGCAGAAGGCCTTCTGGGACTGCGTGTCGTATCCAAATAAGGATTTTGTGAGGGCGTGGAGTACCAAGACGGACCAGAAGTGAGCTACATGGGAGAGGGCGACGCCGCAGATTGCAATGGCAGAGATGAAGAGGTTATTGGATTGCGCAGCAAAAACTGGCAAGCACAGCTGTCAGCTAGTCAATTGATGCGATGTATAAGCAGATAGATATGTAGTTAAAAATTTTGAGGGATCTACATACCAGCACTGAGCCAGCTCAGCAGACGCGTATATCCATACCCCCAAGCCCATTCCTGCTCAAACAGATAGCCCCTCTGGGCCACGCGCACAAAATAGATTGCATCCCATCGGACCCAGTTCCAGATCGCGGACGACGGGCTCGAAAGAGCGGTGGCAGGCGGTATCAACAGGGAGGTGGAGGTGTCGTACCCGGGGCCGGGGCAATTGGCGACAATGGCGAACAGGATGGTTTTCCAGACTAAGAACAACGCAGCCAAAGTCCTGGCCGGATGGCGGAGAGCATTGGAATAGCCAGCATCGTGCACACTTTTGCTGCCAGGCTTGACATGAACGGCATCCATGGCTTCGACCAGAAAGTTCTATCTAGGTAGTACTTCTCCAGCAGACCAAAACAAAAGACGGTGTACTAGCGGCATGTGCGTTACGCCGCAGACGTAATAAAATACACGACCACGTGAACAGGAGGAGGGATTCAGCCAATGACTGGGGTAGTCACCAATGACTCAGCGAACTCTCGTCTCGTACCGTCTCGTATCGTATCTTATCGACCTTTTTTTTTAAGAATTCTGCACCGGCCGAACTTTCTTCCGTCGGCGCAACTGCGCAACTCGCGAATTGCCCAAAACTGCGCGCCAAGACTTCCGCCCGCGGGTGAGTAATCCATAAAAACACCGCGGTTCGCCGTTCACGACTCAGTCACGTACTCCATACGGCGTACATTGCTACGTAGTACGTACTGCGTAGTAACGTACTAACTCTAGCTTTCCCAGGTGAACGGATCATCAACTCGATCCGGAGTAGCGAGGGTTCTCGCAAGCACCCGAACTGAGCGAGCTCACTCCCGAAATCCGACGTCGGTTGCGATCGACTCCGGCTCCGACATGCATTAATGATTTCACATTTCATAAAAATAGAGCAGCTTAATGAAAAATCTTCAATTCACTTGTTCCTCGCCAGCCAATCGGTACACGACTCTGGCTTTCCCAGTGGGGAAGTTTTGATTTTTGTGCAATCGTATTCGTATAGTTACGTACGTACAATACAGAGTGCTACGGGGAACGGAGTAAATATGCGCGCGCACCTCTAGCCTCTCTCTGGGATCGCCGTGGATCACCGGACCATCTTCTGTGCAACATCTGTATAACATCTGTTGTCCTGTATACGTAGTACGTACATACTACATATGCCTAGACTTACGGGGCTTACGTATTCATAATGAGGCCATGAATAGGAGTGTACTCAGTGTAGTGATATAATCATACGTAGATGCTTTGTCTTTGTCTCCCACAATGCGTGAGACAGGTCAGCTATCAGATCATAAATCATAAAATCAAATACGATTTTCGGCTAGTGGCTGGAGCTGGAGCTTGGCGGCTCGGAACCCCACACCAGCTGAAATACCGATACGCTGTGACCGTACGGTTCGCCGTTCATACGTAGGTGCGAGGTACGTCGTAGTAGTAGTTACTAGCAGCTTCTTAAAGTAATTCGTCTGCCTCATCAGAGAAGAGACTTCTCCCGCCCTTGACTTGACACTCGTTGCTCATTCTATTATTCTCTGCCATATCCTGCAGCATAACGTCTACCTAGGTATACATTCATAGCCTTGTGTCACCACTGGTACCTAGGTAAGTTCAGCTCCACGCATCGTGGTTCTGTCTGCATCCGCAGAACCGCCGCTCAATGCCCGTGGCTATGTACTTGTCAAATCCTGCAGCCTACCTACTGCATAGCCTGTCGAAAGTTGAAACCCTCCGGCTGACCTCTATACCAGTTGTCCTTCTCCACTCGCGGGGTAAACGGAAGAAAAGAGCCTCATAAAGAGAGAGAACTATGCTCGCCACAACTTCTCCTCTGTGGATGGTTTCTACTTCGTGATTGCCACCTTATCGGACCGGTGTGACTGTCGACCGGGCGAAGGAATCCAATGTTGCGAGTCTCCCAGCCGCCAGCAGGCTTGCACAGCCTCAACTTCCGTCATTCCACTCCGCCTGTTCTCACACCCATCCGCACCAGCACTGTCGATCCAATGTCGAGCGAAGAAGAGGAGGAAGGGAAGGAAGAAGAAGAAGAAGGCGAGGATGAAGAGGCGAGAAGACGTGCTCTACGCCGGCAACGAGCCGCGTCCCGCCCCAAAACCGTGTTGCATTTTGCGCACCCCGTTGCCACCCGGCGCCGGTTGAAATTGCGGTTGAAGCTGCTTCTTCAACTGCACGAGATCAATCGGTCGTCGCGGCCGTTCCCTAAGTTCGATGTGCTCCCGGCCGACGTGCCCACTAGACTAATTTGCAAGCTTCCCAGGCCGTATGGGAGTACACGAGCCTTTGGTGCCAAGGACATGGTCGTTGTGACTAGTGATATGTATGAGCAGCAACAGACCCTAGCCGCTAGTGACGACCGCAGTGTTTCCTCAGATGAATCCTGCGTGGAGCAACGGGAAGTCATTGCCACTATATGTCAACACGGGGCGGCCGATGATTCCGCCCGCAAATCCAAGTTTGAGGTTGCTTTCAGTTCCGGCGAGTACTGGGAAGGCGTAGCGCTGCCGAATGGCTCGTATGAGCTCGTGTCGAAAGGGGGGCCGTTGCCCTCACGGAAAGTGCGATGGGTGGCCCGCGACAAGAAGCCGGTCAGACAAGGGACAAACTCCTCCCTAGCAGCGTCAACAATGAGTGCCAGCCGATTCGCATTCAGCATCATCAACCCGAACACACGGCAGCATCCTGTCATCGCCTCCATGACCCGGAAGGGACTCACAGTGTTTGACCAGTTTTCTTACCCTGCGGCATGCTCCGGTGACGAGGACCAGTCCCCCCCGGCGACGCCGTCAACGGTGTCTTCCATGAGATCTTCCGCGGACCGCCGCGGGCTCGTCAACACGGACGAAGATCTGCGCAAAGTGATCGTCATGACGGGTATCTGGGTGGCCTTTATGGAAGGGTGGGCGTCCAAAAGCCTCCTCAGCAGCGAAGTAGCGAACTCAACAACACTGTCGACACGAGGGAGATCATCCACGTACTTGAGTGCCGACGGCGACGCTGCAGCCGCAGCCGTTGCAGAAAGCGGGTCGACAGCAGGATCCTCAGTGTCTGGAGGAGGAAGCCGTCCGTCGCGTCTGAACTCGTTCAGCCGTAGGAGAACGGTTAACCGGCGCAGCACGCAGTCGGAGGTTGGGCGGGAGATGGCGAGCGAGCAAAGAAAAGAGGGAATATGTAGTAGTAGCATGCGACGCAGTAAGAGTCTGACGGCGGCGGATCGCTGCGACCTGCAATGGACGAGCGTGGAGGCAGACCGCGCACGTGATGAGCAGGCTGATCACGGCAATGGCGGCAATCACGGCATTCTGGACATGCACGACGACGCTTTTAAATTAGAAGATACGAAGACAACAAAGTCGTCGCGGGGATGGCGCAGGTTCTCGTCGATCCTGCGGCGGAAAAAGCGGTGACCGTTCTGTTTCCTTCTTCGTCTGATCTTCGTGTTCATCTTCATCTACCTACCTACCTAGGTAACTGTCACCTGTGGGACATATGCTGGCCGTATTTCTCTTCTTGCTATTACTCCTGCATACAGCATTTGAGCGGACGTTTGGCGTGTTGGTTTTATTTCTTTCTTCTGTTCATGTATTTGGCTGTATAGGTAGTTATTCATCTACTGAGTTATGTAGTCTCGTCCAATACTCATCTCCTTTCCTTTTCATGCCCTAGCCCTAACGCTAGGCCAATTCTGGCCTAGATACTCACATACTCCGTACCGGCGTACTACGTAGTACGTAGTAGATACTAGATAGATTAAGAGCTGAGATTTGAGTCTCCGAAGTCCGCTAACTAGTTATCTCTCTTAGTACAAGTAGTATAGACTAGTATACATATACTGTCGTATAGTATAAGAGTGCTAGGCCTGGCGGTGACCGCGCCGTGGCTTAAGCGTAGAGTTCAGGGTTCGCAGCAGCGCCTGTGATTGGCCAATGCCGCAGAATCTGACCGGCGGCCAGCTTCAGGATTAGTTAGTTCACTTTACATAGTAGTTGTTGTCAAGTCAGTTGCTTAGCCTCGGATTTGGCGTCGCCTTGCGTTGTGTACGGAGTCAGTTGTTCGCTGCGTCGGCTCAGCGCGGAGGGGATAGTTATAAGACTATATTATAAGTCGTGGAACGGAGTGTCTGTACTCTCATCACTCAGTCTGTCTCAGTCTGTCAGTCGCAGTCAGTCGCTCTCTTGTGAAGATCGCCCATCATGGCTGGTACGTTCTACTTCTCCCTGGCTTTTTGCCAAGCCGCTGAAGATCTTCCTTCCCTGCCCCAACACTTCTTCTCCGCTGCAATAATACCTAGGTAGTTCTAGCACTACGTACATCCAACAGCACGGTCGAGCAGAGAGTCATGGCGTCCATTGTTCAAGCTCCCGTCAGGACTCTGCTTCGACGGCCGTGCTTGTTGGCCGGCTGTGCTACTACCCTGCATCGCAACGCATCGCAACCCAGGCCACTGACTACCTCATCTTCTTGCCCATCTGCTCCTGTCGTAATGAATCATTCTAATGCCCAACGCCCTGCAATAGCAGACAATAACGACACCAATAACAACGCCAACAACGCCAACAACAACACCACTACTACTACTACCACCACCACCACCACCACTACTATCACCACCACCACCAGCAACATCCTCGAGACGGGTCTTCAATACAACAAGGAGAACTGGGCACCCGCCTACCCCGAGCGCTTCCCGGATCTCGCGCACGGCCAAAAGCCACAAATCCTCTGGATCGGATGCTCCGACTCGCGGTGCCCTGAGACAGCGCTCCTCGGGCTCAATCCGGGCGACGTCTTTGTGCACCGCAACATCGCCAACATCGTGCACGAAGCAGACCTCAGCTCTTCGTGCGTCATCGACTTTGCCGTCGGCGTGCTCAAGGTCAACCACATCGTGCTGTGCGGCCATACGGCCTGTGGGGGCGTAAATGCTGCGCTGGGGAATTCCAAACTCGGCATCTTGGATACCTGGTTGCTGCCGCTGCGGAAGCTGAGGCAGGAAAATCTGGATGAGCTTCAGGTCCTGGAGCATGGCAAGGCGGTTGTCAAGTTGGCCGAGCTCAATGTGCTCGATGGTATTAACAAGATCAAGATGAAGGGCGTTGTGATTGATGCGATCGAGCAGCGCGGCTTGCAGGTTCATGGCGTTATTTATGATGTTGCCTCGGGCTTGTTGCGTTTTGTTGATAGCGAGGAGGAGTCGATGGGTACTGTCAAGGCTCGCCTGGCTGCGTTTCGGACTGCCTAGTCTTTTTCTTCTACCTTGACGGATTACGATGTTATGTGAATTTACATAGAAGTTGGTAAATATATTTTTCCTTCTAGCGGTCTTATTTAGTACATGCTACAGAGCCGAAGAAATAAAGAAATAAAGCATAGGTATCTGTCCAATCTTTTCAAAATCAAAGAGTCAAAAGTCAATCCTCCCAACACTCAGGCGGCGTCCAACCTAACAAATGATCAACTCGATCCCGAAGTGTAGTCGGACGCCAACTCCCGTTCTCGCCGCAGTAGTATCGCTCAAACACCTCCCACTTCGGATCCTTGTAATCAGTCACTCGCGCCATCGTGCACGACGCCGAGGTCGAGCAGGCGATGTGACCGAATATGTTCCGCGCAAGATAGGAGAGCGCTGTCCCTAAAGTAACCGATCCGGTGGGTGCTCGGTTTTTATGATCAATTCGAGGTATCTCATTGATTCGAGGTATCTCTTCAGTTGAGGCTGTATCGTTAGGTAAAGTTGGCGGAGTTGGCGGAGTTGGTGTTTTGTCTTCAAGGATAAGCATGGACCTGCAAACCGGGCCGTAGTAATCGATCGGTCCTGCCCATGGAAGAAAACATACGTCGAAGTCCAGAGTCTCGTCGGTCTCGTTTTTTTCTGGCGAGATATCCTGGTCGATATTGGCGGACTCGTTCAGTTGCGGCAGCTCATCCGAGATAATAGTTGGGACTGTATCTGAATGATTGGAATCTCGATCGATGATATACTCGCGCTGATACCGCTGTGCTATCTTCACATGAGCTTCAAATCTGGCAATGACGTAGTTTGCATAACCTCCAACGGCGCGAAATGTGTTAGCAGGCGTGGCGATTGCCTCGGGAGGGCCACCGATGATCGTGAAGATGAACATGGTGGAGAGGAAGAGGGTTGGCAGGAGCCACTGCAGGGTGGATATAAATTGTTGTCGAAGTGTGTTTTCTGGAGAGCGTTTAGATAATGAGCCTGCCCATTTCTGTTCTACCTCCATGATCTCACTCTCTGATTTCACTGTCTGTATATCCCCCTTATCAGCAGCAGCAGCTTCATCAGTCCGATGTATCCCATAAAATTTAGTTTTCCCAGGATCTTGTACGTTGTCCCGATCTTTTTCCTTCTGCTCACGCTCGCGAACCTGAAAGAAAACAAAGGGTCTATCCCGCGGGTCGAACGAAGACTGATAGCATCCTTCAAACTCTCGGACGTCATCCAGACCACTGATCTTGTGCTCAAAAGCACTGTCACGCGGTACGTCCAAGATAAATTTCCCCAGGATATTCGGGCATGCAGCGATAACATCAGACAAATCCAACATGTACCAGCCCTCCACGCCATAAGCCAGGAACTGGTGGAAAATGAGCTCAACCCTGTAGAGGCCATCTTTTCCCCGCCTGGGAATGTAGAAAACCAGATTGCCATCTTTACGACGAATGTAGGCGTCTTCTCCTTCTTCATATGGATCCTCGTTGATACGGCTTGCTATGTCTTTTGTTGATGTCCAGGGGAACAGATCTTGTGAGGACGGCGTTGGGCTAGGCGGCAAGTCGAAATCAAAGTCATTATCACGGACTGTTCCTGCATGTCGATCCTTCTCTGGAGGGTCGAGGTCGTCAGACGCTCCGTCAAGGTCGAACTTGCGTATGGGGATTTTGCTTTTGCTTGGTCTGGGTGTAGGCGTGGGGGCTACATAGCTTTTTGAGGGTGATGCGGCATCGTTAGGTGGGCCTTTGATGGTTGTTTGGTCGTCGGACACTCCGTCTTGACTGAGAGATTCTTGGGCTGTGCTATCGTTGTTGTTTTCCTGACTCTGTAGTAGTCGAATAATCTCACTCAAATCCTCCTTTGGCAGCGGGAGAGGATAGGGACTGTTTCTAGCATCCTCATCACCAGGACTAGTGCTCGGTGCTTTCACGCCAACATAGTTGATTTTCCAGTCAAAAGAATCGCTTTCAGTCAAGTCAACCACATCGTCGACGTTTTTGATTATCGCCAGAGACGAGTGCGGTCTGGCTTGCACCTGCAAAATGACGCGAATGGTTGCAGGATGCGCTATGTCTCCATTCCATTCGGTCTTCAGCTCTAGACTGTGAAATTGAGGAGTCTCCATCGTGAGTATGATGTTATACCATAAGCTGGTCTAGGTAGTAAGAGCTAGGCATGCGGGAATGAAGAGGAAAAGAATTGAACCGCTCAGAGGTGAAACACGGAGAGTTGAAAGGAGACAAGCGAGGTGAAAGAGGGACGGCTGGCGATTTGGAAGGGCAAAGCCTGCAGGTCAGGTCCCTTGTTTGTTTGTTTCAGTCTGGCCACCGGGCAATGGCTTTCTTTATTCAGACAGACTACAATTGCTTTGTACCCACCTATTCTTCTTATTCTTCCATCTGCTTTCTAAGCTCGTCCCTCTCTGGTATCATACCATATCCCTCAGGTTTGGACCAGCTCAAAACTCGTCATGACGGTCACTGCCTACCCACTATATTCTTTATTTCAATTGCTTATTCTCAGTTGGTTGAAAAGAGTCGGATAAGGCTGAGATTCTCGTAAGGATCTTCGAGAGTCTTCGCAGGTCGCGTACGCTGTCCTCACAGAATGTCAACGACTACGAGCACATTGATAACCCGGTCACCATGGCCAAGATATATGCCACATAGTGCAGCGGTGCCCCTTGGGATGGCCGCAGTGAGAGAGACAACAAACGAACCAGACGATAACCGTGTTAAGAAGGCAAAATAGAAGTCTGAAACGGTCGTCCTCATCTCCGGATCTTCGTTTATCATCCCTGAACCCTGAATCTTCTCCGCCATCACGTTAGCCCAATACAGGGGGTCCCTGCCGGTGGAAGTTCGGCTATTGTTATACTATCAACAGCCTCCAATCCGCCGGTCTTATCCCTCAGATCGTACGAGGTTCTCCCGGTTTGCTGCTCGCATGACGCGCTCGAGGTGTCTCTTGCACGGATCGATTCGACATTGATGCCGGCTTATTCGTATGGATCCAGCTTTGCGCATTTGATTTGCGTTGTCGACAGATCTCACAGCTAAGAATTGGAAGGTGTTGTCCGGGCTCAAGGAAGGAAGCTGGGCCGGCTATTCCTTCCATTTCCAAGGCTCTCCCGTCGACCGATCAGAGATGCACTTCTAGACGCATGGTGTCAACTAGAGGCAGTACTGAGGGTGGTTGAGAGTATATAAGTCTATAAGATCGTCAAGTAAGGCTATGGGGTACCTAGGTAGGTAACTAGATTGCGGGCGGCAGCTTACATGCAGCGCCTATCTTAGCGTATCAACCCTATAAACTGGGGGCGGTTAACCAAAATAGTGATAGTGGACTATTAATTTCTTAAGCTATAACATATAATATGGACATTATGTTATCTTGTTTTGGCCTACAAAGTGTAGACAGCAATGGCTCACTACTGTGTTCTCATTTAGTATAGTAAAGTCATTGGGTGCACAAAGCAACTACCTAGGTAGGTAACAAAGACACAACCAAGCTATAGTGATCGATACGCTTCATCAGAAGCAGAATGCTATCGTTGCTAGATCGTTAGAAACCTAGGTAAAAATTTCTCATACAGTGGCCCAGCAAGATCCTCACACTCTCTGGGGACGCCCTCATTCTAATAAGACAATAATAATAGTAGTAATAATAGTAATCCAAGGCTTCAAGCAAAGAATGGAAGATGAAGATGACGCTTTCATGTCTTTCTTTCCTCATAACAATAAATTTTTTTCCTTTCTTTCTTTTTTTTTTCCTTTTCCCTTACTCAAGCAGGGTATCTCTGTGAATTTATGTAACCTCCTGGGCCACCAAAGGATCTCATGGCCAGCATCTGATCCTCCTGATTGGGGTATTGCGAGTTTGTGTTTGTTAATTGTTGCTGTGGTGGCCGAACACCATATTCTGGCATTGTCACTTGTTGTTGTCCAGTATATGCAAATCCCATTGGATTCTGATAACCTCCAGGCTGATTCGGGTACATAGTTGTAGGCTGATAAGTGGGTGCAAAGCGCGCATCTGGTTCAAAAACTGCTCTTGAATCCATATCTATCGAAGTGCGAACACGCTTAGGAGCAGGCGCTGGTGTGTAATAACTAGGTTGAGGATAGCCAGGAAAACCACCACCGAGTATTTGCGGCACAGCTGTGCGTTCAGGGGAGCGCGGTAAGCTTGGAGCATATTCCTCATGTCTGCTTGCACCTGCTCGTTTCCTGCTTGTGGTTTAGCCAGCTGTTTTTCCCATCTCACCCTTTTTTAGCAGGAGTTCTTGACTCACATTGTATTTCGGGCTTCTTTTCGGATTCTTAATTTCACCCCTTGATCTGCAAATGACCGTGAAAGTTGTGTGGATTCAAACATTCCCGGAAAGTTCTTTGGCGTCATAACTACAGTTTTCATGGTTATTATCATCGTTCATGTGATCAAAGTGCACATCATTGGCTAATTATGCACGTAGCAAGCTCACCTTGAAATGAGTTGGAAAGAATTGACTTTAATGCCACGACATTGTCCCTGTGTAACAAACAGTCAGTCCTGATCTGAATTCCCAAGACACCATCTTTCAATAGCAACACATACTTTTGCATCTCAAAAAGAGTAAACTGCAGTCTAAAGTCGCCTTCGATCTTGATGGACAAGTCTCCAAAGACAAAAAATCCTCCATCTAGTTGGGGGAAAGTGACTGAGTCAGAATCGTCCACAAGAAAGTCTTCTCACCAGCTCCGACTCTGGCGTTCAAGAGAGGAAAATGACTCACCAGTGTTGTCAGTGTCCTTCAACCGATGCAGTGAAGATACGAGAGTTCCCGCCAACGCAGTAGAAGGTTGACTGGAGTGCACAGGGCGATCCTCGGTGGCGTGGTATAAGCTACAGCACATGAAATAATAGGGACTCTGAAGATAATGTCTGCGAACTGTGAGCTCTGTCTACTTGTCTGCTTCTCTGCTTCTCCCCCAGCAAACTGGCAGCAAACTGCAGTCTTTTGGGGATGGAAAAAAGGCGGCCACTCACTGGGCTAGATAAGTGTTCTCTGGAGATACTTTGAGCTGAATGACTGGTGGCGGATCAACTGGCTTGCGCTCTGGGAAGACTCAGGGTCAGCACTTTCACTTCCTCTCTTCTTTCCCCGTTTCCCTCGCGGCAAAACGAGCAGAGCAGACGAGACATACCCTTCTCCTTGCCCCCGGCCACGCGAGCTCGCTCCGGCTGTTGGCGGACAATCAACTCGAAGTCAGAGCTGGTATTGGAGAGCATGGTCAGTGTATCTTTTTTTACCAGGCTGTTGCGGATTGTGAGGGAGGGCAAAAAGGCAAAAAGAAGCTGGAGACCAGGGATGGCAAAGCAGGGTCGAGAGAAACACGGGCGAAGTCAGCAGACAAACCTCTGGGAATCCGAGCGAGGCATAGGGGAAAATTTCCTGAGGCAAAAAGACGCTCGCGGTGCTCTCTCTGCCGCGCCAGGTCTAAGAATCTAAGAAGAATGAATGAATGGGTAGGTACAAGGCAACAGTATCCAGCAGGAGAGAGACTTTGGGTCAGGCTCTTCCCTGTTCTTTAAGGACTGAGGTTCTTGTTGGGGGTGAGTGCTTGCCGGTTGCGTGCAGAGTATACTTTGTCTGGGACGAATCCTGACGACACGAACGGCCGTTTTTGTTCTTCCCCTCCGCTTTTAGGGCAGTCGCTGTCTGCTGCGGCGGCCGGCAGGGCCCCGCCGTGCAGTACGGCGTTTGCGCTAGAAACGCGTAATCTATGATCTATACCTAGGTATACCCACTACCTAGGCAGCTTGTGGTCGCTTCTGCCTGCAGTTACTACATTGTCCGCGTCGATGGCTACTAGCTAGTTAGTGAATCACTGAATTCTGAGGGCTCGAGAGCCTGCTGCTGCTACTTTCAACCGCATTGCCAATGTGTATCGACGTCTATCTAGGGCGGCCGGCCTACATGGGCTGGTAATTTTCGGTACGGTCCCTCCAGGCTCCCGTACACCGATCGATTAGGTATGCCACCAGATCCCCACCCGTGGTAGTTAATCACTGATCAGTGCTCTGTCTGCTGGTTCAGGCAGAACCCAGAGCTACGTCTCTGGAGAAAGAAAAAACAAAAAGACGGTCAGGTGGCCCGTTTATATAACGCCAATAACTGACGAAGTCGACCGACGTATGACTGCAGAGATAAGCGAAATGGATGAAAGGGCAGCACTCTAACCCCACCATTGGATCATCCGAATTCGTAGGTAGCTATCGACAAGACAATGAGGACAATGACGCTCGAATAGGCATAGGCATAGGCACAAGTGGGTTGACGGCGACATGCGGCGATTGGCTGGGATGTCTCAGGAAAGCACAGAGGCAAAAATAAAATTGGCAAGGAAAAAAAAAATAAAATAAAAAGAAGCACACAGAAAATGGTCTAGGTCGTCGCGGTGGATAAGCATCCACAGCCAATGCAGGGCAGCCGTTGATGCCATTTTCACTTTGCACAGAGCGTACCATGGCTCTCGCCAGCGCTTTCCAGTGGACGCGATGACAGTAGTCTCGTCTCACGATTCCGTCAATAGCTTGTCATCTGAGAGCAACGCAAAAGTGTAAGTAGTAAGTAGGCAGTACTATTCTCCAATTACGGAGTAGATTAAATAGCAAATAGCAAATAGTAGTAGTAAATGGCAAATGCAATTCCAAATGCGAGTGAAATTGAGATGAAATCTATTACATGCGAATACAGAACATGCCGCAAGCGGCTAGCCCAAGGCCCACTGTGCAGCATTCATGGACGCTGCGGGCCAATCAGCGCGGTGGCTTGATGCAGCGTAGTAAGTTTAGTTACTTTAGCGTTACTTTAGTACGTATGTAATATGCACGATGGCTGCAAGGGCAATCTCTAAGATCGACTAAGTTCACTCCCTGGTTCCCCGGTAAATGGTAATGCCAATACCGACAACCCTAATAAATTACGCATCCAACAGCATCCCATATAGTATATACAACCAGCTAACTAGGACCAACGGACCAAGCGATGGGCCACGATAACCATAATCTCGTAAGAGCCAATGCCCACGCGTAGGATTCCCAAATTTTGGCATTTCGCTTTAGCGTGGGAGTGTGTTTTCCACGTTCCTCCGTAAGCTGCCTAGCTCCTTTAGTGTACCAGAGTCTGGTGATCTCCTTATAAATATAAGCATTGCCTATCTACCTAGGTACCTAGACACGGTAACTACTTCACAGTTCGGCCTCAGGACTCCCCAAGGCAGTTGGCAACTGCACATCAACTGACTTGGGGTGCTCTCCTTCCTAATATCCTCGGTCGTTCTCCTTCACGCTCGGCAAGTACTCCAACAGCAACAAAGACGACCGTGGGGTGGCAATGGCTTTACCCCTGAGCGTCGAGAGAGCCTCGTTGAGAACAAACGGGAGACTTAGTCGATCTGGCTTTGCTCGATTTGTGATGTGATGACCCCTCTGGACTTCTCGATACCCAACAGAGACCACACTAGGCTTGTCCTGGGACCTTGCCCCTTCCTACCGCGGCGCCGTCTTGACATTGCTCAACAGCGGAGAATGAAGAACAAGATCGCCAAAGTCCAAGGACACTTTACTGGAGAGATAAAGTCTGCAATGGGTGATGGAAACAACGAAGCGTCAGTTGAAACGTTGGTAATAATGCCATTGATGTCGGGATACAATGCTGAACAGATCGACAGCGACGATTTGTGCAACATGGTGGATTCCTCTTCTGTTAAGGGATACCCGATACCATGATTGAAGTGATAGAAGACACCTGCTGTGCGTTGAAATAATCAACATTCGATTTAGTCGTTGTTGGGTCTTACTCAGGGGTAATTGCCGCCTTCATGATATTCCGATATCGCACTTGAACGTGCCGACCCCAAAAAGATGCATATGAGCGGCCGGTGGAGACTCGAATTTACTTGTTCCACATTGACTCGAATATCTCGCTCATGCCGTTAACAGGGTCGATCGCAGAATCTGCCAAAAAAATAACGATGCCAACGCTCGCTGTCAGCTACGGGCCTACGGCGTATTGCTCCGTACGCCGGTACATGTATCGTCCCATTATGAATCGGCACTAAACAATAAGCTACGCCGCCATATCTTGAACTATTCTTTAGCTGCATAAGTGGCCGCTGCGCTGTCAGCTCCAATGGCTACTAGTGCCGACGCAGGACGGAGATTTTCTCGCCCTACGAGGCTAGCAGAAAATGTGACGTGTGGCTGGGCTGGCCACTGGAGTCCTCAGTCTAGTGTGACAGGGTTGGTTTTTCTCCCGGCCCTTTTGCATATTTAATATTAAGCAAGACGGCCGGGTTGCTTGCTCCGCCGCGCGCGCGCAGAAAGGATAGTTCTGTGAGTTGATGAGCTAGGCAGGCACCCTATGCTTTTGACTGGCTTCGTCGGAAGTTATACATAGGCAGGTCCCGCTGTTTTGTTTATGCACTGTACATGCTGATGGACGATAACTGTCAGTCTCAGTCTGCAGAGAGAAACTGGTGGATACAGTATCTCAAGTGGGTCACATTGGCAATAACATTATTATTAACCGCTCATATTATTTTCCTTTCTTCTCCTCAGTTCATAATATGCACGGAACTGTTGAGTCTGCAGTCGACGACCAGCTAAAGCCATGCAGACGTATCAGAAGGTCTCTACATGGATTAGGAATCCCTAGGTTTATAAGAGCATTTTACTCAACGCCATCAGGCTGTTGACCCTTGCTCTATGCGTGCGACTATTAGGAAGGCGAGTGAACTATACGCCGAACGAAGTTTATATACGTATGTACGCCATGTCTCGACTCTCAAGGCCAACTTTCAGGCCTAAAAAACGTCAACAAACGGAAGTACAGCAGAACCTAGTTATAACGAACAGACGACCTCTATATCTATATAAATCTCAGCTCAAATTACTCTGATACGAAAATCAAAAGTACTCCAACATATTAATCTATCATAAAATTAATATACTAGAGTGCTCTTCCTTCCTCATCTTATGTCTGGTGCCTCCCGTTCGTTATAACCGGGTTTACTGTAGTACATATTACTTGTAACCACAAATCCATGGAAATACGCAAATATAAAGTTACAATTTCCTACTAAAGTAATTAGCTTAGCTACAGCTATAACCCATGACCATGGAACATATTACTCCATTCTTAACTTACCTATGCTTTTTTTACCGGGGGTTACATCCATCCATGCCGTACCTAGGTACCGTGGATAACTATATAACAGGGGAATGGTCACTCCCAAGGTTCTCCTGCCGCTGTCAACCGGATGATCGTGTAGCCTGGGGTTTTGGGTCGTGGGAATGGGATCCATGGGTTGTAACTTGTTGGTTAACTATGTTTGCTTAGTAGCAGTAGCTAGGTAGCTTTGGTGCAGTTACCAGGTACCATGCCTGAAGAGGTAGGTATGTTACCTACCTAGATAGACGAAATCATGGTGACAATCCATGGATGCCTCCATGGATGTTTATCAGTTAATTAATGTAGGTAGTCGGCTTGATGTATGTATTCTATCTATAGTCAACCTAGCCTAAGGTACGAATCAATCAATCAAATCAATAAGCGCCAACTCCGGTCCTCGCAGCCCTGTCCTCGATCAAGCCAAAAGAATATGTTAGATACTAGAAAACATGATTGGAGAGAAAAGAGAAGAAAAGAAAAGAAAAAAAGAAATACTCGTGCAGGATTAGTAGATCGAAGTGAAAGAGGATAATAGAAAGAGGAAGCAGGCTAGGTACTTAATTAAACAACATAGGTAGGTGATACAGGGCCTTGGATTTCGCTTTCCGTGTGCTGTGAATGAGAACTTCTTCGTTTCATGACATCTGTACGTCCTCGTCGACTTCGCCATCTGCATCGACGTCGCTGTCCCCGTTCGCGGTTGCAGTTGGGTTTCCGTTTCCATTGATGCTGGTAGTCCTTTTCTCTTCGTCGGCTGCAGATCGGCGAGTTCGGCGCGGCGTGAGATTGTCTGTGCCTGTGCTGCTAGTGTGACTGGTAGCAGTGTCGTTATTAACTATAGTGGTACTTTCGTTAGAGTTGGGATCGCTTTGAATGTCGATGCCGTTAGTCGTAGGCTGCTGGTTGTTTTCGACATCGACATCGACGTCGACATCGACATCGCCATCGCCATCAGCTGGCAATGGGGATGCATGGTTCGTTTCTGGCATTGATTCGGAAACGGATCTTCCGTTCGTTAACCCGGCCATATGTTCCCCTTCTTCATCTGCATCTTGTTGCATGTGCTCGTCATTATCCGGATCATACTCATGATTACCGTTCATATCCATGCCGCCGGAAGAACTCTCGCCCCCCGGGAGAAGCTGAGACACCAGTCCACTTCTGCCTCTTCGTACCGAAGAAGTGGCGCCCGCACCAGCAGACGCTGGCGATCCAATCCCAAACATGGATGTCGAAGTGCGCCGGGGGGCAGACCGCGGAGCACGCGGTGTCGTGTTGTACGATGTTCTATTAAAATTCGTCTTGCTGCCCCATGGCCTACCAGGCCGGCGTTTGAAGACTGGGCCCTGGACGGGAGGATAGATTTCAAAGCGAGTCGGCGGAATACCAGCTGCCGGATCTGCCGCGCCCGTGTCGGCCTTTGGTTCAGACGGTAAGGTCGAGTCTTCCCCAAGCGAGGAAAACGCTGTTGTCGAAGGAGGACCAACTGCTGCATACGACGATACACCTCCTAGTGAGGAGTCACCATTGGGCTTCGCGGATCCGTTACCATCCAGATGCATTGCGCCAACTTCATCCGTTTCCATATCATCTTCCTCGTTAAGATCCTCTCTAGGAGCCACAGTGTGCAGCTGTGCACGATCATAATGAGATTGGTTACTTCGGCCCATAATGTATGGCGTCCATACCAGGGCGTTTGGGTTGAGCTTCACATAGCCCTTGGCCTCCCAGCTTTGGATATACTCTTCAAAATAGGCGTAGTTCAGCCGTAGTGCGTAGGTCTTAGTGACTGGATCTCTAACAAGAGCACGCAGCCCTTCGAGGCCCGAAACAATATCATCCGCAGTTATGCCGGTGCGATCAGAAAGTTCTGCGATGCTAACCGGAGTCTTCTGGTTGCGCAACTGATAGCTTAAAACGAGTCGCCAATAGTTGCGATAAGATACCAGGCCCATGTCAGACAGGGGCTTTTCAGGAGATCCAGTCTTCTTCTCAACGCGTGTCAAGAGATAAGAAAAGTCAATGAGAAGATTGCCATATCCTTTCCGTTGGTGGATGGGCAAAGTCAAGATGCACGAGACATTATTTGACGAGCTTGGCCGTTTCTCCTTGCTGAAATAGCCCACAAAGTGACATCCTAGTTCATCAAATTCAGTCATGACGTAGAAAAGAAAAGGCTCGACATCATAATAGAGAGTCTTTGAGCCTAGGAAGAGTTTCGCTAGGAGACAGAGGTTTTGGCAATAGACTGGATTCTTTCGCCCATCTACTTCGTAAATTGATATCGAGCCGTCTCGATATATTTCATCCCCTGGAGGATGTTTTGCCGGGCATTTCAGTTTATGCCGCCATGCGACAAAGTCGGAATTCATGTATTTCAGACAGAATTCACAGATGTAGAGGATTTTGTTGCGACTGTACTCCTCAGGGTAAGGTGCGGCATACCATGTTTCAATCTCGTAGCCACCAAAGTTTATCCATTTAATTTTGCTCGGTGGTCCAGACACTTTCTGTGATGCACGATGGTTGATTTCCCCAATAGGCTCCGACTCCATGACTTTCCTTTGCCAGTCTTCTTCTGCTTTCCTTCGTGCAGTCTCAAACTTTTCTCGGTCAGCTTGCGTAGGTAGAGTTTTGCTAGTATCAGCATCCGCTTCCGACAATATACCCCCGTACGGTTTCGACTTGAGCTCGTCCACTTCACGATCGTGAAAGGAATAGAAGGGTGCAGTGGTATAGGTAGGAACGATAGGAGCGAAATGAGTAAGTGGTTCGTCATCTATGGGAGGCGGCTTGGGTGGTTGTCGTCGCCGCCTCGCCTTGAGAGGCCTTGGCCGGGAGTTGAGAATTTTTGCCATCTTGACGAAGTCAAGGTGGAAAGCAACGATACACTTGCCAACGTCGCTCTCCAGGACACGACATAGCTCCTTGTCTGACTTGCGTTTCCTGCGCGGTCGCGTACGTGGCAACCCATCTGTGTCGAAAGAACCATCAGCACTATCTGTTGCCCCTTGGGAAGGGGTACGTCGCTGTCGTTTTCGCAGCACAGGAACGTGCTCATCTGAGTCGGCAGATGAGATTTTCCTTTTTCGCAGTGACCGCGTTCCATCCATGGGATCATCGTCAACTATCAAATTAGTGAATATAGAGTGAGAAGAAGACCCCTGGGTTCCAGTAGGAGCTGCTAATAGATCGCGAGCAATATTCTGAGTAGTCGATCTACGTAGAGCAGCCGCATCTTCACCAGGATCAGGCTGGAAATTATTCTGAACGCAGGTGACGCATCGCCAACTTTCTGCATCTGTCGATTGTGAGTAGATGAGGATTGAATGAAGTGGACAGGGCAATTAGCTCACCTTCGCTATCATTAAATGCACTCTGCTCTCGAGCACATTGTCGATGAGCTGTAAAAAGAGTAGTGATTAATATCGACATCCCATTGAAGCTAAAATGGAGGAGACTTACAGTGATCGCCGCATACTGCGCAAGTAAGGTACTCTTCAAAGTCCTCGGATGGATCGTGATCCTCATCCTGGCCACAAAATCTTCTTTGATGTTAGATATCTAACTAGAACATCAAAAAGGAACTCTGAGCACTCACATGCAATTTCCCCGAACAATCTTGTCCCCATCGTGTTCGTCCTCCTTTCCATTACTCTCTGCATCCCAGTCCTCTGCATCCGCGTCTGACTCGTTGCTGTTTGAATCCGAACCCGAATGCGCATCTAAACCATTCTCGAATGCGACATCTGGATCACTTTCCTCGTCATCAGACTTTGCACCTCTCCGACCTCGACGTAGCTTCCGAGAGCCTTTGAATTCAGCGTCATCTTCATGACCTCTTGATGCTGCTTCCTCTGCTGACTCATCTCCGCTCCTGCTCCCCTCGGCAAAATCCGAGTCTGCAGCAGCCTCCTCGTCTTCTTCAGCACCGGCATCAGCAGCTTCCGCCTTTTGCACAGCATTCTGTAATTCCTGGTCCAGTTGGTAGAGATCTGTATCTTCCTCGCCCTCAGCGTCTTGGTCACTATCGAGTAAATCGGCCCGTGGATTGAGGCCAAGCTCCTCGTGGGGAGCAGGCATAATAGCGGCCATGTTGTTCTTCGCCGCTAAGTCAAGTCGGAATCTATTACCACCCGCAACCCCGTATAACTTCTTAAACAGACCCAGGCTTGGACCTCTGTAGGGCTCCTCGATGGTGAGGAGTCCGCCGTCACTTGAGGCTAGACCAGTAATGCATCGGGGATTGTCATGACAAAGCCCGCAATCGCACCGAAGCCGGTTCAAAAAGATGTTTTCTTTGCCCGTGCCCTAATGTTGCTTTCGGCTGGGCACAGAATAGATCCTCAAATCTGTTTGTAGATCACGGTGGCGTTAGCTTTGGTGCGGTTTGAGGAGACAAATCTGGAGGCGTCTAGGCCAAAATAAGGGGCTGAACATACTCAGTGGACGCCTGAATAGCGCAAACACGTGTCTAACGCGTAAATCCGTGCAGAACAGGTGCACAATATCGGTTTTTTGCACTTGATTCCAAGCGGCGATGCGCCTCCCAAATCCCCTTGTCGTCGTCGTGCCGGGCGGAGAAAATATGCTTACTCAGCCAGGCCATACCAAGACCACAAAAGCCACTATTCCGTTTCTGGCCTAGCCGCCACGGCGACTTCCTTCCCTCTCGCGAGACTCCAAGAGATCTCCGCAGCGCATCTTCCAGTCGCTCTCGTTCCTCTCTGCTGCCAATTGAGTCGCAGTATAATCTCTTGGGTGTCGAAAACAGTGCCAAAATAACTCGGTTGTTGAAATTGCTTCGTACCCTCTGATCCGGCCAAGATGGGTGTGCCGTTCGAGGCTCTGATTCCTTACGGAATCATCATCGGCGTAAGCTTTGGCAGAAGCGCCTTTGCTAATGGGATCTCAATGGCATGGCATGGCATGGCTAATCGAAATGGCATAGATGTACTGCGTTACCGGGGTCGGTCTTACCGTTACGAAATATGTTGCGAACGATGGCAAGAAGGCAAGGTGGAACAGAGACGTTTGGGACAAGGTAGGATCTCATATCCTTGCAAGGAGCCCTCTTTCTTCGATGCTAACAGTCCGACAGCAAAGTATGTATAGTGCCGTCTGGTTACGATTGAAGTAAACCGCGCGTTCCGAGAAGTCATGCCAGCGTACTAATTGCAGCTTGCTTTGCAGTGATGGAAAGAGATTACCGGATAACCGGTAGTTTGAGAGGCCAATCCACCAATGCGGAAGCACCCACTGGCTTTGAAGTCAACAACCCATGGAAGGTAATAGATGTTCGCTCCAGTGAAAGGTATGAAATATGATGCTGACTGTATGAATAGCTCGAGAAGAGACAATATTAGACAGCGGGGAGTTGTTTCGATTTGCAAGGCTTTCTTTCTTCATGATATGATATTCAATTTACTTTTGTCTCCGGCTTTTCAGCCCCCTTTGTACAGTTTCCTCCATCACATGCTACCGGCTACAGACATAGCCATTCTTGTCTCTTACACAGAAAAATAGGAATTTTATGGTCAGTGTCGTTGACTTTCTCTTATATCTACTTCGCGAGTCTTAGGAGGGAAATCATATACAATTGATATTCCATTATACGTTCTGTCGTAGTTACGGCAACTTGTTAGATGTGGTTGCGGTGCTTTTGCATTGCCTCGAATGCTGAGAGACCCTTCTCAACATCAGCCTTTACTTTATCATCCTGTGCTATAAGCTTTTCAGACATTTCCAATACGTCGTCAAGCAAGTCTTTCGGTATGACTACGACACCTTCCAACGGGTCACAGAAGACGATATCACCCTGTGATAAAGTTAGTCTGCAGAAAGTAGAAGCAAAAGGAGATTCGACTCACAGTATCAACAGTCACACCGTTGAAGTCAATGGGGACATTTCGTAGGCCGGCTTTCGCCTCAGCTCCGGTGCCTACGGTCGATGTTGCTTTTGACCATACCTATTCTCGTCAGTCATCTTGATGGGTAATAGCAATGGGAGAAGTTGGTCATGCATCTATAATACTTACATGCAGTCCTGAGGCACTTAGCTCCGCCAAATCTCTTACCCTTCCATTCACGACAACAGCCTTGACACCAAGGAATGACATTCTTGCCGCCATGATTCCGCCGAGAACAGCACAGTACTGGTTGGCCGGTTGATTGAGCACGGCGATGGTGCCGGGCTGGTTCCAATCAACCCAATGCTTGCCTGGAGGGAACCCATTTGTTTCAGGATCTGCAACTTCTGGCGTAGGCTCTGCTTTTGACACGAATTGGAAGGTGACTGCTGGGGCAATAATCTTTGATTTGCCTGCTTGCCGGCCAATGAACGGGGATACAGGGTCTGGATTTTATATTAGTCTCGCGCAGTGCATCGACACTGAAGATGGAAGCTCACTGATGTCGGCCAACTGTCCGGCTCTTGCTTGGCTGCCTGCAGGGACTTTTTGTAGTTTCAATAATGCATCAGACACCTATTCTAGGGTGTTATCAAATGAATACCATCACACTTGAGGAAAGGCATACATCACAAGCCGACAAGCTTTCTAACGCTTTGAGTTTCTGCTCAAGTGGAAGTGCAGCAGACATAGTGTGCTTGAATGATTTCCCGGGTCTCGCTCGTAAAGATTGCCTTCGTGAAATGCCGACAGCGGCTGTGGTTACGAAGGTTGATATGGTCGATTGGGATAGCAGACAGTATTTTGTTACAGATATCATCGGAAACACTCGGTCGGCACAAAATAGACTATATAGTATATACCCTTTTTGTACTTTGCTAACTCGTGGTTTAAAGTAATATTTCCAGGAAGAAAGGAGAGACAGCACTTTAGCAACCTACCTAGGTAACGTCGGTTGTAATCGGAGGAATACCCGAACAGTCAGATCCAGCCTCGAAGCATGCCCAGGAAGATGGATTGGGTCGTTTGTCCAAACAACTGTAAAGAAGTATCTGAAGATACAAATCAAGCTATATCCGAATATGTAAGGCTTGCTTACACTCGAGTACACTATGATGGTCGTGTTCAATTCAAGCTCGAAGGGCAAATAGCACCGTGGACATTTTTCTAGTATCTGTCTAGAAAATTACGGTCTGAAGACTCTTCAGTGCTTAACAGTTGACTCCAAATATCATGAATCATATAACATACAGACAAGAAGAACGATGATTTTAGTAGACGCAAAGGAACGTAGACACCTTGACGCTATCCCGAATGGAAGCAGATCACGTGAGTGCTACGGCAACTCCAGCTTAGGGAAGCAACCGTCGACATACAGAAACTTGAAAGTCACCCAGAACCCCTCTATATACTGTCATCGACAAGGGGTGCGTGAGGGATCTATATCTACCTAAGGCGGTCAACACGCTTTGTTTCAGCAGAGATCGCTTCTGCTCTCGACCAGCAACGTGTCTCATTTCTTTGCGTTGTCCTCGGCCCATTGAGGCTTCGTGTTACTGGCAGTTCCAATTCCGATCGACCTTTCATCTGAAGCTTCTTTTGGCTGTCGTATCTGCATTTCAGCATGGCTCCTAAGGACACATTCTTCCGCTCTGCGGATATGAGCCTGACTCAGCTCTACATCGCAAATGAAATCAGTCGTGAAGTTGTGAGCGCATTAGGCGAGGTGGGAGAGGTGCAATTCCGCGACGTAAGTAATACAACTTTGTCATATCTCTTTAAACCAAGCGACATCATTACTCGCTTTGAGGTTTTCTATTTCAGTTTTCATGCTCACACTTTGGTTATAGCTCAATCCGGATACGAATGCGTTCCAGCGGACTTTCACCAAGGAGATCCGGCGCCTTGATAACATTGAGAGACAGCTACGTATGTTCTACTGCAGAGTCTATTCCCGTGATACAGGGCGTTTATAGTATTAATACGCCTGAAATAGGTTACTTTGCTTCCCAAATGGAAAAGGCAGATATAACCATGCGACCCTCATCTGAGTTTGCCGACACGTTAGCCGCCCCATCCTCCTCCGAAATCGATGAGTTGGCCGAACGAAGTGAAAGCTTGGAACAACGTGTCGCATCCCTGAACGATAGCTATGAAACCTTGAAGAAAAGAGAAATGGAGCTCACGGAATGGCGCTGGGTCCTCAGAGAAGCGGGAGGTTTCTTTGACCGCGTATGTTGTTGGCGGTTTGTTTTTCTGAAGGGGAATTATATTGCTAACGCTCTATACCTAGGCACATGGACATACTGAAGAAATTCGGACTTCAGTGGATGGCGATGCCGACGAGGCTCCGCTTTTGCAGGATGTCGAACATCAGGTTCCGCGGGGACAAAATGGGGATGCGCAGCAGTCTTTCTCTGTCATGAATATCGGCTTTGTTGCTGGTGTCATTCCAAGAGATCGGATTGGCTCCTTCGAGCGCATCTTGTGGCGTACACTGCGTGGAAACCTTTACATGAACCAATCTGAAATCCCGGAACCGATCATTGACCCGGCGACGAACGAAGAGATCCACAAGAATGTTTTTGTCATCTTCGCTCACGGAAAAGAAATCATAGCAAAGATCAGGAAAATATCCGAATCACTTGGTGCGAGCCTCTACAGCGTGGATGAGAACAGCGAGCTCCGACGCGACCAGATTCACGAAGTCAACACTCGCCTGGGAGACGTGGAAAGTGTTTTGAGAAATACAAAGAACACATTGGATGCGGAACTATCCCAGATTGCGCGCTCGTTGGCCGCCTGGATGATTATTGTCAAGAAGGAGAAAGCTGTGTATCACACGCTCAACAAATTCTCCTATGATCAGGCACGGAAGACCTTGATTGCTGAAGCATGGTGCCCGACCAATTCTCTGCCATTGATCAAGTCAACTTTACAGGACGTCAATGATCGTGCTGGCTTGTCTGTTCCTACTATCGTCAACCAAATCCGAACGAACAAGACACCTCCAAGCTATGTCAAGACGAACAGATTCACGGAAGCCTTTCAAACAATCATCAACGCCTATGGTATTACCAAGTACAGTGAAGTCAACCCTGGGTTGCCCACGATCGTTACTTTTCCATTTCTTTTCGCTGTCATGTTTGGCGACTTTGGACATGGACTTTTGATGACCATGACTGCCGCGGCAATGATAATATTTGAAAAGACTCTCCTACGGACGAAATTAGACGAGCTGACTTACATGGCATTCTATGGTCGCTACATCATGCTCATGATGGGTATTTTCTCAATGTATACCGGTCTTATCTACAATGACGTCTTTTCGCTATCGTTTGAAATCTTCCCAAGTCAATGGCAATGGCCTCATGATATTGATGAGGGTCAAGCTGTGCAAGCATCATTGAAGCCGGGTTATCGATACCCGTTTGGATTGGATTGGAATTGGCATGAAGCTGAAAATTCGCTGCTATTTACGAACAGTTACAAGATGAAATTGAGTATCCTGTTGGGATGGGCTCATGTGAGTTGCACTTCGCCTATCGTGCTGACCTGAGATTCTTAATATTGACTTGTGTGACTTCTTCAGATGACATACTCCCTTTCTCTGCAGTATATCAATGCTCGTCATTTCAAGTCGAAGGTCGACATTTTTGGAAATTTCCTTCCGGGCATGATCTTCTTCCAGTCTATTTTCGGCTACCTTGTTTTCACCATTATCTATAAATGGTCTATCGATTGGAATGCCCGTGGGGATTCTCCGCCAGGTCTGCTCAACATGTTGATTTTCATGTTCCTCAGTCCTGGAAGCATTGAGCAGCATCAGCAACTGTACCCTGGGCAAGCTGGAGTGCAAGTGTTTTTGCTGCTCTTAGCAGTTGTGCAGGTCCCTATCATGCTTCTTCTTAAACCTCTTTGGCTTCGTGCTGAGCACAACCGAGCTAGAGCCCTTGGTTACCGAGGACTTGGCGAACGTGCTCATGTCAGTGCGCTAGATGAAGATGGGGACGTCAACGGCGGTCCGGCTGAAGGCCGTGACAGCTTGGTCAGCGATGGCGAAGGAGTCGCAATGATTGCACAGGACATTGATGAGGGAGAGCACGAAGAGTTTGACTTTGCAGACGTCATGATCCACCAAGTCATTCATACAATTGGTAAGTTTTCTCTGATCTGTGTATACGTGTTGGCTTATCGCTCACGGATTTTCTAATTTTCTATAGAATTCTGTCTCAACTGTATTTCCCATACTGCGTCTTACCTCCGTCTTTGGGCTCTCTCGTTAGCTCATCAGCAACTCTCTATCGTTCTGTGGACCATGACCCTTGGAGGCTCGCTTAATACAGAAGGTTCGACGCTTCGTGTCATTATGATTGTAGTCGGGTTTTACATGTGGTTCTTCTTGACAGTGGCTATTCTGTGTGTGATGGAGGGCACAAGTGCCATGTTGCATTCCTTGCGTCTACATTGGGTTGAAGCCATGAGCAAGCACTTCATGGGCGACGGCATTCCCTTTACACCTTTTAGCTTCAAGATTCTCCTGGAAGAGGATCCTGTCGACTAAGATTGTCTCTCTTTGCATTTATTTTCATTTTGAAATACTTGTTGTATTTATATAGCAATAGTGGAGTGTACCTAGGTAGAAATGAAGAATATTCATCCACTATTTGAGAGTTCAAACTATTTAAAACATTTTTAAATAATTATTCTTTCATTTTCATCAAGTTAACAACGTGAACTATTTCTTGTGGTGCTTATTATATACATCAATGGCCTTTTGCACTTCCTCCTTGGAACCAAGGAAGACACCACTGCGGTCATGAATGTGTTCAGGGAGAACGGTAAGCAACCGCTCAGCGCGGGAGTTGATGGCGAGACCGCCCGCATTCTCAAACACCATAGCCATCGGGGCGCACTCGTAAAGAATACGCAGCTTGCCCTTGGGGCTCTTCTTATCGGCCGGGTAGGCAAAGATGCCGCCGTACAGGAGAGTACGGTACGCATCAGCAACCATACTACCAATGTAACGTGCGCTATAGGGCTTGCTGCCATCGGTAGGGAATTTCAGCGAGTGGAAATACTCATTCACCCAGTCATCCCAGTAGAGGCTATTTCCCTCGTTGACGGAGTAGATGGCGCGCTTGGGCGGGAGCTGCATCTTGGGGTGTGTCAGGATGAATTCTCCAAGCGAGTTCTCCATGGTGAAGCCATTGACGGAACCGCCGCGCATGGTGATGACGAGCTGGGCCGAGGCGCCGTACATGGTGAATCCAGAGGCGACTAGCTCGGTGCCGTCTCGCAGCAGGTCCTTGCCGGAAACGGTCTTGTTGGGGCCCAGGATCTCGTCGGGAAGCCTGAAGATGCCGAAGATGGTGCCAACGGAGACTCCGGCGTCAAGGTTGGAGGATCCGTCGATGGGATCGCACACGACGGCATATCGTGCGTTGGGGTGCTCGTCGAAGATGATGGCATCTTCTTCCTCTTCGGAGACGAGGAGGCGGACTTTGCCGGAGCCCCTCATGGCTGAGATAAAGACATCATTTCCAATCACGTCTAGTTTCTTTTGGTCGTCGCCGGTCGTGTTGGATGAGCCGGCTAGGCCTGTGAGGTTGATGAGGGTGGCACGACGGATATAGTAGGCGATCGACTTGAAAGCAAATTGCAGTGCATGGCATAGTAGACTACATAGCACATACATAGAACACGTCAGTCAATCTCCAACTAGCCAACTAGAAAATGAATGGATTGGCATACGTGAAATCCCCGGAGGCTTCGGGATAATTGATCTGCGCTTCCGTCAGGAATCTTGTTAAGGTGACGATATCTGTATTGATGTTTTCCTGCCCGACGCCGGAACCGTTGGTCGCCATTATTGCTCTGCTCACGAAGGAACTGGGTAGACTCGAAACGAAGAAAGATTTGTTTGCAAGGGACAAGAGTAAGAAGCCAGACGAAGCGTTTATATTGTACTTATTACCTCGGTTCAGCGGAGGGGAGGCCGTAGGTTGTACACAGGGTTAGTTCTATAGCCGCTGTTCGGGATGGGAAGGTATGTTGTTCTATGAAGTTGGAAGAAAGACGCAGACCATGGGCTTTATAGCGACGACTACGTAGTTACCAGGATATATGGAATTATGGATATACATGCATCCATTTTTGTGGGCGAAGAAGAGCAGGTTGAATCACGATTTGCGGTGGATAACAGCAACGTCAGTCCCGATACATACAGACACTCGATCCACGGATAAGCGCTACGCCGAATGACCAAACAGGCTAGCATCAACATTTCGTCAGTCAGAGGCTCGGAGCAGCTCCGTTAGTAACTCTATGTACTCCGTACTCGTAGTATGTAGAGAACTATGGAGTAGTAGAGGACTAAAGTAGGGCATCCCCGGCTCTTCTTCTTCTGCTCTCCGGTCCGCCCCGCGTCGCGTCGGGTGAAGTCGCACCTGCTTAGTCAGCGGCTGTGAGTCACGTGTATCACGTGTCACGTGTCGCTGTTTCGATGCAAATACTGCAAACACATCATGTGACGGGACACTAGCCCTTCTTGGCCAAGCGCCGCCGTTAGCCGACTTGAAAAGCTGCGAAGAAAAAAATCAAGAAGTTTCGTTTTCTGTCAACGCGCAACAGAAAATGTCTTTTGTCTATATTCATGGATGTGAATCATGGATCTTGGCTCGATACGCAATGTTTCTGTCCGACTAATAGTTTCACAAACAGATCAATTCTAATTGGTAAGTCTAAGATATTCTCGTCAGCTCATACACTCACTCTGCTTCCTCTCTGTTTGGTGATGATTTGTTACAACCGCAAACTAGAGTCTTTGACCTCCCAAGGAATGAAACTCATATTGACACGTCAGTCTGATATTATTAACTCGCGCTATACATTTGACTGTTCGTTATGTCTATTGCAGCGAGTTTTTTTGCTAATGTGCTATTGGCTGCAGGCTTCCTAGCTGTTGTGTGGTTACCAACATGTTGCCTGAATATTTTGTCGGGACAACACTAGGTAAGCGAGGAATTTTCTTTCTGTTACACGTTTTCTACATGATGATCATTACATTAATATACGCTGGAAATTACCGGCTGAGACTTTCGGGTCTTTGATTATATTTAATGGCTTCGACTGATTCCTTCCCAACACAAGATTTATTTTCAGTTTCTTGATTTCTTTGATCGTGTTTGCTAATACCCTGAAAGTCCCTTAAGCCTCAATAGGTATGATATTGTCTACCTGTCGCTAGAAAGAAGCCTCTCTATACCCTCGATGATGAAACGGCACTGGGCTCCGACGGCTGCAAAGCAGTTCGGTCTTGATGGACACGCCCTTTTGTGGCAGGCCTAGAAAACCTCGCCCACTGAGACATGCTCATGCATATTCTCATGTTATTCACAAACAATGTCTGCCAGACGTATCTAACGGATGGAGTATTAGATTAGCACCTTGCATCCATCCCCTGTGTAAAATCTGCCAGTATGGTAAGTTATATCTATATAGCTTCCTGCACTCTTCCTGTTATATGATGATTACCTAGATGACGAGTCTTATTCGAGTTTTCGATGCAGACAACCTATTTTAAAATACCATTCATGCTTTCCTGATTAACCTTTACACACTTGACTGTCACTCAAACCTATAATGGACAATGCTGACGGTATATTCAGTTAGATATATTCTCCAGTGGCTTCACTGGTCTTAGGCAATCCACATGCTGAAGTATCTGCTCTTATTCATATGGTATGTACACATCGATTCTACCCTCGTTCCCAATGATGAATCGACATACAAAAAAGACAAGCATATGTCCAAGCTGGTTTTACCTTGCAAAGACGAGAATTGTCCGGACTGAGAGTTTCCTATGCTGGATTATAGATGCCACAATTGTATGCCAGTTTGCTGACGATCAATCCAGTTCCCACGTGCACCGTGAAGATATATGGATCGTGAAGTAAAGTGTGAGTCATATATTTCCTCTCTCTTGCCGAGTACTCTTCCCAAGCTTCCTTTATATGATGATTTACTATATTTTTATCACGACGGTCAACATAATACTATTACATTGATGACCACCGCCTGTGACAGGGCTCTATCTGACAACCTCGTCTATTTTGCTTGATTTCAATCACTGATTAGTATTTTCAAAACTTACTAATGTGTTTTCAGCATGTAGGTCCGTTCAACACGTTACTCGCTCAGTCTAATTCATACGACTGTCGGAGTAACTTTCAGGCTTTGTGAGATGCATATGCACCGATGCAGCAAGGGTGTTATTATCCTCGTAGCAGCATACATGACTCGCCTCAGCTTTAGAATCATGGTACGTAGTAATAAAATACTGTTAATTACTGTACAGCCAAATTTAGAAATTCTTCAGGCTCTCCATGGACCATACGTATCCTTGCTGGGCCTGGTTTAGTACGCATTTAGACGACCCCTCGCACATACATGATACAATACGGCATGACCAGCCATTATTTCTAGCACAGAATTTCAACATAGAGTTGCAGTTCGAGGCCAGTGCCAGCTGTGCGGCTAGAGGCTCGCCGGTGATTGGGCCTTGTGTGTGACGAGTCTAGGGTTAGCTGCATTGGCACGTATCACCTCCAACCCATGCTGCATTGTCCTATGTGCCACTCAGGACTAACTCGGTCTAACAGAGTTATTTATACAAGGCTACCTTGACCACTGGCCATTCAGCGTCTTTAGTCTCGCCGCACAGCGTGTCCCCACACCGTGCTGCGTCTGTTCTAAAAAAAGATAGCTATACAATTGTACTAGTGGAGGATTCGCTAATTTAGCTGGTAGTTCCATGATGCGAAGAATAGAAGCATGGAAAGTTCATCGTCGGACTCGATCCTCCTCCGTTCGCTGTTTCTTTCTCTGGCCACCTGCTTTTTCATACTCCTGCTGACTTTTGGCTTGAGCACAGCACAGTGTAGACTTGCTGCTGCACGAAAACACTGACTCGTTAGTAAGAGATAGATCATGCTGCAAATGAGCATGGCGTCCTGGGAGCGTACTTAGCAGGGAAATAAAAAAGCATATTGCTGAATGGCAGCTTTTCCTCTTGGGGGGTCAAGATGAATATCAACAGGTGTGACTGGTTTCATTCATAATCTCTCCACCACCCCTTTCTTCTGTGGTCTTGCTGCCGTCCTTGTTCTATCTCTTCAGACGAGACCAGACACAAAAAAATGTTCCCTGCTACCTATCTCCCGCGCTTACTAACAGAACAGCAGCTGGAATAGCTTCATAGGCAGCTCGGGGACTGTTGTTGCTGCTGCCCAGTTATCGCCCGGTCGTAGAAACCATGCCATTCAACCTCCAGCGCTGACCACATCTTTGAACATTAATAATCAGTATCGCCAGAGCCACAGCGCTGGTGCGAGTCTGGGATTCATGTCTTCGCCGGCCACGTCTCTTTCGAGCCCTTTCTCCCAGCAGCCCCATTCGGCCGCTTATTTGCCGTCGCCCGGTGCTGCTCAGCGTGGTACCTCTCCGATGACTCTGAGGTCGGCATCATCTTCATATGGCGGTGTCCCTTACAACCCTCAAGAATGGGCGCCTATGAATGCAGTCACTTCTCCTCAGACAGGCCAGGTTGCGCCTCCTCTTCGCAATCATGCAATCCGTACTATCCAGCAGCAGCAGCAACAACCACAACCGCTACAAGTGCTTCGTGGTTCGGGTTAGTGATTCAGTCCATGGCTCATGTTTATGGGTTACTTGTTACAGTCGTAGTGTGCTAATAGCTAGCTTAGATAGCATGCCATCTCCTCCACCACCTTACACACCGCGTAACCAGGGACCATCGCCTCCAGGCTCGGCGTCGTTGGTTGTACCGCCTGCTCAGACTCAACATGGACTGCCGAATGATGCTGGTCCTGGTGCCGGTGCTGTGAGATATCGTACAAACGTCCTTCAACCTCGCCCGCTATCAATGGTCTCACTGACTGACGGTAATTTAAACTGGCAATCGGCATATGGTGGTGTGCCGTTACCACCACCTCCTCCTCCACCGGCAGGAACGTCACGCTCGTCATCTCGAGCTGATGGAGACGGCCAACAGAGCAACACGGAATTTGTTTTTGGAAACTCAACAGCTGAGTCGTCGACTTCGTCTCATCGAGTCGCAGC
The DNA here is from genome assembly GCA_023625875.1 of Trichocomaceae sp. PYS4502. NCBI lineage: Eukaryota > Fungi > Ascomycota > Eurotiomycetes > Eurotiales > Trichocomaceae > Trichocomaceae sp. PYS4502. Next base: position 120,738 of record JAMAFX010000033.1, read on the forward strand.
TTACGGTGAAACCAACAACTTCCATCAGCCTGACGCGCCATTATATGCTCCATCTTCCAAGAGAGCTGCGTCCGCTGGTGCTTTGCAAACACCAACCGCGTCAAGGATTGTGAATTCACTTCCTGGCCGCTCATCACCGCGCAATAGTTGGGAGCCTGGGATGCCGCTGCCACCACCCCCTCCTGGCCCTCCACCGGCTGTGAGATCTCGCAGTGCTAGCAGCACCACATCAGATACATCTTCATCGAAACGTGCGATACAGGGCCCTCGCCCGCGGGTTCCCCCGGTTTTAGGCACATCTCTTGGCCAGGTACCACCAACTCCAGCCGACTGGGTAGATGAGGATGCAGTACAAAGGCGCAACGAACCTGATAGAACACAAACGCTGCACATTGACACAGAAGTTATTAATAACGCTTCGGAGACGCAAAATTCTGCCGAGTCATCGTCCTCTCGACGACCGTCGAGTCGAGGAGGAGGACTATTTCGCAGTTTTGCCGTCAAACGAGACAGCAGCGCCAAGGGAATACGTGAACGGCGCATAGAGAAACACAAAAGGCAACAAGTCTCTGAAGATCTCAGCGGCATAGTTAGCAGCAATGGAAATCCGTGGGGGAACGAATTGGAACATCTAACACCGGCAAATCTCGTCCTTAACGGCGCGGAGAAAAACGATGGTAATATGAGCGGTCGTCGGCAAGGGTTCCCAAACCCTCTTTTGAGCGCACGCAGCGCGAAGTCGGATGAAGTTCTATTTAGCAGTCGCTCTCGGACTTCCTCTGCGTTGTTCTCGGGCCGCTCCTCGTTCTCTACACCTAAGCCCGACTCAATTTTCTCGCATCAAGAGATGGTCACGCCTACGCCGCCTTTCTCGCCGCAGAATGAGTCCCCATTAGTGAAGGAGAAGCAAAATAGTATCCTCAACTCCAAACCTCTGCCCTCAACTCCGCCAAGCTCGACCCATGAGTCACAGCCATCTTCAGCTTCACGTCTTGGGATAAGGGCTGAGGAACGGCCTGTTTCCCATTTACTACACATTCCAAATGACATTGTTTCCGTACTCCCGCCGCTTTCTCCGCGTCGTTTGTCTACGAATCAGCCACCACCATCCCTTGACTCGGTCCTTCAGCGGGACAATGACCCATTGAATGGTGCGCTGGAAAGATATCAGGCTGCCCTGGACAAGGAAGCCGCGGCAATGGATGAATCGGAAGCCTTGAAAATATTCATGGACTTCCTCGTCTCCGAGTCCCGGATTCGGCGCAAATTGTATGCTCGTGCTTTCACAGATGCCGATGCTAATATTGAGGAGACTCGCAAGAAGCTTTTCACTCATGAACCCCCCATCCCGCAAGGTCAACGAGGGAAACCGCCTAGCATGAAGTTAGACACTTCGTTTACTGAACCAGACAAGGCACCTGTGAACGTACCTTCTTCAAGACCGGAGACGATGTGGTGGAACAATTACCAGCCATGTCTGTCCCCAATTGCTAGCATCAGCATTGAGAATGATGAGAGCTCTAGAGGCCGCCCGCCTAGTCGTTGGTGGGAATCCAAAACAGGTTCAAGCAGTGAAGGAGTTGGTGAGCGAAAGGCACAAAGATCTAAACGTGAATCGAAGTATATGGGGGTTCCGAGAGAGGTACGAGAGGAAATGCAAATGGGCTACGGTGGGAATCTGCCTGTAACTGTGGAAGAGCAGTACAGCGAACCAGGTGGCTACGGGCCAGATGAATATCCGCCTGAGAAGGTTGGATTGCATGAGCCGGAGATGATGGTTCCATCTCAGACTCCATCTCAATACCCGTACGATACCATGCAAGAAAGCCATTATACTCAGGAGCATCGTACACATAAAATGGACATTTCACGATTGATCACACTTCCCCCGCCGTATCCCAGACACTATCCTGCTGTCAACAACAGCCACCCGGATTTAGTTGTCTATCGGACGACGGTTCGGTCAATTAGCGACTTGTCAGAAGTCAGGGCGACCCGAGAGCATTACGAGCATCAGATAGCGCAATCACGGCAGGAATATGAGACCAAGGTCCAAGAGAATCGAAGAATATTCAGATCCAACATCCAGCAGCAAATCCAAGAGGGAAGCATTAAATACGCCGAAGCTGCCGAGGCTGAAGCTGCGCTAGAAGCTGACGAACAGAAGATGGAGAAGGAGCTGGTGCAAAGTACCTATGATACCTATCAAAGTAAAGTGATGGAACCCATGCATTCAATTCTCAGCGACCGCGTCAATAAGGCTACGGAGCGTATTAACGAGCTCAGCGGGAAACTCAAAGAAGCCATACAGAATGAGAACCCGGACCACACTCAAGAGGAAGGAGATGAGAAACCGGAGTTACTGGAACAACTTACGCAATTGAAGTGGCTCTTCGAAGCGCGGGAACTGCTCCATCGCGAAATTTACGATCTCCTAGGGGAGAGTAACGAAAAGTACCGGGCCATTGTTACTTTACCCTACAAACAAAGTAAGAATGAAGAGAAACTCGCTGAAACGGATGCATTCTTTGTGAAGGACTCCTTCGACCGTCGCGTTCAGTTCGAAGCGAAATCCCTAGCTAGAGTGGAAGCATTCATGGACGTCGTGGAAGAAAATGTCAGGCGCGGCGTAGAGACGCATCTATCGGCCTTTTGGGACATTGCTCCATCCCTGCTGACGCTCGTGCAGCAAGTGCCGGAGAATCTCTCAGACCTTCAGATCGAGATACCGGCACAGGAGTATGAGGAGAACCCCAGCTACTATCGATTCCCGTTGCAATATCTCTATTCCCTACTGCTACATGCAGAAAAATCAAGTTACCAATTCATTGAATCGCAGACAAACCTACTCTGTCTGCTGCACGAAGTCAGATCTGGAGTCATGGTTGCCAACTGCAGGCTGATGGAGGCGCAGCGTACCCGACACGGAGAAGCAGAGGACTCGGTGCGGAGCGAGATGCAGGAGATGCAAGCCCGCGAGGAGCGAGAACTGACTGCAGACCTGAAAGAGAAGGTTTCCACTGTCGAAGGTCAATGGACAGAGGCTCTGGGAAGTCACATACAGGCGTTACGGGAACGGGTCAAGAGCCATCTTGTTGCCGAGGACGGCTGGGAGGATATGGAGCAGCTGGAGTAACTGGAGCGGGCTCCTGACAATGTCTTTTCCTTTTTGTTTTCTTTAATACTATTCTGGTTGCTATTTCGGAGCAGAGCAAGATACCCTTACTGTCGCTATCTATGCATGAGTGAATGCACAATGAATGCAATTTTTGCCAATCAGCCTACTTCTGCATTAATTTATATATAAATGAACAGGCTAAGATCAACTTCCACTCTTTCTAGCCGCTGTTCTAACAGTTGTTGACTTCTTGACTTCTTGGTGGTGAAGAGAAGAAATTAGGGCACGGGCAGTGGGTCTGCTCACGTGACCGCCCGCAGTCCTTCTAGAGCTTTCCAAGTTTCCGTTTGTTCCAAAATGTTCTTTCTCTGCGGAGTTTGGCAGGGAAGACATTCTTCTTCCCTCAACCTCTCTCTCTCCCTCTCCCTCTCCTTCTATCTCTCTTTCTTTCGTTCTTTCGTAAATTCGATTCCCGAGTTGCTCAGCAGTGTGATCCCTGTGTGATAGTGTTGTAAGTGCAGATTCTCTTTCCTCTTTCCTCTTTTCGAGCTGCTCTCGTTTCACTCCATGCTCAAACTATTCTGCACTACTGCCTGGGTACTTTACCCTCGGTCCATATGTGCGATCTTCATATGATGAGATATATAGCTGGCACCAGTCCTAGAAAGATTTGTTCTCTGTTCGCTGCGGACTTGCTTGCAACGGGTCGCATTAGTCGGCCCAACGCTCTGACTTGATACACATTACTGCTTCATTTTTTTTTCACTGTCCTTTGGCTATTGTTAGCTTGCTAATTTGCATCTGCTAGGGAACCAGGAACGGTGTAAAGCAGAGACTTCTCGTCCTCTTTGAGCATAATACCCTTATTTAATTTCAAGTCGCCGGCTAGCGCAGAAATTCGTGTACACAATGGCTCTTCACAACCCAAACAACTGGCACTGGGTCAATAAGGATGTTTCCGCATGGACAAAGACATATCTGCAGGATACCCTGTCCAAGATCTCCGCTGAGGATGACGGTGTTTCAGCCAAGGTTGAAAAGGTGTTGAACATGGATGGCGACGTAGATGTCAGCCAGCGTAAAGGAAAGGTCATTACTCTTTATGATGTGAAATTGCAGCTAGAATACGAAGGTTCCAACTCCCCAATGATAATTTTTCCCTCCGGACAGCGAGGCTCACTCTAATTGTAGGTAAGACTAAGGATGATGAGACTGTGACCGGCACAATCAGCATTCCTGAGGTCGCTCATGATACGGAAGAGGATGAGTTTGTCGTATGTTTCCCGTACTTCTACCGTCGTATTGGTTTTTCTCTTGTGTGATCGTACTTACTAACTGGATCATTTACTACGGCTCAGTTTGAAATCAGCGCCTACTCGGACTCGTCTTCAAAGCAACCTGTAAAAGATCTTGTTCGATCCAAGATTGTCCCTCAGTTACGTACATCGCTTGCCAAACTTGGCAAAGTCTTAATTGATGAGCACGGCAAAGATATTCAGCACGCCCCCGGGTCGAATCCTTCCAGTGGATTCGCTACCCCGACTTATCATCCACTCAAGTCGCCGACTCCCGCACCGGCTGCACCCAAGACGACCACCTCATCCACTGGCAAGGTCTCTGTTAACACGACGACTGTAACTGCGTCGGATGAAATGCGGACTACTGCCGAAGAGTTGTATACGACATTTACAGACCCGCAACGCATTGCTGCCTTTACTCGGGGACCTCCCCGTCAATTCGACGGTGCAAAAGTTGGCGGCAAGTTTTCCATATTCGACGGCAATGTGGACGGCGAATACGTGACTTTGGAGCCATCGAAGCGTATTGTACAGAAGTGGCGTTTGGCTCAATGGCCAGAAGGGCACTATAGCACGCAGGAAATCTCCTTTGACCAGAACGATATCGACCGCGTTACTGTTCTACGGGTCACCTGGACTGGTGTCCCCATTGGCCAGGAAGAGGTAGTCCAGCGTAATTGGGAAGGATATTATGTGCGCAGCATTAAGCAGACCTTCGGGTACAGTCCCCCGTCATCCTTTGCTCGTTCACCCCAGACTCCTTCAGCCCGTTTGACCCCTTCTAAACATTCTTTTCCTTCCTATCAGTCATCTTTTGTGATCCGATTACTGATGTTCTTCTTCGTTCTTCTTGTTGGTGTAGGTTTGGCACAATACTCTGAGCTCTGCACCGATTTCTTCCAATAAACCACATAATACCTCCAATCTGCTTTTTCTTGCATGAATAGAAATTACCATGCGGAATCAATTCACCAATGTTAAATCTTTTGCTACACACTCTTGAAAGAGGGGACCGAAAGAATTAGACTATGTGGTGATGCCACATTATTCACATTGGCTTTTGGTGTTTTCTCTGATTCAATCCGTCACCTTTTTACGAGCAATGATAATACGAAAATTAGAAATCAAATTAAAGAAAAGAATAATTCAACTACAGCAGCAGGAAATCTTCTTTTAAGTAAGGTGAATCATTCTATCATAGATAAGCTATTTATAAAGTCTTTTCAATCAACTCAATACCATAGTCCTCCTTGAGCGTTTTGATGAGAGGGGCACACAGGTCCATACCCATCGGGGCCAGAATACCCTTCTCACTGATCGTACCATCAAGAACCATCTTAACAGCAACACCGCACGGCACACCAACCAACTTAGCCATGGCAGAGTAACCCTTTGGATCGCCATACTCAACCAAAGTGCTAGTGCGCGTTTCGCGGGAACCGTCCTTATTCTCAATCTCAAACTTGTGTTGCAGCATGACCAAGTCACGCTCCCCGGGCCCGTATTGCATCTTCTCCTCGAGTCTGGCGCACAGTGTGTCGAGCGGGTTGTTGCGTGGGCTGATGGGGTCCTCGGAGAAGAGCCCAATCCAGCGCAGACCAGCTAGAATACGGTCTCGTTCGTCGTTGTCCTGAAACTTGGTCTTGGAGGAGATGGCCCAGAGGAGATCGATCTCCTTGTCCGAGGTGGCGCCGAGAATTCTCTTGGTGGCTTCTCTCCAGGAGATGGGCGGCGATCCGGATCCCGCCTTGAGGAAGTCGTATTCGGTCTCGCTGAGGAAGCCAATGTCGACGAGCACTTTGATCATTTGTGGGAATCCCTGGTAGCGGAGAGTGCCGCGGATGACGGTTTGGGCTTCGGGGATGTTGTAGCGCGCACGGTACGGGGTGGAGTCGCGGTTGGGATAGGCAACGAATGCGTATCCGGGATAGATGTAGTAGGGCTTCGCCTCGCCCATGAGTTCGCTTCCGGGGACGCTGAATTCGGTCCCGTCCCGGTAGAATTTGGCTGAGTTTCCGAGCGCTAGGAGAACTCCACGGCTTGACCAGGAGAATTTGTATCCGAGAGGGTTGTCAGAGTCCTCAGGAGCAGGCTAGAGATTGCTCGTTAGTGAATTGCTATTTTTTTTTAGGAAAGGCGGGTAGTCAACGTACAAGGCCACCACAATATGAGAGGAAAGAGATGATTTTGCCTCCGGCGTTGTGGACTTCGGTGATCGTTTTGACAGCGTAAAGATGGTCGATGCCCTAAATAGACATGTTCCATCAACAAACAACCCCCATTTCATCACGATATAATATAACCCACCGGATCCAAGCCAATCTCATTCATGACTGTAATTCCGGCCTTTTTGGCATCGTCTTCCAACTCCTGCATCGCTGGAGAAACGTAGGAAGTCGTCACGACATTCTTCTTGGTACGGATAGCGGCCTTGATGACACGAGCGTGGTAGGTGTAAGGAATCAGGGAGATGACGAGATCAACCTTCTCGAGCTCCTTATCAAGCGCAGCATCGTCGTTCACGTCAAGAGAGATTGCCTTTGTGTGCTTTCCACCGGCGGCAAGCTTTTTGGCACCATCAATGTTCCTGGCCGCTGTTCGATTGTAGTCGACATGGTGAGTTCCCATTACCTAGGTATTGCAAAGACCATTCATTACTTACCGACAGTAACCTCAACACCGGCTTGATCGAGAACGTCGACAGTGGGCTTGGTGACTTTAAGTGGACATTGTTAGCTTTTTTTTTCCTTCAGGCGGAAATAAGACTCTATCTATGATGCATTCTGGTGAAGCACAGGGAATGGAATTGCATACCGAAACCAGAGCCCAAAAGAAGAACCTTGGAACCAGCAATTTGCTTGCCCATTGTGACTATTGGCGAATGAAAGATGTATAAAAGACAGAGACCAAGGTTGAAGTCCAGATTATCTGGTGATAAATTTGGGCGGGAGACTCTCCGAGAACGGAGAGAGAGACTTTATATCTCGAAATGGGTGAGTTTCACGTGACAGCAGCTTCGAATGACGAACACCAATGGCAGCGTGAAGAATTAAGGATTTATAAAATGTTCTCCGGGCTGAACGAATAGAATACATTTGCGCCTTTGATTCCCCTAGTGAGGAAAAAAGAGCTTCGTTGTGTTATTCTGCATGCAGAGTAGTATACAGAGTGACCAATTAGATACAATTGCGCGGTCGATGTGGAGAGCATACAACACATTGAACACAACGAAGACATGGACAGGCACCATTTACAACTGAACGGGAAAGCTGACGGTACAGAATTCTCAATATGCCTTGACCTGCGTCGTTGTCTCGTTAATAGATAGGTTAGCGTCTGCCGCGCTCCTCCACTCATCTGTATCGAGACCGCTCTCGCTTTTCCACGATTTCGTGACCCTTCGTTGCCACTTCCAAAGCACGGGCAGAAAATGCCATAGGTCGAATTCAGGCCATAAGACATCTAGGAATACAAGCTCCGTATCCTCGTGGCATTGCCAGAGCATAAAGTCGCTCAGCCGCTCGACGCCGGAGGTCCGGATTAAAATGTCGATGGGAGGGTCGTCTTTGGTGTACATTCGTTCTGAAAGCGTCTGAGGGGTGATTGATTCCGACGACAGAAATTCTAGATTGCCGCTGGCTTGGCCATTAAGGTGGAGAGTTGTAGACGATGAGACGGACGAAGGAGAATCATATACATGGTGTGTTGTTGTTTGGTTGACGCCCGCGGGTGGCCCATTCTCGTCCTCTTGCGAAGACGCAGATGCCGAATCCGAGTCGCCGCTTTCTTCCTGGTCTTTTGTGTTTTGTCGGAGGGCTTGTGCTTTGATATTGGACACGATGTGCGATTCCGAGAATGGCTTTCGAGTTTCGTTTGCTCTCGTTGTTTCTTCTAATGGGGTGCTGTAGTCGATGACGGTCTGTTTTATCGCGTGTGCTATCTCATCCCTTGAAGTGTACGGGCAACATATATTGAGAACCCTGTCTCCATTGCGACTTGTAACTTCGACGGCTCGGTTTACTGCCGCTATGACATCTGGTCTAAGCAGATCTTTACGACCAAGAAATCGGATGCTAGCCCCATATCTATCCAGGATATCTCCATGTTGCGCAAGTTGGGCGAGCTTCACGTTGGCCATATCCATGAGTCCGTTGACCTCGAACTTTGATCGATTAAAATTCTCAATGCTGAATGCGTAGATGGTTACGACTTTGACTCCGCTTTTGTAGCAAACCTCGAGTATCTGGACTTTGCGTGTTAGTAGTAGTCCACGGACCACCAAGGGAATCATCCTACCCTAGCCAATGCTTCAAATCCGAGATGATGGCCCTCAATAGTCTCTATCCCATGGCTCCTGGCAAACCGACGATTGCCATCCATCACAAACGCAATATGTTGTGGTATTGGGCCCTGTCTCAAGGCGCCGAGGAGTAATTCCCGGACTCTGCTAACAACAAATTCGACTGGAGGAGAAGCAGCAAGCCATTTCCGGATGTGGGACAGGTGCATTGACGTCGACATCTTGGCCGGAAAAATATCAAAAGAGCCAGATCGATTCGAATGGGAAAAACAAAGATAATATAAAGATGAGACGAAGCTGATCAGGTAAAGCCAGCTACAGCTTACGTCGTATGTATCTCGCGCTAACTCGAAGGAGTTAGTTGCCCTATGTCATTGATAACCCTAACTCGCAACCCTAGAGTTCAACGACATTCACGAATGTAACATGCTGCTATATCAAAACGTTTGTGCTATTTGCTATTTACAGTTCATGATATCATGCAGCTTAATATACAGAGAGGCATCGTGAGAAACACGAGATATCACGAAGTTGAGGATTTGTTCACCATCAGGCGACTTCCTAGTAAGCATATTTCAACAACAACTTTAACAATAACAATAACAGCTACAGATTCTTTTTCTCTCCATCTTCTGACGGTGTAACAGATCCTGCACTGACATTTTCCCAGCCAAAGTCTTCGCTACGCCGCCGACGTTCCTGACCGCGTTCTCTCATTGCACCTCGAATGCGCTTACTGACCTCGTCTAGTCGATCCTTGCCGTCAATCTCACTAAGTGGCTGGATCGAACCAGTGGCACGACGGCCTGTGGTGCTGCGGCTTCGGCTGCGGCTGGCCGGCCGCGTGGAGAAGAATCCAAAGCTGGACAGATTGTGGAAGGACTCGTTTCGAGGAAGTGGTTCCTGTGTCGTGTATTTAGTCGCAGAATCGTCTCTTTGTTTGTTCTCGTCCTCGGCTTTATTGTCGGGTTCTCTAAAAGGATCGGCAACGATACGATTAGAATCAAAGTCAGGAAATAGCTCAGGGCCAAGCGTGTTGACGGCTTCGGTCAACTCGTGCGAGAGTTCGGCTCGTCTTTGTCTGAGTTTCACAAGAGTGTTTGCTGATGAAGGGTTTAGTGATAGCATAAGCGGTCTGAGGGATTTGATTATATCCATGCCAGTTTCGCCAATGCGAAGAGCGGCAAATGTGATTGTAGGAAATAGCAAAACACCCAATAGAATGATAGCCCACAATGGAACCCATTCTGGAACATATCCTTGGATGCGATTGCGATAGGTCCAGTACGTGAAGAGCGTGGTGTAAAATGCATATAAAGCGGGTGCGAAAGCTAATGCCACAAGCAGTTTCCATGTAGCCATAACGTCTCTGCCTTGCAGTTTCACAGTCGACGCGGCCAATGCCTCCTCGGACTTCTTCTTGGAAATGATTTTGGTTGCGACGAAGACAGGCGCAAATAGAATAAGACCCGGCAGTGTGCCGATAGCTAGCAGGATGAGTTTGCTTACTCTATATATCAGTGTGGAAACTACCCTTATAATGGAGAAGTTGGCATATTCAACCTGATGATCACGAAGTCCTAGTAAACGAAGTTCTTTGTTGTAGTCTGTGACGGACTTCTTCAGTTGCACAATGCGAGGATCGTCCTTGAAGTGAGTATAGCCTTTGATAAGGCGCCGATTCAACTCGACGACCATTGGTAGCGGCAGCTTCTTTCCCTTTGTGTTATACAGACGGCGAGCAGCTTGAGCGGCCTATGAGGAAGAGTGAGCGACCAATAATTCTCAAGAGTTTTGTCTTCACGCGAGGTACCGTCCTTACCATCAGAGTTTCAAAATCAGGCCCATTCACAGTCACGGCCAGGAGCGCATGATAGATGGTATCTAGAAGCGCACCAACGGCTTCTCGCCTCTCACCGCGCTTATACTTCTCGACTAGCTCACGAGGAACCTCAATTGGATTACCGAACTCGACAACAGCTCTCGACCGGAACTTGTGTGCGTGGAAGTAGTTCATTCCGCACGGCACTATTTTCAATCCTGAATCTGGGTTCTCAGCTAAAGAACCAAGGGCCATGATTGCGACGCCGGCTACCAAGTAATGTCAGTCTCTCAATGCATCATACAACTGGGAACTCTCGTGTGCAGTACCTTTCAAAGGGAGCAACTCCGGACGGTCATGGCTACCGCCCTCAGGAAAGATACCAATGCATCCGCCATGACTGAGTCTACCGAAGACGGCCTTGTACACTGCGCTCTGGTCCACATGAGGTGCTACCTTAAACTTCGAGCCCTCGAACTCCGACTTTCTAGCTTCAGAAGCTGACGCAGTGAACTTTCCATCGTCGGTAATATCAGTCCTTCCTGTCAGTTGATACAGTGCGTCTTTCTCTTTGACCGGCTTCTTCAAAACAAGCTCCTCAGGGCCTCTGATTTCGGCAATGGTTGCACTATATGAACTACCGTTAACCGTTGGCAGATGTATGGTGCCCTCCGGCTCGTAGCCAGGTCTGTCAAATTTAGTACCAATTCCACGGAGCAAGGTCGGCTCATTAACGGGGTCCGGTAGATAAATCAGGCCAAGTCCAGGCTTCATACTGTCCATCGCTCGCGCCACAGGGACAGCTCCTATTCCCCTTGCTAGGAGGCCAATGAATTTCCGTCGAAATGATTTCTCCGCGATGAGCCAGGAAATGCGACGGCCGGCTTCCCGTCGAGCAACGCGCATAAGAATGAGGGAATCGACAAACTGATAATTATTGGGCCGTAATATTTAGTCATTTGGTTCAAGAATAGGCAAATCTCGGGGTATTTCCGTACCTGATTAGCATGCGGTGCAGCTACGATAATCAAGGGCCCTCTTCTGGGTACTTTCCAGGAACCGCGTGGATGCACCTCCCTGAAGAAAAGATCGATCAACACGGAGAAAGTCCAGAGCACCAGGTCATACAACCACCCGATTTGGGGTGGAATATATGCCTGCGCCATTGTCCGCTTAAATCCAAGACTCGATCTGCTTCACACTTCGGCTAGCTGACTCTCCCCAATCCCGAGAACTTCACATATGTATGTAATAGACTAACGCCAGGAAGAAGCCCCGTAATCGGAAGAAACGATCTCGCACAGGATATCTGGAAGCAGGTCCTACAGTGTCAGCTCCTGGCTACATAGTATATACTGTATCGGTCTGGGGTAATGACGTAGTAGAATACCCTACCAAGCAGGCAAATGCCCCAGCAACGGTCGAGGACAACTCTTTAATAAAAAATGATGGTTAGAGTAAGAATAAGCGTGTATGTATTGCATTCGCCCACTGGCCGCATAGCAAGATGTGTGTCTGGCGGGGGTGCGGCGCGTTGCGACGCTTCTAGAAAAACACAGCGAAAGATTCGGATTATGATGAAATACATAGTACGCTGCATTGTTGCCTTGTTGCCTGAGGCCTGAGGCCCCGCGGGGATTAACAGCATCTCTTTCTACGACAACAACTCGTATTTCTACAATCACGCACTTACGCACTCAAAGTCTACCGATTTCATCACTCTCGATTACGCTTCGTCTAACCCCATTCGCTTTAAGATGAACACCATGACCGCCGATGTCATCTAGCATGCCCCTCCACGTACCGGTCCGTCTACAATGCGCCATCAGCTCTTGCCAACGCTATAGCAGCACTCGACTTCCCACAGCTCCAAATATTTGAACAGCTTCTCTGGTTTTTTCTATCGAGCGCTTACACTACCGTGACATACTTGCGAGAGGAACAGTCAGCTTGAACAAGGCGGTATACATATATTCTATTGAGTGGGAAGATGTCTCTAAAGTATGAATGCTTTGCCGTTTACCTAGACGGATTCCTTGCACTTTGTTTTTGGGTTCCATCGTCCAGTACTATATCGACCGATTGGATTTTTGCTGTCATACCTTTTGAATCTTGTGCTAACCACGATCCCGGGCAGTTGGGTGATGCTTTCGAGTAAGGAAGGCTTCGTTCGTCTTCCCAATGAACACATCATCTATGCCTCTCCACCACGCACAGCACTGTCGTTGAAACCACCAAGTTCCTGGCAGGGAAAGGAATCATTCACAGTCACAAGCAATTCTGGATGCTTGTATCTCACAAACCAAAGGGTCTGTATCCCCAGCATCCGGCTGGCCGCTGTACCTCGCAACTCACGCATAGTGCAGATTGTCTACCTTCCGTCCCAACCGACCGAACGAATGCAGTCGTTCATGGCGCCTCTGCTTAGTCTTCACGACAGCCATGTTTCTGCGCCCTTTTTCGGCCCGAATGTATGGACTGTCATGGCACAACCTGTTTCGGGCGGCGGAATACCCGCTTCGCTGCAGCTGGTGGAACTGAAAGTCACATTCAAGGAAGGAGGGGCCTTTGATTTCCACACACACTTCGAGCGTATTAAAGACAGACTTCAACAAGCCGTCGAGCATGCAAGAGATAGCGGCTCGGCAGCTGCCCGGTCCTCCTCGACTGGACGTGGGATCAATTTTACCAATGTCCATCTCGACGAACTCCCGGCTTACGATGGACCTACCAGCACTTATACCAGTGGTGGTCCATCGAATTATGAAGCCTCTCGGATCCCTACAGAGGAGCCTTCAATGGCAAATTCCCCGGCTCCCATGGAGCCCCCACCGGGATATGAAGAAGTGCAACAACGGAGCGTAGCAGAAGAATTGGAGGATCAACTTCGAAGAGCACGTTAAAAGGCACGAAAGTCAGACCAAAGTTCTACTTCCCGAACCTCTTCGACCTCCGAGATGCATTTATATGAATACTTATTGTGTTGATTTGACGGATGGATATGATTTATGCTTATTTTACGCTTGTCGTTTCTAGTGGCAGTGTTCCATTTATATCTTTCAGCATAACTAATCGTATGTTTGATTCACAAGCCATATTTGGTTTGTAGTGAGCTATGTACTCACCGAAACATCAATTAAAGCGACGTCGATTAAAGCATGGATTCTTAATAGCCATATATGATAGTATTATATTCATTGTATCTACTACTATCTTGTATAAACAATCTCGGGTGTGAGCGGGTGCGTCGGTGCGAGCCAATCACGTGTAAGGGAATTGGCCAGTCAGCATCGAGAAGCGCCGTGTTCCCGTTTTTCCAAGCTTCACAACCTTCGTTTCCGACTTGCTTCCGGTCGTCACCAACTTCCTCATCTCCCAATTCAACACTTCCCACGCCTCCCAACATACTCAATTACGCTCATTGAGTGAGCTGACGCAGTCAGGAAAAGATGGGTCTCACCGATTTCTTCTCGGATTTGGTCTCCTCGTTCGGCCTGGCCGAAGCCCAAGCAGAGGCTCCTCCCGCCGAGCAGAACGACGAGAGCGTCGCCGAACAACAGGACGAGAAATCCGAGGCATCAGCTGAGCCCGCCGAGGAGGCTTCTGAGGGTGAAGCCGAGGCCGAACCTGAGGTTGAGGAAGAAGCCGCCGAGGAGGAAGAGGAGGCGGAAGAAGAGGAGGAAGAGGAGGAAGTCGAGGATATCAAACCCAAGCTTGAGGCCGGTCAGTATCTACCTCCTCTCCCCGTTGTAGTACTGTCTTTGGAAGTTTCGGATTGTCTCCGGTCATGGACCTGGTAGTTGATGTATATGGTCTCTATATGACTAATATATATACATTATGGATTTGCTAAACAGCAGCTAATCAGAGTATTTGGTATAGACTGTGCAAACTCCGCGCAATGCGCTCCCTACAAGCACCACTTCGACGAATGCGTCGAGCGTGTCACACGCCAGCAAGAGGACCCTGACTCCCACGGCCCCAAGGAAGACTGCGTTGAAGAATGTAAGCACGCGACATCTTGTGTCCGCCCATTCCCAATTTACATAGTCTTTGGCTGTATTCAGAGGCTCTAAGTGGAGTTTGAAGATGAAAAATTATGCTCTTTTTCTTTTTTGTTGTTATTAACTACGAGCTGACATTTGCCCTTTTTGCGCAGTCTTCCACCTCCAGCACTGTGCTACCCAGTGTGCTGCCCCCAAACTCTGGAAATCCCTGCGGTAAATTGCCAGCCGGTTATTATTTTGCGTTTATGTGCCAGTATGCATGCGTGCAAGGCTTGGGTTCACAAGATATCAGAAAAATGTTTCCCTGTCGAAGCTCGCTGCGTTATGGTGCTTAGATGCCGAGAATAGAGAGAAGGAAAATCAGAGCTACGATGAACGATAGACACATTTCGTTTTTTGTTTCGGCGAGATCGTTCACCCGAGTTGTGGTTTCTCCTTATATCGTCATCCATGTATTATCATTCGAAGGTGTTGCATAGCCCTGCTGTACCTAGGTAACAGTCAGGGTTCTTTCAAGTTTCTGGTCTGGTCTTGTGTGGTAGTAGAAAAAGAAACTACTACCAAGAAGTGAAAAAGTGAGAATAGACGGCCCCATGTTTCACTTTTTATTTTTTATGAACAGGTAGCTAGTGACTGTCTTCTATCTTGGTTGAATGTTTATTTCGATTATTTCTTTTGTTCTAGATTTGTTCATCTATAGCTTTTTCGATTCGAACGCACCGCACGGGAAAGGTAAACATTATTGTGAATTAGTATCAGGATATACCTAGGTATACACTAAAAACGACGGGAAAATACACCAGTATGTAAGTGGTAGAGGAAAGGCCTCTCAGGGCAAGCCTAGGTAAGTCAATATATCCAAAAGTAGCTAGGCTTGGTTAAGAGACGAGAGCGCTCTAATACACCATCTTATCTTAGATGATATCCTAGAATGCTCTTCACTCCGTATCAAATTAATATCCATGGGTAAATGTTCCGTCCAGCCAGGTTGTATAGGAATAAGGAAAAACATGGAATAAGAGGATATCAAGACCTATGCCCTTCTATCTGCCGCTCATCATCAGCAATAGCGGCAGTATGTCTGCGATCTACTTCCAAACGCCTATTAACAATCTTAGGTCCAAAAAAGTTCAAGGTCATCGGCAAGACTGCAACGACACACCCGACTACAGCACTGAATATCAGTGACCGTTTCATGTTAGCCGGCGGATTGGCGTTAGGACCGGCTTTGAGCGCGGTTTGGATGACGGTGAATATACCGCCTAGCAACTGTCCGCCCGTCCATAGCAGCGTGCTGCTAATCTCGGGGGAATACGGATGTGTAATCTCGACAATGAACTCCAGGACCACGGGCAGAAGCGAAAATGCGCTTGCACCAAAAAGGGCCAAGACGACGATACTCGGTGCGATGCCGTAGGGGCTCGCGGGGGCAAAATAGAGGGCTATGTAGCAGATGGCGTGGATGGGGATGGCGATGCGGATGATTAAGAGGTATTTCTTGAATCGGTCGTTGATGGGAGACACGATAGCTGATGCAATCAGGCCGGCAATGATGAGAATGCCGCCGGCAACACCGGCGTCGGTCTCGGAGAAACCATAGGGGAGGAGGATCTGGTTAATGAGGGCGGAGATGCTATTGAAGAAGCCCACGTAAACGGAGAATGGTATGCAGATGAGCCAGAATTCTCGAACACGGACAATCCCCTTTACAGATTCCATGAAGGGGGTCTTTATTATCTCGGCGGACGCACAAGGTGGTATGGCAGGCCGGGCTGGGACGAAAAACGATGGAACGCAGATAATAGTAGCCTGCGCGAGTTAGAACATGGAAAAGAAACATGGACACTCCTATTTCAACAGCGAAAGGGCCTCGGGAAGGGAAGTGCTGGACATACTATCACCGATATCCAGAGTACCATATTGGGTATTTGATCAGGATTCACAGCCCAGAAAGAATCAACCAGCTCGCCAATGGCAGCTCCCAGTGGGTTTGCCAAAGTCGCCAGAGCAGTTGCACTCGTTCGGCCCTTTTCTGTGAACCACAAGTCACTATATCTTGTTGGCGCAGCCAAGGCAAATGGCTGAGCTAGACCGAGTAGCAGCTGGCCGAACATAACCACGCCGAAGATGCCGTTGTTGGCTTTGGTGCCGGCGTAGCGGATCCAGTTGCCAACTAGGATCAGAATCGAGCCGGTCATAAGCACGGTTCTGGGACCGCCCCTGTTCAACATATACATTACAACACTGGCGGGGGATTCATTCGTTAGACATGGCGAGCAAACCAGAAAAGTCAGAGAGAAGGACGGGGGCACCCACGGCGTAGATACACAAAAGGCAAAGAGGAACGCAGTGCTCAGCCAGTTAATTGTGCTCTCTGACACTCTGAAATACTCGGCAGATGTGGTCGAGATGGCAGAAAACGTGAGCCACTAAGTATATTCATATTTTTTCGATTTGATATTAGCAAAGCTGCTCCGTAATCATGCCAATTGGCAAATGATGGGGAACATACATCCCAACTAATGATTATATTCATTAAGACCAGCTGAAAGAGGCCGAAGAAGCGTCTCTTGTAGACTTTGTATGTGGGCGTTGACGTTGCGTTGGCGTTCATCATCACCATCGACTCATCAACGGACTGGCCTTTCGCCGAGGCCATGTCGGCTTCTTTTTCCGCCGTTGTCCACTGCATTTGATGTTTCGTAGTGTTCAATAGTCAAATTGCCAGATCATGCGCAGACACGTTGTGCTCGCTAGCCATTTCGAGGTCAAGTATTGGCCTTAGTCTTTGACTAGTAACTAGTCGTATGACATATACGTAGTAAGGTATGTCGGTGTCCCGGCCACCAGCTCTGCGTACCTAGGTAGCTTCGGCGCGCAATCACAGTAGAGTTTGCAGTTGTACTTTCAACTTTGGAGTGAATACTAGGAGACAAGTACCTAAGTAGGAAGATAAGATGCGGGGATTGACCATCGGCTTCCAAGGTTAGCTTGGGCCCAGCGTTGCATTCATTGCCTACCTTATCTTCACTGCCGAGGAATATAATTCCCCTCCTTATACCTAGTCACGAGCATGCGAGCACTTTCAATTCAGGCGCAACAAATGAATAATGGAATAGATTCAGGCTATAGGCGTCGGCTGATATATACAGTGTCGACAGAAAGAGCATACATTGCTACATCCATCCTATCGATCAGCTTGAATGTCAAGAATATATACCATCGGTTGCCTCTTTCAAGAGATTTTCATGGTCGACCAGTTGACATGGAACTGTAGCTTGCTGTCATTGCGGAAAGCCAGCAGGAATTGGTGTCTGCATAGGAGTGTATACAAGCCAAGAGAAAGGCGTCGTTTCTCTGATTCCTTCATGATCTAATCTCTATCGGCGTCCCCGGAAATTAGTTATGTATGACGAGTCGCGTTGAGATAGATACTCAGCCACTGCAGGCCGTTCCTTTAGCTGAGCCACAGCAGCGGCCTCTACAGGCACAGACTATGCCAGCGTTGGGGGTAGAGACAATAAAACAGATGCTAAAGGGAGATTCTTTTTAAAAGAGAGAAGAAGAAAAGAAAAGAAGAAGGAGAGGAAGAAAGCGCCTGCCTAGATTGCTGAGGTAGCCAGCTGGTGGGCGCCTTCCCTGCGCGAAAGTTTAGACTAGCTGCGCCGACTTCTTTTTCTCCTCGTCAGACTGCTCCGGCTTCACATCAATATCTTCTTCATTCAACTCCAACCCAACACCTGTCTATCTATAGTATTTGTATTTGTATTTGTTCGCCTCCTGCTTTGCTCGCCGAGACTCTCCGGCCCGGTACGGCACCCTTCTTCAGGCTTTGAACTTTGACTGACGCCAAAAACAGCTCTTCCGCTCTTTATTCCTTACTGACCCCAGTCGATCCCTTTCTGTGCCGCCATGTCTGCAGCGTGAACACCTCGTCCATTTATATATACAATACTACTATATAATATATCCCCTATATACATTATACACTATCATTATCCTCTCTTGCGCATCTCCGAGCCGCTTCTGAACCGCCCCGATGAATGCGGATAGCCTCCGGTCGAGCAGGTCCTCGTACGGGGATCCCAGGTACCTCTCATCCGGTTATCCCAATGGTGCTGTTTCTCTGGTCCCGTCCCGGTCCCTGGATGGCTACCGAAGCATGTCAGATGTAGCCACGGATGACCGATCTCAGTACAGTGGGGTATGTCGTCTGCTGCTGCGTTTCGTTTTCTGAGTTCCGCTGACTGTTGAAATATAACGACCAGTCCGTCGCAATTCCGCAAACGAATGTGCCCTCTATCGATGTTACAGATCCAGTCTTACTGCATCTCTTGACCGAGACCGCCATCGGAGACAGCACCGGATTCCAAATTCTCCCGTTCGAGGAGATTGAAGATTTAAAACGCGAACATGAAGTGCTGTCAAGTCGCATCGAAAGTACGAAGCGGAAACTTGCCCTGGAGACCAAGCTCAGAGATGCTGCGAAATCCCTCAGTCGATTACCAAATCCCAAGGCTAATGGAAACAGCGAATATGGAAACGGCGTTTCGAATGGTGATTCCAATGGTGTAATGCACCACCCCGAACACCTGGAAGATGAGGAGCTTGCTTTCAGCTCTCAGAAATGCGAGCAACTGTCCCAGGAACTTTGGGCTTTGGAGCGGAGAGCGCAAGACGTTCATAGACGGCTCCTTGAACATACGGCGGGAATACTACAGTTGACACACCGCGGGCTCAAGAAAAACGTTAACCGCGGTAGCACGAACCATGTCCCTAACGGTACCATGTTTGACTTTGACGATCGAAGTCTCTACAAGGCCTTGGAGGTGGAAAATACTCATGGCCTCACGGCAGATGTCGACACTTTGCGCAGGACTGAGCAAAAACTAGAAGAACTAAATGGGCGCCTACGCGATATACTACTCCATGGGCGTGCTGACCGGGATGTGAGCCCAATGCCGCTTAGGGTCAATAATGATACCACTTTATCCTATATCCAAGATCACCTTGCGTATCTCGAAAACAGCTTGGAAACCCTCCAGATCGACGGACTACCGGGAGGCGGACTGGAACCAGAAATTTCTGCTACAGAAATGGGGACCGAGCTTAGTGCTATCAATAGTCGCTTGCAAAGTTTACTTGGGCAGGCTGGTTCTCATTTGTCACCGACTTTACCGCCGCCTCCGAGTCCGTCTGGTGAATTCCTCAACAACCATATCGACTACTTGCGAAGCGGAATGGAAGATCTTCAGAGTCGCGTTGAGAGATTGCAGGACCAGAAGAGTATATTGACAACACAGATCCAACAGCAAAGGGAACTAAATTCAAAGTCAGATGCCGAAAAGGATGCTCATGTCGCCGACCTGGCGCAACAACTTGTGGAGACAAGGAAAGAGTTAGAGCTCTCAGAGCGCGAAGTCCAAACCGCCAGAGATGAACTGGGTCTGGTGATGGAGCAGCTCGATGCGGCAAAGCAACATCAGAACATCCAAGATCAACAGCTGGAAATTGATAAAGTTAAAGCAGAGAGGGAAGCCGAACGTCTCCGAGAAGAACTGGATTTGGTGATGGGGCAGCTCGATGCGGTAAAGCAACAACAAAACACGCAATATCAACAGCTAGAAAATGACAAGGTTGAAGCCGAAAACGAAATTCAACATATCCAAGAAGAGTTGACTTTGGTAGTGGAGCAGCTCAATGCGGCAAGAATTCAAGAACAACGGCTAGAAAGTGAAAAATCTGAAGCTGAGAAAGAAACCCAACATCTCCAAGAAGAGTTGACTTTGGTGGTGGAGCAACTCAATGCGGCAAGAATTCAGGAACAACGGCTAGAAAGTGAAAAATCAGAGGCTGAGAAAGAAACCCAACATCTCCAAGAGGAATTGAGCTCGGTGGTGGAGCAGCTCAATGCGGCAAGAATTCAAGAACAACAGCTAGAAAGTGAAAAATCTGAAGCTGAAAAGGAAACCGAACATTTCCGAGAAGAATTGGCGCATCTTGAGGGAGAATATGCTCGTGCCCAGACCGAGCTGACCGTGGTTAAAGCCGAACTGGATGGCGCATACGGTACTCGCGCAGAGCGAGCTGCCGAAGCTGCAGCTAACCCAGCTCTATACAAGGAGATCGAAGACCTGAACGCCAAGAACATCAGCCTAACAGAAGAGCTAGCGACCCTCAGAGCCGAGCAGACTAATCGTGGCAACGGTCAGGCCGATCTTCAGAAGCGCGTGGAAATGCTCCAGAAGGAACTCCAAGAGACGATAGAAGATTATGAGTCCATGACCAAAGCCAGCATTGAATTTGAAAAGGAACGCGAAAGATACGAGAGTACAATTGACAGTTTCCGCGACCGCTGCGAACAGCTAGAGACACAACTAAGCGACGAGCGCATCACGTGGATGGGCGTCAACCAGACAGCAGCAAGAGACGGCGCAACGGAGACGACGTCAACAATGGTATTGAAGAATGAATTCAAAAAGATGATGCGGGATACGAGGGCGGAAAACATGAAACTTCTCAGGGTAAAAATGCTGTCTCCTGTCTCTACCTCAATCTTCATTCAACACTAACATACCATACTCTTTGTTATAGGCGGAGCAAGAAGAACGAAAGAAACTCGAAGTGCTGGTTCGCAGTCTCAAAATGGAACAAACGATGGGCAAGTCGAATCTCAGTCAAAACATGGTCGCCTAACCCTTTTCCTTTCTTTCATTCATTCATTCTCTGCATTTCCCTCCCTGTAATAATGACAAGGCAACGATCCAACGATCTTCGATTCGATTTCATGCATGAAAAATATTAAAATAGCGAGCTTATCTAGATAAAGGGGAAAAAGCTGGGCGTCATTTCAATTTTTTTCCCTTCAAGGGAAATCTTCTTTTCTTGGGTTGTATTATCTTGTCTTTTCTTTACACTTTGGTTCTCTTTGGGAGATTTTCGGATGTCATGCCATGAGGTCAGTCTCTGGGCTTTGTGCATGTAATTCATATTTATATTTATATATATACATATTCATATTCATATTAGATATCACAACCCAGAAATAGGGTAGATACTTACCTAATCTTAAAAAAACGAGATATAAAAAGTCAATTCATCCCGATGATATATTATATAGCATATCTAGAACCATGCCACAATGGGTAATAAAGACTCCGAAATTTGCAAATGCAAAGTATTGATTCGTATTCATTGGTCGTCATCAGGGAAAAAAACAACGTAGAAGGTTGAATGCACAAGATGCGTCGACTAGAAAAAAGGGGGATTTATGATAGTATAATTAGTTATACTCCAACAAAGAACTGGGATGCTTCGATGAGTTCGGCATCGCCAGCGGCAAAATCCCAGCCGACGATTCGCTTATCTTGACTAGCGCAGACGATTTTGCGCGCGTCGAATTGCACCTTGTAAACTCGCGAGCCGCCGGGGGTGCCGGGAGGATTGGCCATTTGTCGCTGTACGGCGGCATTCATGACAAGTAGTTGCTGCTGGTGATGCAAAGCTGCTTGGTGGGCAGCATTGTTGCCTGGAGGGGGTTGTTGGTTTGTTTGTTGTGGTGGTACTGCACCGGCTGCATTGACGCCTTGGTCATTGTTATTATTGTTGATGTTGTTGATGTTGATATCATTATCGCCAGCAACCGCAGGGGGGGTCCAGGCTTGATGCTGCAGCACTGGCATAGCTCGCATTATGCGACGCGACGCTATGTCACGGGCGCGGTGTGCGCTTGTCGAGTTTGCCATTGTTACGGCATCTGCTTGACGAAGTCGATGTCCAACCAGCCACTTGCCGTCACGGTCCTGCCTCCAGATGATGACTGTCTCATCATAAGACCCGGACACAATCCTGGCCCATCGGCTGCCTCCGCCTCCAGGAGGGATCCGCGCTCCCAGGGCCATGATCTCTCGCGGGTCTTTTGAACCGGCGTTCCGGTATTGCATCCGGCGACGACTGGCGGTGGACCAACGATGGTGATGGTGATGATAAGGTACAATGCCACTGCGTTGGGCATCCCAGAAATCGCTGTCGACAGCGAGGGCCTCAAGTCGAAGGGTTTCTTCAGCGCCGGGAGGATCACCAAACCCAGCCTGAACGGTCCGAACCAAATTGGTATGACCGATTAGGCAAGCCACTTCTGCCCCGGATGCATGGTCATAGATGCGAACCGTGTCGTCATTGCTACCGCTAATGATGCGCCGATTATCGAACTGGACGCAGGCAATACCTTTGTTGTGGCCCATCAATGTCCTCAAGCATGATCCGTTACGGAGGCTCCATACTTTGATCAACCGGTCTCCTGCGGCTGAAACGATTTCGTTGTCGTTAATTTCGATCGCGTTGACAGCAGCGCCATGACCTTCAAGTGTCATTAGTAAAGTGTATGGCTCGAGTGCTTTTATATGTCCGCTGGCGAGCTCCGCCTCCAACAGAGACGGCGAAACTTTGGTGGTATCTATGATATAGGAAGGATATGTGACTGTTGGTCCCTTGACAACTGAAGGATAGTCTTTGTCACGTGGATCGAGTAGCCGGCGATTCCACACTTTTATGGCATGATCCTTGGAGCAGGTTACCAAAAAGCTCTTGTTGAATTTGAGGTTTAGGATCGAGTCAAAATGCGCATTGGTCAACTCGTGGATCTTTTGGCCAGTGGAAAACCTCCAAATAATGACGTTCCTGTCGCTACCACCAGATATGATCACGTCTTCCTCTGGGCTGGGATCGAATTGCAGACATAGCACTGATGTTTGATGTCCCTGAAGCGGTGGGAGGCTTAAGCGTCTTCGATCCATATCCCAAACACGAACTGTCTTGTCCCGACTTCCGCTAACCAGCCATTTGCCCATAAACTGAATGGTATAGACACATTCTTCATGAGCCTCTTCCATGTGACTAGGGTGAGGGACTTGAAAGTTGGTAAAACGAGCCTTAACCCAGTTGTCTTCCAAACGTCTCCGTTGCTTATAGAGATACGGCCAGTTGATCTTTGCTGACCCATTGGGTAACCTAACCAGCAACGGCGACTGCGCTCCCGTGTACACATCAGTTTCTTGCTCGCCCTCGACGTCAATGGGAGTAGTTGGCACGTCTGCTTCTAAGGACTGATGCTGTTCGTTCCAAGGAGGACTCGACTCCGATCCCGAGGCATGGTTAGATATCTCTTGCGACTGGAAGCCTGCTTCAGTAACACGTCTTTTGAGTTGAGGTTCCGACACATCGGAATCAGAGTGCCTAGTCCGAGTTTTGCGACTCTGCGACGTAGATAGCTCGGAATGCAGTTGTTCGTATTTTCTGATAGCGTCAAAGTCCAATCTCCAACCCTCTTTGATGTACATGCCTCTCCATAGGCGCGAGTCAGTGGTGATGCGACTTCTCCAGTCGCGGGAGGCGAGGGATGCGTTGAGCAACGTTACTGGGTCAAGATACGAGAAGATCTCAGCGGTGATTTCGGGAGGTAATCTGCGTAAAGGGTCCATGTGAAGCAGTGGCCGCAGTCGCTCTACAATTGAGGCCAGCGAGCTAGTCCGTAGGCTGCTTAGTAGTGTATAGGCAAGCTCTGTAAATGGATTGTTAATACCAGCGCAGCAGTGGTTTGCGAAACAGCAAAATAAGAAAAAAGAAAGTACCTGCTCTCTCCGGTTCACTGTGGGCAAGGATCCAGTCCGGCAGATATGAGGGCTCATTCCCTACTTCACCGTCCAGCTGACTTCTAGAGTCGTCAGAATAGCCCTCATCCAGCTTGTAGGATGCCGCCAGGGAAGCCGCGGTGTACGCGGGTTTGTCAGAACGCATCCGCAGAAGGGTCTCGGATGGATCGTCCTCATTCATATTAGGGACTGTGGACCTTCGACCGTTTGCAGCGGACGTAAGATGGCAGGGCTGGTAATTGAGGGTGCCACTAGCGGCCCTAACAGCGCCAGCCGAGGCGGTACAACAAACTCCGGCGCAGCAGAGAGTCTTTGTCTTCTTCCTCCAGACTCCGAGCGGTTTGGTCGTGCGCACTGCAGTACGGCGGTACTGCCGAGGGGTGAGGGAGATGCCAGATGATTGGCACGTTGGTATACCTATTGCCGAGGGGGAGCGTGGCTAGTTAGTAGTTAGTACGTAGTTACCGCCCAGACAAAGGCAATCACACGAGCAAGTGAGACTTTTTTGCGCTTTGTTGAGCTTTGTTGACGGTTGATGAGTCGAAGAGTCGAAGAGTCAAAGAGTCGAGGCAAGAGCAAGACTTAGGTAAGCGCATTAAGGCCGTTCTGGGGCTAGCGCTGCTGCCTCAGGCTGTCAGGCTCTAAGGCTCTCAGGCTGCCAACTTCCACTTCTTGCAAGCAACGTTAAACTACAGTTAACTACCTAGGTAACGTTACAGCGGCCTAAAAGGCCTCGCAGACAGCCTGAATCAGCTGATCTATGCTACCTCATCCTTCTTCAACTGGACCCTCTTCGTTATTTGGGTAGTATCGTCAGCATGGAGAAACTCAGAACAGTGAACACTGAAAGGCTGACTCTTCCGCCCCCTTCACGGCTTCGCTGTTTCAGACGAGTATCATACAGAATCATAACTACTACCTAGGTAGGTATGGCTGGGTCAAGGCTGAGACTCATTATTTACCCAAGTAGTACTCCGAATATATTTATCTACTCCGTACCACTCCCCGGATGACCGTGCATGCGGTTTCACACTGCCAGAAATGGCCGTAGAGAGCAGTACGTATGTAGTGCCAGAGGTTCATCAGATCGTAGATACAGATATAGACACACCACATGGCACATGGAGTAGAAACAAGCAGCAGCAAAGTTTCGCTGTCGTTTCGCGGCCTTACTAGATCCGAGCTTAGTCTGCGCTGCCGAAACACGCTACGGCAGACCTTCACAGGTTCGTCACTTGATGCAGCAAGCAAATCCTCCTCCTCTCCTCTCTCTCTGACCAGTTGACTCCTTCTTACGGCCTTACTCTGTTCTCCCATTTTTATTTCCGTACTGTGTTGTGTTGTGTTGTGTTGTGTTCTGTGCTGTGCTGTGCTTGTGTGCTGGGACCCCTTGCCCAGTTGCAGTTGCCCTTGGCCGCCCTTCCTCCGTCGTGCCTGCCGCCAGCGTTGGTTAGTTAGTCTCCCCCCTCCACACACATTTTCTTCCTTCTCTCCTCCTCCTCCTTCACTTCTCTCCCCCAAACTGCCATCTCAAACAGCTCCACCGTGAAGCACCGCTGACATCCAGAAACCAGATCAAGTCATCTTCCGTCTTCTATCCTTGGTGCCGGACCTAGGCTTCTAGCCCACCTGAGTGACCTGACCCTACCAATCAACTACTACTAGTCTTATTGCGGCCGGCCGGCGATTATTATTTGGCCCGTCCATCCTCCTCGTGCGACTTTCTCCGTTACGCTGTCTGTCCTAAGTTCCTTCTTTCTTCTTCGGCTGCCGATACAAATTGTGGAGCAGGCTCTCGCTGCAATCAACGTGGTTAGTCTGTCAACATTACTGTTATTGCAGGAGACTCAAAGTGGCCCGCAAGTTGAACTTCTCCTGGGTCGCCTCTTATCAGCCTTGAATCTCGCCTTTCCGGTCTGGATGCATTGATTTGCGGTACCGCTTTCCATTATCGATGATAAATTGGGTCTAGAGACGCAACCAGGTACGCTGGCTGGGACAGTTACTTGTGCGATAAAAGTAAAAGTGCGAGGGGAACACGATCGAATCAGTGGACGATACCAACATGGATACGCCATCGAGTAATGGGGTCCCTGTCGGAGGCCCCGTTGCGGAGGACAACATCATCAATAGAAGAGGCGGCGAGTCCATCTACCAGAGC
The DNA here is from genome assembly GCA_023625875.1 of Trichocomaceae sp. PYS4502. Classification (NCBI taxonomy): domain Eukaryota; kingdom Fungi; phylum Ascomycota; class Eurotiomycetes; order Eurotiales; family Trichocomaceae; species Trichocomaceae sp. PYS4502. Next base: position 147,094 of record JAMAFX010000033.1, read on the forward strand.
TGTGTGAATTTGAAGCTCCGCCTGTCAGAGGTTCCGGGCTTTGAGCGACACTTGGATGAGATGGAAGCTGAAGAGCGAGTGACTGCCGACCCTGTCGCGTCTTTATGGAATTGCCTGAGGGGCGGCTATCCACTCATAACCATCTTCAATGTGTCGCAACCAAATGAAAAGCTCGAAATAGATCCCGAGAAGGTCCCGGAAGCAAAGAGACCCAAGGCCGCTACTTTCAAGTTCTTGCAGGCTTGCCTACAGGACTTGGGCTTCCCGCAGCAGGATTGTTTCTTAATTACCGATCTTTACGGTGACAACACGACTGGTTTCATCAAGGTTGGCCTTGCACCATTGTGGAACTATTCATATGAGCGCTATTGGACTGACGATAATAGGTGATCAAAATGGTAAACCGTGTTTTAGATATACTGGAGATGGAGGGCCTACTGCGCCGGCCATCTGCAGCAGTCATCGGCGCGCAAGGTGGGCCGGAAGGCACGGTGAAGCTTACGAAGCGCGAGCACATCCTAAAGGAGCTTCTTGTTACCGAACGCGATTATGTCCATCATCTGCAAAACTTGCAAGCGTTAAAAAAGGAACTTGATGAGACTGGCGCCCTGACTGGAGATTCAAGCCATCAGATTTTCATGAACTTGAACGATCTACTCGACTCAGCGCAGCGTTTCCTCATTCGAATCGAGCAGCATTATGCTCTCCCCGAGGAACGCCAGGACTGGGGTCTTGTTTTCCTCGAGGCCCAGGACATTCTGCGGAAATACGAGCCATTTATTGCAAATCAATTACAATGCGATGAGGTCTGCCTTCGTGAATGGGACAAGATCAAAGCTGCTCCACGGTCACCAGACTTGCAGCAAATGGTTGCAATGCCCGCCACTCTCAACAGTTTTTTTGTCAAGCCATTCCAGAGACTCACCAAATACCCTCTTATGCTTTCGGTACGTATTTATTATTTGTTTTTATTTATTAGTCACATACGAATCCATGAATATGCTGAACATTTGGTTTAGGAACTTCGGAAGCAGATTGAAGACGAGTCATTGCAGCTGAATATAACGATGGCAATCGACATGATACAGTCCGTCCTCGATGTTGCGAACGACGCTATTGATGAGCAACACCTGAAAGCGGCAGTGCAGGATCTGGCTCTTCGCGTTGATGACTGGAAATCTCTAAAAGTCGAGGGGTTCGGGGATTTACTGCGATTCGGCACCTTTACTGTTTTGAAGGGAGATACCAATAAGGACACTGAAAGAGAAGTAAGTACTTTCTCAGATGTACATGCACTTTCGTAAGTTCTCTCACAATTACTGACTGTCGTGAAAATAGTATCATATATATTTGTTCCAGCGAATTTTACTCTGTTGCAAAGATATCAATCCGAACAAGCAGAAAAGCAAGCTCATCGGTTCAAAGGAGAAGCCGTCAGCTAACCTCAAAGGCAAGCCACGCCTCCAGCTTAAGGGTCGGATTTATATGGCAAATGTCACGGATGTTGTGCTACTCCAAAAGCCAGGTAAGATTAGACCAGTAAATTCAAATTTCGGCTATAGAATACTTTTTTGTCTCTTTTATCGTATATTTGTCTGACAAATCCAAACTTATAGGCTCCTATCGCATTCAAATCTTTTGGAAAGGCGATCCTGGCGTTGTTGATAACTTCATTATCCGTTACGTCAATGAAGACATCATGAAGAAGTGGTATAAAGACATCAACACGCAGCGCGAGTATCATGCCAGCCAGCGCAATGCACGACACACTGGAACGTCGGATTCGGAATTCACGTATATGCAGAATATGACGGGAATGGTCAACCCTTACCAACAGGAATACGATGCGGAAGAGGATAGTCAAATACAATCGGCCTCTTTCTCGGAGTTCCCAGTTAGCAGGAATGCATCAAGCACGAGTCTTCGGACTAGATCCGCGACAGGAGGCAGCAGTGGATCAATGGGCATTCCTACTGCGCGACCACCTCCACGATTCCCCGTACCGGATATCCCACCGTCACTACATACGCAATTATCAAACGGCAGCCTGTCTCCCGGTGAACGGGTGAACGGCACGTCTTATTTCTCTCCCGTTACCGAGACTCCTTCTACACGCTCCAGCTCACAATCAGCCTATAACTATACTCGACAGATGACGCCGACAAATGCTTGGAGCGAAGAATCAAATCGTTATACAGCACCAGCTTTATCTAGAGTAGTTTCACGAGACGGAGCCAGCAGCAGTCCTTATTACAATACCCCCGGCATGAATGGCGCTGCCAATGGCAGGGTACAGCGTCCATCGTTGCCGCCGATGTCAGGACAAGGCCAGGCATCTAACCACCCGATGTCACAGCGGATGCGCTCTGCTAGTAGCCCGGACATTCACAACCCGTCGCGGTATATGAACGGTCACATGATGCAGACGATCGAAAATGTACCAGTTCCTCCGATTCCGCCCCAGCTTGCAAGCATGCGAGCCCCGGTCAATAGAAGCCAGAACAACTCACCTACGAACAATGGAATCCCACTCGCCCTTCGGCCGGCTGCTCAAACGCCAGTTGGCACCCCGCGACATATGCAAAACGGTAGCTACAATGATTCGTCTTATTTCCCCCCGATGGCTAACAGCCAATCCTCTTTGTCCGATCATCCTCTGGCCAATTCCGGCACTCTTGATCAGGATTTGAAGGCTCCCCAGGAACCAATTATGCCAACTCAATTGAAGGCGAAGGTCAATTTTGATGATAACTATGTCACACTTGTTATTGCTAGCAACATTCTCTTCCGCTCGTTGACCGATCGAGTCGATGCCAAGCTAGCTCGTTTCACGAATCGGTCCATAGGCAATAGGTCTGTGAGGCTACGTTATAAAGACGAGGACGGCGATTTTGTTACCATTGACAGCGATGAAGCAGTGCAGCTGGCATTTATGGAATGGAGAGACCAACATCAGGACAGTCTCGCCCAGGGTCAAGTGGGCGAGATTCAGCTCTTCTGTCAAGCCGTTGAAAACTGAGGCTGGTGTATCCAGTTTTCTGTTCCTTTTCTTGAGATGGCTTCAGGTAAAACAAAACTCCCATTGTGATTCAAATAGCATTCAAAGGCAGTTTGTGGCGTTTCTCTATCTTTGGCGTTTGGGTCGCACTTAGAACGAAGAGGCGTTTTTCGTTCTACACTATTAATTCAAGCAGGGAGTCAAGTCAGTCAGTCAGTCAGTCCCTGATGCCATGCAGCTGCTCTCATCCCGCGTCTTGTATGATCAATGTCTTATGACCATCGGCTAGCTAGCTGTACTTGAATTGTTTTGTATCGATCTGATGAAATGTGGTGTTATCATTTATATATGTCCGCCTATCAGACGCTTTTGCATGCATGTTTATTTATGTCTATGACCTTTGAACGAACCTAGATGGATCTACTGATATGAATTTATTATGCTCAGATATCCACGTAGTATAACTCAGTATAACTAATACTCCGTACCTTAGGTAGCTAGGTACGTAGTAGGTTACCGGGTAGTCGGCACTTGGATTGCCCTTAGTGAAACAAACGCCTTGCATGCTACAACGAGATCCTTCCGAAAAAGCCTCGCATTCCATTTTCGGCTTCTGCTACGCATGCAGGGGCGCAGTCCATACACTGTACAGCCACCTAAAGCAAAACAGGCATAGCAGGCCGTACCCCTGTCTATGCCTACATAGTACGTACATTGCCATAACGACGTAACCACAGTGGCGGGCCATAAGATTACAACCAAATCCTCTGCATGACCATGGCGATGACCATGTGCGTACTACGTAGTATGTATCTAACAGTTAGTGACTAGTGCCTAGTCAGCATTTCGTAGTTTGTACACATTACTGCCGAGTAGACGAGACTGTCAGTGTTTGAAAGGCAGCGGTTTCAGTTCGTGAGCTATCAGATCACGGACGTCGGACAGGGGAGGTCAGAAATGAGTGATTAAATCGCTGGATAGTCTCCGAGTCTGCAAGAGATATTAGCATTACTACTAAGTAGTACGTAGTATACAGTGTCTCATACGCGTGTCTGGCCTATTTCCACCGCATTTTGAGTGATTTTTTTCAGGGCTAGAGCCTGGAAGTGTAGATCTTCGCCATGGTTCGTTCAGACGCTGATGAGATGAAACAAACCTGAAAATAGCGCGGCTAGCATTAGCTAGTCGTAGCAGTATGTGGCTCCCTTTAGGAGAGGCTGCAGAGCGCTTGCTTTTAGTGTGTGTGTCCCGACTAGTTTAAGAGGGAGGGGTACACCGTATTGCAGTCTGTTTGTCTCGATTCGATTTCATACTTATACCTAGGTATTGAAAGAGTGTCACTGAGTGAGGTACTGCAGTGTCAGACACCTTTTTTTTATTCCTTTATTTAGTATATCTTGGCGGCCCAAAGTCGAGATCTTCTCTATAAAATCCACCAGGCAGTACCTAGGTACATTGCTATATGAGTCAACTCTACTAAAAGCACGCAAAAATGTCTTTCTCCGGCCGTCGTGTGAGCATTCTGCGTCCTACAGAAGGCAGACGCTTCTCTGCTAGCAAAGATCTCTCCCAGAACGGTGTGTATTGAGTCTGTGTAGCACTGCGGAGTGTGTGTGTGCCTGTGTGCCTGAGGAACAGAACAGTGGCTCCTTGGCAGAACGACCCTGCATTTTGCTTACTTCTCCTCTACTATTCTTTGCTTTTTATTCCCCCAATTCTCCTCCAGCTAATCGGAGAAACCCTGAACAGAACAAAGCTCCGCTACACATCGTGATTTCCGTGCCGCCCACGAGGGCCACAAGGCGCACGCTGGCCTCGACGCCTCCCGCGCTTCTACCGGAGTCATTTGGTGCACAGAGCGTGCCAACGAGCATGGATTCTCCGAGCATCCCAGCGAATGGGCCAACTTGGGCCAGGGCGCCCCCGAGGCAGACGACGATATCGTGGGCAGTTTCCCGCGCCCGACAACCATTCCCATCGACTCGGCTTCCCGCGAGTACGGTCCCACGTCCGGCATCAAGAGTCTCCGCGCCGCTGTAGCGCGCCTCTACAATGAGCAGTACCGAAAGGGCAAGGAGAGCCAGTATACCTGGGAGAATGTGTGCATTGTTCCCGGCGGTCGAGCCGGTTTGATTCGTATTGCTGCTATTCTGGGCAATGCGTACTTGTCGTTCCCCATTCCTGACTATACCGCCTATTCTGAGATGTTGTCTCTGTTCAAGAACGTATGCCAGTCAATCCTATACATTTCAAAAGCGTAGGGAAAAAAAGAAGAAGACAAACTGACGCATTTTGCTAGTTTTCGCCTATTCCTATCCCGCTCTCCGAAAGTGATCACTACCACATCCACCCTGACAAGATCGCTGAAGAGATTGCTCGAGGTACCTCGGTCTTGTTGACCTCCAATCCGCGCAATCCCACCGGTCACGTCGTACAAAACCCAGAGCTTGCTCGCATTCAAGACATTTGCCGCGATCGTGCTACTCTCATTCTAGACGAGTTTTACGGAGGTTACAACTACACCACAGACTGTGATGGAACGACATTGAGCGGAGCATCGAATGTGATTGATGTCAACCAAGATGGTATGTGACTCGGGCTATAAATAGATTGGACTAGGGCTGACATATATATGTGTTCGTACTACTTCGTAGACGTCCTTTTGATTGACGGTCTGACCAAGCGTTTCCGTCTCCCCGGTTGGCGTATAGCTTGGATTGTCGGTCCTAAGGAGTTCGTTGAGGCTCTTGGTTCTGCCGGCTCCTACCTTGACGGCGGTGCCAATGTCCCCTTCCAGGAAGCTGCCATCCCCATGCTTGAGCCATCCCTGGTGCAGCAGGAGATGAAAGCGCTTCAAGTCCACTTTCGAGATAAGCGTGACTATGTCGTATCTCGTCTCAAGGAGATTGGATTCCGTTTCAAGGATATCCCCCAGGCTACTTTCTACATCTGGCTGGATTTGACTTCTATTGAGCCGCCTCTGCCAGCCAGCGCCAATATTTCCGACGGTCTGAACTTCTTCAATGCGCTGCTGAAGGAGAAGACGATTGTTGTTCCCGGTATTTTCTTCGACTTGAACCCGGCCAAGCGTCGTGATCTGTTTGACAGTCCTTGCCACCACTTTGTGCGGCTCAGTTATGGACCCAAGATGGAAGTCTTGAAAAAGGGTCTTGATGGGATTGAGCGCGTCATCCGTCGTGCCAGGGGAGAGAACGTTGGACCGACGTTGGAAGACGAAGTTGCTATTGAGGATTAAGTCTTGCTTTGGGAAAGTTTTGACGAATTGTGATTAGAGTAAAAAAATTTCTTATATAGCATACAATGTGAAATGAACATACCATCTGACGAGACATTGTGAATTAAAATGAATATCATTTGCATATGGCATACATATATACATAGATAGGACCATGTAAGATGCCTGAAGATTCAGGAGTATATTATCACGTGACCGTGTCTCGGCCGTTGGTTGTTGTGACTCCCAATCTTCGTCTTATGTCTTATGAGCAACAACAATTAGTACATCCTACATCGCGACAGCAGCAATCGTTCGTTGGACGAGTGGGCACTTCGCTCACATGCCCCAAGAACAAGCAGCCCAAAGCCATGAGGCCGATTCCCTACAATGATTTTTAATGTCTTCCGCATCTTCAGCTCGACTGTCTATTCGCTCCTTACCATCTTCCTCTTTGCTCTGACCCTTCTGTCACCGGGCGATTTCATCTACCAGTGTTACATCAACCACCGACTCGTGAATATATTCATTGTTTCAGGCGTTTACATCATCACCGTCTTGCTTGGTCTTCTCATCTACGCTAGTCGCATCTACACGAATCGCACTGCCCTCAGCGGAATCCCCAAGGCATGGATACCCGTCGCGAAAGGCGAGGTGGGCAAAAGTGTGCAGCGGATAGTGGAGGATGGGTTCCGGCGGAGTTCTATTATTGCGTTCCAGGCATGGCCCAGGGATGTGTCGGATGAGACCAGCGAGCCTGTCCATGACGCCGAACTCTCCATCACACCCGATCGTCCTCCCTGGGGCGCCGTGTCACATGCCGGATGGTCTGCACCTTCGTCGTTGGATCTACCAGGATTGCAGTACGGGCCTGTTATCGAGGAGCTGCCACATCTGATCGAGGCCAAGGCCGTTTCGCTGGTCCCAACGGGCCCTATATTCTCGTCGCCCGGTGATCGGTTTCTTGATCCCTCGCAAATGGAAGAGCAGAATGCGCCTGATCCTCGCCTTGTGGAGCTGTTACAAAGACCTACAACCGTGGGACTGCGGGATTATATTGGACATCTCACAGCTTTGCATTTGATCAGCCCGCCTGAACTAGGGTTGGATTTTCTCGCCATCTATGAACGGGCGCGATTCTCGTCTCGTCCCTTATTTGAGGACGAGTTCAGGACCTTGATGGGCATATTTGCGGAAGTTCTAAGGAGTATGAAAGAACTGGATTACCAATTGGTGCAAGAAATCTGCGGCGAGGAGGATGACGAGTCTCGAGGACTCGACAGCGAGTCGTTTATTGGCCCGTCAGATGAAGAGGGTGAGACTGATACGCTGGGCTCGGAGGAGCTGCGACGCGAACGGAGCATGGACTCTTCGTCGGCTTGGAGTAGTAGCTTTCGCTCCGTGCACACGGCGCCGATGGTGCAAAATGGTAGCAGTCCACGGAGGTCTTCTCGAGCTGCTAGTGGTGGTCTACAGAATCCGTGGTCGAATGGCTCTCTGCAACGAGTTCGATCTGTCGCCTCGCAGAGCTCAGGTAGCGGTACTGGCAGCGTGATTCGCCTTGCGAGGACGCGCAGTTCGGCTGATCTCCCGTATGAGATTAACACTCTGGCGGAGCGTAGGCTCTGACCTTATAATTATACTACATAGTCATATAATTCAATAACTTATATAATCCTATATCCTATATTACTTCTGCACATCAAGCTAAGTCCGAGCTGACGAATACCGTATACAAGAAACTCGGAGATAAGGTTAGTGCTCGGATCAGATAAGATAAACTCCGAAGCGACGTCCCAATTGCGAAATCGACTGAAATTTCGCCTTTTTTTCTTTGTGTGTTACATTTACTTCCTATTAACCGTCTTTTTCTTCATCTTTATTATATCCTGTATATTACCACTATAGATATTCTTGGATATAAGGCTATAAGCACTGAAGCAGTCATGCAGAGCATACTCCGCCGCGGCGCGCAATTCCTATCACGGACAGGCAGCCCCGCCTCTACCAGTGACGATGGATTATTCCAAACCGCGGCGTCGCAGCCCGTCCTGTTCCCCAAGGTAGACCCAGCGATTGATGGCGAGGACTGCGATAAGGACTGCGCCAGCTGCACTATTCACTATCCCGCCCGATTCGACGTTGAGCTGTCGGACAAGTTGTATGGCAATGTGAAGGGCTGGGCTACGCACGTCCTCGTGGCCACGGGCAAGTCTGACTGGGTGCACGATGTTGCTGATGAGAAGGGCAGTGTGATGGAGGCTATTGAGAAAGGTGGTTTGAATCCGAGTAACGGGGTATGTGTGTTTCCCCTTTCCCCCCAGGGACTTTATATGGTTGGCTAGAGAGAGGGAAAGCTTAATCTTTTAAGTATAGACGCTGAAATTATCTGCTTCCAATATCCCCGTGCCAGATGAGTACCATCATGCCGAGGACGGAGAGAGGCCTACGACAGTCATTTTATTTCCCGCCTTCAAGATCATCGACCATGTTACTCCTGCCCTGGCTGCAGATCTAATTAAATATTTCGTCAATCCATCTATCACAACGACGACGCCTCTTCGCAGTTCTCCGCAGACCACTGCTGACACTACAGAAGGCAGCAGCGCATCGACATCGGAATCGAAAGGAGAAGATGTTGATATCACATCATTAACGCCTCTCCGAGCTCGCGCCCTACCTCATGCAGCAGTCATCCTGCTCTGCTCACAGAAAACTCGTGATGCACGATGTGGCCAATCTGCGCCGCTCCTGAAGCGCGAATTTGAGCGGCATTTGCGCACTCATGGCTTGTATAGGGATGCCAATGACGAGAGACCCGGCGGTGTCTCTGTGTACTTTATCAGTCACGTAGGCGGACACAAGTATGCGGCTAATGTTATTATCTACCGACGACGTGATTTTGAGTGGTACAAGCAAAATAATACCACTGAGTCTGGCGCAGACGATAAGAAAGGAGAGGAGGAGGAAGGTGCGGCGCAGGGGATTTGGCTTGCGCGAGTGCGTCCAGAGGAGTGTGAGAATATCGTCAAGTATACCATTTTGCAGGGTAAGCTGGTCAAGCCGGATCAGCTGCGGGCCGGGTTCGATCGAGTGAAGGGATTGACTAGTTGGTGAGACATTTGCATTGTCTTTTGTTCTATAGACTGGGTTGTATATATTCATCATACATTTGTCATCTACGTTGATGACTGGTCCGTTGGCTCGTAGAATCATGCATTGAAAAGCAAAGAATTGGAAGCATTTGGAAGCATTCCACTAGTTCGAGGACTATACATCCAAGAAACATAATCCATACGAAACTTCGATAGTTCAGTCAGTAGACTTGTTACATTCTCATCAAAATCCTAGTCCATAAATAAGCCTTATCTTAGAATGGTGCCCAAATAAGATGAATCCTTGACTCGGACTTCGGCGAGTATGTAGTATAATGTTCTCAGATTCTTTGCAATACCTGGCACTGTTTGGCAGTACCATTGCCCAACATCCTACAAAGAGGTCATCAATGATCAGAGCAAGAGATACACAAGCATAGTGAACAGGTCTCCAATCTTTCAATGATGCAGTCTCCTAGTCTCACCCGAAAATCCGAGTGTTCTCAAACGCCGTGTAGAATAGAACTTCCTTTTCTACAACTAAGAATTAAAGTACCCCTTTTCTAGGCGATTCTGGACCTGCAGTACTGCCATGGCATTGTATGAGCGTATCTATCTAGGTAAAAGTTACGGACGTGCTTATGACCAAATCAGATATAGTCAGTTAGAGCAAATACCTACGTATAGCGCAAAAAAAGCTGAGACTTTGCGGACCTCGCCTCATGATGATGCAGTGACTGGACCCTGAAAGCTGAAAAGCTGAAAAGCTGAACGGGGTATACTAGCACAAAGAGAAATCAGTTTCGGTGGTGCTAGTTATCATATGATGCACAAAATGTCCGGTTTACTTTCAAGATACGTCGGGTCGTAGCCTTGACAGAAGAAGAGAAGTGAAGAGTATATGGAAAGACGGTTGTTCAGACATAAGTAGGGTCAATGTGATTCGGGCTGCCCTCAAACTCCCCTTCAGGAGTCGATGGATCGATGTACCCCATCGTGAACCAAGTCCAGCCAACTGAGGTTTCAAGAAAGTGGGCATTGAATTCAGGACAAAGCCGTAGGCACTAAGCCGATGACAACCACGTCAACGAGGACGAAGTTGAAGGCGACGGCCAGGTTGTCTCTCGTTAGAGGGTAAGGATAGATATGGCCAGCCTCAACGTGAAAGCACCGCCATCTTGATATTCGCTTAAGCCATGGACTATTCACCGTCCCTAGGTAACCTGCGTATTTCTCTAACAGTCTGATCTTGAAAGCTTCTGTTAGCAGGGCGCTTGTACTCGTTGAAGCATTGAATTCCCAGCTCCAACTCTCACTAGTGCTGTGATTCAAGAATCCTGCCAGAAATGAATACATTTTAATCGAAATCAAGAAGCATATCTCTCTGATTGCCTGGCCAAGAGACAAGGCTTTTAGGATTTTGAGGCTTCCGCTTCGTATAGCGCAAGGACCAATTGGTAATCCTATTGCTATGCTTGCCATTGCTTGGCAATGATATGCCCAGAAAGTAGTTAAAATCTAACTAACAGGCATCAGAAGAACGACAGTAGCAGAATCTTACTACGTACATGCCACTAACTGATTGATAGCCGTGCTCCGTTGATCCGAATCTGGCGTCTCGCTTACTGCAAAATATGATAGGCTGAGCCGATTAGTTTAATCTCTGACATGAGAGTGTTCCACTGTCTGTTAAGTTTTGATCAACGATGGGGCTCTTCTAACTCATTCTCCATTTCAGCGTTTCTATAGTAGTGTTTTTTCCCCATCGTGATAACGACGAGAAAGCACGCTGTAGATTCAGCCAATCATTTCACACTGGTGACATGCCACGCCATCCATGCTTGCCTTAGACGCCAAACCCCGGTATTGAAATGGATCCAGCACGAGAAAAGAAAAAAGACGATAAATGAAACGGCGCAGGATCCACTTAGCCTATGTATGTAGTATTTATGTTTCAATACAGAGCAATACGGCGTAACATTGTAATACAATACATATTACAGTACGGAGTTCCCTCCCCCCACAAGTTATCAACGCCTAGCATCGATCTGTCTCCAAAAGCTTCAATAATAAGCTGTTGAAGACCAGGATGAGTGAGTAATCTGCAAGATCAGGATTTATTCCTTGTACATCGAAATGTAGTGTAACACACCTGCTTCTAGAACTGCAAGTGACGCACGTACCGGAACATGGTTCCAGGCAGGATTCTTCAATAAGGTCGGCACTACATATTTCTTGGTATAGTACGGAGTATGCTTAATATAATAGTATGAATATCCAACTAGTTGGTTAGTACGTCGGATTAGATATCCTACCTCTTTTGCTGATTCCTGCCACATGGAAAGGTATCATGTCGTACGATGTGCAATACGTAGTATGACTATGGACTTCCATTTATGGGTACCTAGAGTACTTGTATGCGGCCTATCATGCAAGCCGGGACATAATTCCATTCAATCAGAGCTGCGACGGTAGCTAGCATACTAGTAGTTGCTAAGAATATAGTTACTACCTAGTTAAATAACTACTGCTATATAGCAACTAGTACGGAGTAGGTAACTACATACTTAAACCTATGCAGTACGTACTACGTACTACGTAATGGGAGGGCAAAAAAAGAAAAGTTGATGCATGCTCATTCTCTCGCATACAGCCTGATGCAAGGGGTGTATCACTGTCTACTGCCAAGGTGTACAAGGCTGGTGTCCACTAACCAATGATAGGGACATCGCCACGAGATAATTACGTGTTTTCTCTGAGTTTGTTGAATATCTCACGACGATCTTAAGTACACTGCCAGTTTGTACTCCGTACTTTGCGTGCAATTTCGTAAATAATAAGTTAACGCTATATTGATAGACAAAATTGCATCCAATAAATAATATCATGAGACATGAGGCAGTGGTATGCTGGGAAAAGTATAGATCGCCGTATCCACTGTGATGGTCACTGGTCAGCGGTCACTGGTCAACGCTCTTACGTATTCCTTTAGCACGTACACTACGGAGTACTAAAGTAGAAGTAGTTAGTACAGAGTAGAAACTTACTAACTAAGTAAGAAGTACGTCGTTGACTACGTTCTCATTTGCAGGAATGGATTGGTTATGCAAAATCCATGATTGGTTGTTAACTTTCAACCTGCATCGAGAGAAGGCTTACTATGGTTGACCCCGGTGGTTTTGTTAGTACGGTGGGCCTTACAGGGGTTCTGACCGCCTGCCCAATACAGGATA